>NDFG01000009.1:998917-1030203 GCA_002167245.1 Sporophila hypoxantha
AGGATTGTGTCCAGACAGGTTGTGAGTATCTCCAGGGAAGGAGACTCCACAACTTCTCTGGGGAGATCTGTTCCCAGATCCCTCTCATCCTTGCAGGACCTCCTGAGGATGGCAATGACCCACCTGAGCTTCTGCTCTTGGACTGTGGGACCCACAAGGACTCTGGCAAGGTGAGCATCACCCCCCCTCCCCACTCATCAAACTCATTGTTTTCCTCAATTTGGCCTGATCTGGTTTTGCCCACAACAAGTTTTTGGGTGTAGGACCCAAACTCTGCAAGAATGTGGTCTGTGGACTCAGAGGCCAAGTCTGACATGTGAGAAAGGTCAAAATTTTGGTTCTTTTCCAGGTTTGAGGTGTGCAGCAATAGGTGGAGGGGCATCACTAAGAGCAATGTCCCCAGAGATGGGGAGGAAGGGCAGAGGTGGGGTCTGGATTTATCCAGGAGGAGGAGGAGGAGGAAGCTGTGCTGGGCAGGGCTGGGATGTGCTGGTGGAAAAGGTCTGGGAGATGAAGAAGGTGTGGCAGTAAATCTGTACAATTCCTCTTGTTTCCTTGCAGTCCTTCTGAGACTCTGGAAAGGCCAGATTTGGATTTTAGGCTCAATTGCAGCAACACTTGTCCACCCAAATTTATCCTCCACCCTTTGATCCTCCTCCTGCTCTGAGCACAACTGCAGCAGGGAATAGACACAGGAGGTCATTTGGGCAAGGGTCAGGGAGGAAGTCTGAGATGGAGCCAAGAATAGACCCCTGCTTCATTCAGCTCCCTGTCCTTCTTCCCAGCAAGACAAACAGCTGGACACATCCAGCCTGCTGGGACCAGGAGCTGAGCCAAAGGTCAGAGCTKGGGCACAAAGATGCTTCTGTCTGCAAGGCTCTGATGTGGGCTGAGGCTGGCAGTCAAAGCTGCCTCAGTTACAGATGGGTCTGGGGGCTGGGGCAGAGCAGTGAATATCTGGGAAAAGAAGCTTGGAGAGAGAGGAGTGTGAAGGGATGGACAGGTGGAKGTTGGGCAAGGTGCAGCCCTGTCCGTGGGGCAGCTCATCCCAGTGCTGGGGTCACCAGGAGGAGCCATGGGAGGCTCAGGTCCCCCTCCTGACCCTGACTCTTGGTGTCATCTTGTCCCACCTGAGCAGTTTGCACCTCCACAGCTTGAGCTCTCCTCCCTGCAGGTGATCCCACCMTGATTCCCTGTGCTGGAGTTCACAGGGGTCCCAGGAAAAGGGAAGAGACGAGGATCTGACTCCATGTTTCAGAAGGCTGATTTATTATTTTATGATAYATATTATATTAAAACTATACTAAAAGAATAGAAGAAAGGATTTCATCAGAAGGCTTGAAAACAAAGGAAAGGAATGGAATGATAACAAAAGCTCCTGACTCTCAGAGACTCTGAGCCAGCTGACTGTGATTGGCCATTAATTAGAAACAACCAACATGGACCAATCACAGATCCATCTGTTGCATTCCACAGCAGCAGATAATTATTGTTTTTCTTTTCCTCTGAGGCTTCTCAGCTTCTCAGGAKAAAAAATCCTGGCAAAGGGATTTTTCAGAAAATATCATGGCTACAATTCCCATCATTTTCAGGAGAGGACCTGCAGGACTTTGTGCTGCTGCAGCCTCGTGGTGAGTCCGGGGTCTGAGTGCCCTGGCTGGGCCACAACTTCCATCCACCCTCTCATTCCTCAGTAATGGGGCTCTTTGTCTTGGAGGAGATGTTCAGGACTGTCCCTCTGACCAGGGAAAGATTTAGAGGGTCCCCTGCAGTTGGGATGATCATTTTTGGAAGGTGAAAAGCACAGCGTCCTGATGTAGATCCACCAGAGTGAAAGGCAGGAGAGAGACAGGGACAGGGAAGCAAACCCAGCCTCTTTGCTTTTGAGGTTTCACTCAGGCTCTCTCTCTGTAGAATCTCTTTAGTGTTTTTAACAATGAGAGGCTTAAAACACAAAATTAATGACTGGCCATTTTTTTCCTCTGATAACCATCCCACTGTGCAGACAGGACCTTGCCTCCTGTCATCCTGCTGCCTCCCCATTTCTGACCCAAATCCTTCAGATCAGTTACCTCATCTTGAATTTACCAGAAGGAACAGAAGTTGGCTGGTGCTGCCTGGTCAGGGGTTTTCTGTAAAAAAACAGTGACACCTCTCCCTTAGGATAACTATTGCAACTCCAGTTAGGAAATCAGGAATTTAGGAAACTCCTGCAAACATTACCAGCCTCTGATCCAGCTGGAGAGGAGCTGTCTGCAGGGAGCTGGGGCTTAATTCTCCTAGCCTGGATGGATTCTCTGCTCCCCCACTCCAGTTGGAAGCCCTTTTCTAGGAATGTCTGAGAGCTGTCATTTATTACCACAGAAACTATAAGCTGAAATCTATAGCTGCAGCTTCACTGAAGGGTTAATTCCTGCTGGAGCTGATGCTGTTAAAAGGAGACTCTTCCCTGCACAAAGCAGCCTTTAATGACTCTCAAATGCAGCTCAGACAACAACCACACACTTACCCCTTCCAAAAGATCCAGCTCTGCTAAGTGGATAACTGCTTAGGGAACTCTCCCAGCATGGTGGCCAAGTCTGACCTTGTAATGGACAATTAAAAGGTCGATTGTTACTTAGGGCTGCAGGAAAGCTTCACATTCCCTCTCTCACCCAAGGCCAATTTGGACATTTTGATGTGTTAACAGCGGAGCAATAAATTCATCTTTGGATCCTCTTTGCATTTTGGAAGGCGCCAAAGATTGATATCAAAGCTGGAAGCACAGGCAGCAGGAAACCTTGTTTGTCAAGGCTTTGTCGTGGAATCTTTCTTGGGGACAGATTCCCTGTCACGCTCTGACACTGGCTCCTGTGGCTCAAACTGGAGCCACCCTGGCTGTACCAGCTGGAAATTTACATTTTATGTTGTGCTGGCAGACAAAGCCACACTAGTCCTTGCCCATTGGAGATTATTCACCCTGGCCACGGGAGGTTCCCAAGTCCTTGCATGTGTGGTGTCCACAATCATGGGCTGGATTGATGTCCCTGGCAGGAGAGCCCAGGCATTGCTGCTGTGACCACACAAGCCACCCAATGATTCCATGGCTGCTTGTGTCCCTCAGGCTGTGAGGAAACCCGCTGAGGATGGGACAAAAACTGTGGGAATGGAATGAAAGTTGACAAGAAGGCTCAGCAGACATGTGTGCTTAGCAGAAAGATTTTTAAATGTAGAGATCTGATGAAGGAATAGAGATGGAAGCAAGTTTTGACTGAAGAAAAGAATTGCTGAGCAGTCTCACTGGATAACCAAGGAGGCAAAGGGTGTGTTAGTTAAAGGGTTTGTATGGTTAGAGCAAAGGATAACCCACCCAAACATGAAGATGTTTTTACAAGCAAAAGATAGCACAGGCAAACAAGGCAGCAAATGGTGCAAGTAAAAAAAGGTCTCAGAATTTTCCACTGCAAGAAAACTGAAAAAACAACTTCTAGCTTCACTGTAATGTACTAACTTTGAGTGTTGGAGAACAGTAACATGAATATGTAATTACAGGAGTTATGACAGGCTATAGATAAAAGTTAGGTATAGATTGGTTCTGCCTTAATTGATGCTCGGCAAAGAAAAGTCTATAATGCGACTGTAACCAAACCAAAGGTCTGCAGGCCTGCCTGCAGCTGGAGCTGACAGCTGTGGGCACAGCTGTCCCCACCACCCTGGCTTGCTGTGGACCGCTGGTATACAATAAACGCATTTTGGAGAGCCTGGAGTCCACATCTCTCATTTCAGCTCTTTACACAAAAACTTTTCCATCTTTGGAGGATTCTCCAACCTTTTTTTAAAAAATAATGCTTTGGCAAGCAGGAGAGGGTGTGGGGGTTAATTCTTAGTAGACAACTCTGCAATCCTTTCTACTGTCACCTGCCTGTTGGTCCCTAACCTTGAATGATGCACCCTGGCATCCAGGGATTCTCTGATTGATTGATCCTATCTGAGCTGGCAGATGGAGGAGGATATTACTGCCAGCAGAGAACCTTCAGAAAGATGTTTTATTGAGGCTGCTCAGAGAACAGGAAATGCAATAAAGCCCCAAGAGACAAAGGAAGAGTGGTAAATACAACCTGCTAACCTGTTGGAAGAGAGGAAAATACACCTGCACCTGTTGTGGACAAGCGAGGAAAAATAGAAATATACAGCCTGCTCTGTTGGGAGAGGGAAAATAAATACACCTGATACTTGTTGGGGAAAGAGGAAATACACCCTGAACCTGTTGGGAAAGAGGAAAATAAAGCTGATACTGTGGGAAAAAAATAAGAAGGAAAAACGTAAAAAAAAGAACAATACAAAAACTGGAAAGAATAAGAGGAAAAAGATAGGAAAAGCTGGGTGGGGAGGCTAAAAAATATATCAGCCTGGGCTACCTGTGTGGGAAAAGAGGAAAAGAACCGCTCCTGGCTGTTGGAAATGAGGAAAATGCACAGAAGCCTGCTGCTGGTTGGGGAAAAGAGAAAAAATACAGCCTGATACTTGTTTGGGAAACGAGGAAAATACACCTGCTACCTGTTGGAGAAATCGAGAAAATGAATAGAAAATACAGCTGCTTACTGTTGGGAGAGAGGAAAATAAATACAGCCTGATACTTGTTGGGGAAAGAGGAAAATCACCCGAATCGCGTGGGAAAGGAGGAAAATAAATACACGGCCTTACCGTGTTGGAAAAGAGGAAAACGAAACCCCTGCTGTTGGAAATTGAGGAAAATATGCAGCCTGCTTACTGTTGGAAAAGAGGAAAGAGAACCTCCTGCCTGTTGGAAAAGAGGAAATAAATAGCTCCCTGATACCCTTCTGGAAGAGAGGAAAATACACCTGACACCTGTTGAAAAATACGGAAAATACAGCCTGCTAAACCTGTTGGCAAACAGGAAAATACACCCCGCATGCTGTTGTGAGGAATGAGAGCTGGCTAGTGTGGAAAGGGATACACAACTGCACGTGGAAAGAGGATAAACGTGCTACTGTGTGGAAAGAGGAAAAGAATCCTCCTGCCTGTTGGAAAAGCGGAAAATGCAACCTGTCCAAGCTGTGTGAGAGCAGGAAAATATGCCATCCTGCTGTGTGGAGGAATGAGAAATACACCTATCTGTTGGAAAATAGGAAAAATGCAGCTGATACTTGTTGGGAAAGAGAGAAATGCACCATCTGCCTTTGGAATGAGGAAATACAGGCTGATTACTGTTTGGAACAAGAGGAAAAGAACCCCTCACTGCTGTTGGAGAAAGAGAAAAATACAGCCTGCTGCCTGTTGGAAGAGAGGGAAAATACACCCTGACCCTGTTGGAAAAGATGAAAAATACAGCTCCTGCTACCTGTTGGGAAAGAGGAAAATGCAGCCTGATACTTGTTGGGAAAGAGGAAAATACACCTGCTAGCCTGTTGGAAAGTAGAGGAAAATACGCTGAATACTGTGGGAGAGAGGAAAATATACCCTGCTGCCTGTTGGAAAAGGAAAATACCCCCTCTGCCTTCCAGGCCAGCCAAGGAGCTGGAGCAGCCCATCCTGCGCACGACACCGGTTCACTCTCTGGCCATCACCTGCAGAAAGGATGCTGCTGTTTGCCAGCTGATGTATTGAGCCAATAAAAGGCATTATTAACATTGCCCATACACCACTGACAGCAGCAGAGTGCTTTTGCAGAGAAGTGATGGCTCCCTTTGGAGAGGCTCAGACGCAGGAAGAGGTGGGTGTGGATGTGTGTCCAGCACGGGCGATTCTCTGTCTGGAGGGAGCAGGGCTCTCCACAAGACACAGTCGCAGGAGCAGCTGCTTCATTCGTGGAGTGGATTTTGTAGAGAGGGAAATGCAGCTTTCTGTGTTTTAAAACTGAGGTGCAGAGCACTTCAGGGGAGGGAGCCAACCCACCTGTGGGCTTTGAGGTTTCACTCAGGCTCTCTCTCTGTAGCATCTGGTGTTTTTAACCACTGAGAGGCCTTAAAACACCTGAATTAATGACTGGCATTCTTTCCCGTCTGATAACCATCCCAGGAACCTTGCCTTCCTGTCTTCCTGCAGCCTCCCCCTTCTGATCCCAAATCCTCTGGATTAGTCTCATCCTGTGAATTACCTGTTGGAAAAGAGGAAAATACCCCTCCTGCCTTTCAGGGCCACCCAAGAGCTGGAACAGCCCATCCTGCCCACTCACACAGGTCACACTTATCCCAAGGATGGATTTCACCTGTTGGTTTTCAGCAAGGCAGCTCTGAGGCTGTTTTTATCAGCAAATTGACTGAGCAATTTTTATGTATTTTATTTTATAAAATTTTAATTTATTTTATAAATTAAATAACTAATATTTTAAAATATTTTATTTATTTAATTAAAAAAAAATTTTAAATATTTTATGTTATATTTTAAATAAAAATAAAAATATTAAAAATACATTATTATTTATAAATGATTTTATGATTTATAATTTTTTTTATAAAATAAAATAGATTTTAAAATATATATATTTATTTTATAAAAATTTTTATTTATTTTATAAATTAATCTTTTTATAAATTTAAAAAGTAATATTTAAGATATTTATTTTATTAAATAAATGTTTAAATATTTTATTTATTTAATAATTTTTTAATAAAATAACATATATATTTTTAAAATATATTATTTATTTTTAAAAAAATATTATTATTCTTTTATAAAATAAAATAAAACAAAATATTTTATTTATTTTATAAAATTTAATTTATTTTATAAATTAATTGAGAAAGCTTTCATTTATTTTATAATTTTCATAAAATAAAATATATTTTTAAATATATTTTTATTTTAATAAAATTTTTATTTATTTTATAAAATTTTAATTTATTTCTTTTATAAAATTTAATTTCTTTTATCAGCAAAATTGACTCCTGTAGAAGGTGTGGGGTCAGAAATGTGCTTTTTTGCCAGCCACAGATGTGCATTTGTGCACCCTCACCCACRGGCACAGCACACCCTTCCTCCACAGCACACAAATTCATAGGGAATGTAAGATTTCCTGGGATTTCTCCTGGGTTTTGCTGTTTGTTTGATCCAGGGGCTCTGTGGTGAAATGCAGGAGCAGCCCAGAGCAGCTCCTCTCCCTCCCTCAGGTGATCTCAGCACCCTCARCAACCCCAGATTTCCTTTTCCCCTGGTCCTGCAGCTCTCACCAAGGCAGCCTGGCACCATTTATGGGCTGGGATTTCACCTTTGTCCTGGTTTTGAGCAAATTTTGGAGAAAACCTCTACAGRGGTTCTTTAGAAAGCAGATTCAAGTGGTCTCTCCCCCAGCTGGTTCAGGAAAATATTTCCTTGGAGAAAAGTGGAAAAAACCAGTTTATTTAAAAAACCTGAAAAAACATTCAGGAGAACAAAAAAAAAAAAAAACCAAAAGAGTTGTGGTTGAGGYGTGTTCTCAGCTGCTGTAGGAGATTATAATCTCATGGGTGGGATGTCCCATCTGCAGGGTTTAGAGCTCAGGGCCTGACCATGGTCACCTCTGTGAAGCATTCACATTCTCTGGAAAAATCCCTTCACCCAGGATTTTTCTCCTGGGAAGCTGTGAAGCCTCAGAGAAAAAGGAAAACAATTCTTGTCTCATTTGCTTCTCCTGTGTTGTGCTCATGTGCAACGTGTTTGGAGATTGTTTACCCACAGGTGATTGTTTCATTGGATTCTGCTGTGAGTTGTTTTCCCTCTTTGGCCAATCAGGGCCAAGCTGTGTCAGGGCTCTGGAGAGAGTCACCAGTTTTTCATTATTATCTTTTAGCCTTCTGTCTGTATCCTTTCTGTATTCTTTAGTATAGTTTAGTATAGCATGCTTTAATATAATATAGTATCATAAAATAATAAATTAGCCTTCTGAGAACATGGAGTCAGATTCATCATTCCCTCCTTCCTTCATCGGGACACCCCACAAATACAACACCTCTGTTCCACCATTACAGGGACCCAAAGGTGCCACCTGGCTGGTGGCCCCATGGTGGCCTCATTCCTRAAGCTCTGAACCTGGAATTTGGCCTGAGGAGGCCCCAGCTGAAAGAACACAGGCCTTGACAGGATAATCCTCCCTTCCTCTCCTGCCACAGGGCCCAGGGACAGCTCCAAGGCAAAGCCCAAGGGGATTATCTGGATTTGGTGGCTTTGTTCCCTGCCTGGGAGGTGCAGGGATTACACACAGGCACCGTGGCTGGTGAGTCAGCACTGATTGTCTCATTCACAAAAACAGCTCCTTTGGAACTTCAAACAGCACASAGGAGTCTCAGGGAGACACAGAGGGATGCTAAACAATTCAATACACAGATTTTGCAGCTAAATACCCTGAAAATGCCAGACAGTTGTAAAATTTACTGCACATTTCTAGCCTAGCAAACACCCCTGTACCTCTCCTTTTAGCTAGGTTTGATTTTATATATATTACATTTGGTTATATATAAAATACATATATATAAAATAAAATAATAAAATAATTTTATTATTTAAGTAATAAATAATTATTATTTATTATATTTTATTATTTAAGTAATAAACTTATTATTAAGGATTATTTTAATATATATATAATTCTATATAATATATAAATTATATATAATGTAATTTTAAAAATGATTATAAATATATATAATATATATTTAAATATTTAAATATATATTATAGATATAAATATATAAAAATATATATTACATATATTTATATATAATATAAATATATACATTTGATATGTTTTTAATATACTTATTTATAGATAAATATATATATGTATATATATTTATAGATAAATCTATAAAATATATAAAAAATTAAAATATTTAAATATATATAATATATAAATATATGTTATATATAATATGTATTTATTGATATATACTGTAATAATAACCCCTCATTTTATTTTACACACATATATATACAAACACATAAAATAAAATAAAATAATATATATATATATGAAAATTAATAAAATTAAGGTTTATTTTATATATATATATATTACATACACGCAGACACACGAACACTGAAAGCAGTTTTAAATTACAAATGGCTTTTCCTTGCCCATAAATCACTGAGGAAATTGGCTGTAACAGCCMCAGAGAAGCCTGCCCTCCCCACTGTGGCTGGAGGCAGAAGACACCCGGGGTGTGCAGCTCCCACTGCTCAGCCAGGGCTCCCTGTCAGTCACCCTGCCCCAAAAACATTTTCAGCAGAGGTCAGAGCTGGTGCAGCAGCAGCCCCAGGTCATTGCAGATGAGCTCTGGCCGTAACCTGGAGGTGAGACAAGGAGGAAAGGGAGAGGAGCTGTCAGGGAGGGAGTGTTGATGGAAGAGTTTCCGCTGTGTGAGCKCTGGATGAAGGCTCCTGGTGGTCTGGAGTTACCTCTGACAAGTCCTCGTGCTGCTGGATGTAAAATCAAGTGCCAAGGGCAGGTCACAAACAGGGGGGCTGTGCTTGGGGCTGGTCCCCTCCCAGCACAGGGTCAGGTTGAGGGCTCTGCCCTCCCCCTGTCAGAACCCAGGACATCCCTCTGGCTGCCCTGGATTGCTCAAACCCCTGCCAGGGGGCTCAGAGACCTTGGCACAGAGCTCAAGACCCCTGTGACTTTGATTATGACCCATGGAAAAAATTACCAACCTTATATGAGGATCTGCAAGCCACRAAAGTTTAAGTAGAATGACAGKGAATTTATCACAGGGTGAAAAGTTGAATTTTGGGGTTTTTAGAATGGGGGCTCGGRGTCCCAAGRTGGAGGAATTTGGGTGTGCCTTGTCCTTTTTCCTTCTTCTTCCYAGCCTCCATCTTCTGGGTGATGGTGGCACTTTTGGATTGGTTTAGAGTRGAGATAAACAATCTAACATAGGTGATAGGTATTGGAAAATAATTGTAAATAATGTACACATAGTTCTTAAYATAAAAATGYAAGAGCACCCCCAAGGTGGKCAGTGTGCCACTGACTGACCTGCTAGACAGACCTCAGCAGGCCAGGGAAAGAATRTTATAGATAACAGCAAATAAMCAACCTTGAAAACCAGAACAGAAGAATCCTGACTCCTTCTTCAGTTACCAGGCTGGGAAAAGAGACTCTCTGACACATCTTGGGGTCATCMTGACCACAGAGAMCCCCAAGATCTCCCTTTTTCCCTTATTTTCCACCTCATGCTGCCTCTCCAGCTCTTTCCTGTTCCCATGAGAGCTGGGAAGAGGCAGAGCAGCTGCCCCAGTGCTGGTCCCAGGGCTGGGCACAAGGCAAGACAGAGAGGAGACATTCTCCTGTGCAGACACTGTCCTGGTAAACAGCTGGGTTGGGAGGAACAGGAGGGAATTGGGAAATTGCAGGTCAGCTTTGGGTTTAACCACAGCTTTCTTTTGTCCTGAAGCAAGGGATAGAGAGACGTGGATAAGAATTAATACAGAAAACTCTTAGAGATTATTGTAGWGGCTACATGGAGTAAAAACTGGTAGAAATCAAAGTGGAATGCAGGGCATTGTAGAATAGGATGAGTTTCCCACAAATTCCAACCTGTCTTTCCAGCACTGGGTTTACTGGAGGGCTCCCTCCAACATCTCCTGGCTTGGTGTACAATGTGCAGTGCTGAGAGGGGCTTGGTGAGGCCTTGGTGCTTTGGAAATTCCCCAAGGTTTTCTCTCCAAGCGTCTTGGTTTGAACAGCCAGGTGTCTGCTAAGGAAGGCAGGAGCTTCCCCTGAAATGGAAAATGTAAACCCCCTCCCTCTGAATTATTATAATTTTGAAATTAAGGGGCTCTCAGACAAAGATACAGGAATGGGAATAACAGATCTTTACTAGGGAAATTAAAACTACAAATGCAATAGTACAAACATAAAAAATCTACTGTCAGAGTGAGAGCAGGAGCTGCCCCCTGTGTGTCAGGGGGTGGCACAGCCCCATCCCATGGGGGCTCAGCCCTCCTGCAGTGCCAGCTGTGCTTCTGCTGCAGCAGGGATCCTGCACAAGGGGGGAGTTTTCCTCTGCAGCTCCAGGGCWGCTGGAGATGGGCCTGGGCTCCCTCTGGCAATGCAGGGCAGCAGAAAGCTGCTCCTCTGGCAATGCAGGGGGCAAAGGCTGCTGTGCTGTGCCAGGCTCAGATTGGATCCAGGTAGGAATGCTTGGCTCCTSCCCTGGGCGCAGCATCTCCCCATGGGATGCTGGAATTGGATCAGCCCTGCAGGGACACTCAGTGGCCATGGACAGCACAGATCTCCTGGAGGGAGGGTTGGCTGTGGGAGAGATAAAGAAACCTGCCCCATGAACAGAGATCACTGCCCCACCTCTGACAGATGGAAATAGAACACACACCCCCAGCCACAATCTGCATTTCCAACCTAAAACACTGAGCCAACCAGGSATGGTTGTGTTGGCAGCTCCCTGCTCTCAGGCCACACTGAGCCAGTGCATCATCACTGTGCTGCATCTTTCTGACAGCAAAAATACCTCTGACTTTCAAAAAAAATACCTTGAAGACTTCATCTTGGCTCATTTTCCTTTCCAGGATTTTTTTTTTGCTTAGAGGAAACACCCTCATGTCCTCTAAAGAGCTGCCATTTTCTCTGAACCTTCTGCCACGCCATACCCTTGATGAAGGAATTTCAATAATGACATATCAGTGTCCCTAAGCCTGTAAAGTGTTTTAAAAACCAGCCCTAAGGGTTTGATTTACCTGAAGGGACCTCCTGCATGCCCCAGCAGGTTAGAGATTCTTGTCTTTCCCTCCTAGTTCCCCAACAATTGAACCTGSACTTTTTGTCCATCATGCCCAGCATAATTAAAAAGCAATTTTTGTCTTTTTCTTTTTTTTTTTTTTTGCAGTGTCTTGATGATTTATAGACAATGAGATTTTATCAGTAGAGCACCACATTAAGAAAATGCTTGTTAATTATCTTCTGCTTAATATGATAATTTAGCAAAAAAACAACACCTATTAAGAGCTCCTCATTAGGTGAAACGCTTCTCATTTTTTAACACACAAAGTGTCCAAGTTAATGAGGTTCACCTTCGATTTGTAGCTTGCTGGGAGATTAAAAACTGCCTCCATTTACAACTCCTCRCACAGCTCTGTTTCTAAAGGCTCCAACTCCTGGCTGGGGCTCTGCCTCTTCAAATGCAAGGTGACCAACCCCTCTCTYCTCCCATGAAAGCCTTTCCAGCCTCTCCCACACCCTCCTGCTGCTTCTGTTTTTGTGGGGTTGGTGCTGCYGAGGTGGAAGTTGGACAGGACCAAAGCCAGCCCGCGGTGGCAGGGACAATCCAAGGCCTGTTTTGTGTCACTGAGCCCCACCTCTGATCTCTGTGACACCACTGTAACTGGTGGAGTTTGCCACTTTTCAGGAAAATCACACTTTGGCTGCATGGGGTGGAATTCCCTCCTTTCATTCTGTGTTGGAGGAGAAGCTATTTTGGGGAGTAAATCTGGTATTTGTGTTTTACCTTAGGGCGGGGATTATTGAGAAGGAGGGGTCTTGCCTTCTGGAAAAGTGGTTYCTTCATGAGATCCCTCCTTGTGAGTGTCATTTTTACAAATACAAGCCACATTCAGGTGTTGCTTCATCCTTTTCTCCCCTTTCTCCTGGATAAGGCCACATGGCTGTGCCAATGATTCTTCTCACAGGATCACATCGTTTTCATGGAAACCTGACCTTTACAGGTGGGACAGGAGGGTGCTGCTAGTGTTCAGGAGAGTTTTTGTAAGTCCAAGATACATCTTACCCACTTTGTCCAGCTGGAAAATGCTCTAAAATCTCAGTAAAGGCTCCTAAATTCCACCTCAATTTCTTCCTTTCTCATTGCAGGGCTGGGAGTTGAAYTTGAGAGCCCTCCTGGGTCCCTTCTAATTCAGATTATTCTGTGATTTTGGAGCAGATAGCTAATTCCAACTGTGTACCAAAAGCAGGCAGCATCCAGCATTTCCATTATAAATGTTTAGAGAAAATATTTGTGACCAGACAAACTCCCTTAAGATTTCCTATTTTTCCCCCCCACCATTTCTCCCAAACTTTGCCACCCACCATGAATATTCAGCCTGGCTTTGTRCAAACCAAGAGATGAAAAGAAATTCCTCCATCCTCCCCTCTTACACCCTTCTTTTTCATCCCTCAGCCATTCAAGGCTGGCCTCTCTCCGAGCAGATCAGCCAGTTTAATTTCATAGTGGCCCRTGGATTAACGATGGTATCGAGCCTGCGAAATGGCTGTGAAAATCAGATTGAGAGGACCCACGTTTATCTCCCTTGGCGAGCAGCGTCTTAGATAAGCTCCACACTGACRAGAAGGGCTCTTGCTGGTGTGGGGTTTTTTTCTTTTTTTTTTTTTCTTTTTCACTCTTGCAAACTCATCCTGAAGTGCGAGATGCGAGTTGGGTGCTCTCTGTTTTACAGCACGTCACGAGTAATAAAGGCTCGGCAGCCCAAATGAAGAACTTCTTGACAGCTCTGTAAAATATCCTGTCTTCAAATTATGCCTTTGGGGACCTGTCTCCCACCTCGCTGCTGTCAAGAGCCTGGTGAGCGTGGAGCTGCCTGGAAATGAGTCAACAATTTGAACGGGCAACTGGAAGGAGTAAAAACCCAGCGCGGGCTGTATTTGATTAACGCCGAGGCGATGAGAAGGAAGAGTGGGAAAAAAGCTTCCTTTTGTCACTGCAGTTAACAAATCTGTCTCTGAGCGCAGGCAGCAGCAGCTGCAGGAAGAGGGCACTTTATGCATTGCCCTTTTTCAGGACAGATCACTTGAAACACTTTAGTCACGCTGCTTTAATCATCTTCTGCAAAGCCCCAGTAATCACAGTCTTCTCACGCAAGCCTTGTAAGCGAGACCCTCCAGGCTGCACGGTGGTGTAAATAAATAATTACATCCCAAATTCTGCATTAAAAGGACATTAAGGCTACAAAGACAAAGTTGGGAAGGGGCAGGATGCTGGTGGCCTGTGCCCACGTGGGGACAGGCATTAGGAGAAGAGCTCTAATTGCACGAGGGTAAAGGATGGGAGGATGTCACCAAAGCTGCCCCTCATGAGGTGCTCCCGTGGCCTGGAGCATCACCTTTGTCACACCTCTGGCTGGTGACACGCTCAGCATTCATTTCTTTCATATGTGGAACATACAAGGGATGCAATTAAATGTGTTTTAATTATGAGGGCTGTGAAGTTCTTCAGGGAGAGCAGGGAATGTGGTTTGGGTTATCCCACCATAAAGCAAGGCAGTTCTGGTGACAGTTTCCAAAGCTGGGACATTTTTGGATTAGGGCAATGGATGGACACATCCATGTCGTGCAGATGGGATGTGGACARGGCAATTTATTACTCTGGTGAATCAGGACAAGTTTATAGCCAGGAACCTCCYGAGCAGAGGTGGAAGAGCCCCTGGACACAAGTGTCTGCCTATGATTGAGGAGCCTTTCCAAGGAAAACCCCTGGATGTGCTGCTCTTGGCTGGTATAAAGTAAATTTTCACCATAGTAGCTGGAATTGGGCCATTTTGGATTTGCTAACACAGGGATGTTTGGTTACTGCTCAGCAGCTCTTGCACAGAGCCGAGGCCTCTTAAACTCCTCACCTCACCCAGCCCTGGGGAGGCTGGGGCTCACAGGAGCTTGGGAGGGGACAGCTGACCCCAGGGACCAAGGGGACATTGTAGACCAAGAGCTTGGGAGGGGACAGCTGACCCCAGGGACCAAGGGGATATTCTAGACCAAGAGCCTGGGAGGGGACAGCTGACCCCAGGGATCAAGGGGACATTCCAGACCAAGAGCCTGGGAGGGTTCACAGCCAGGACAGCTGACCCCAGTGACAAAAGAGACATTCCAGACCATCTGGTCAGTACATAAAGCTGGGAGGAGGAGAGGGATGTGAGGATGGTCGGAGCGATGGTGTTTTCTTCCCAAGTCACCATTCCATGTGATGGAGCCCTGCTGTCCTGGCAGTGGCTGTGATGGGAATTGGGCAGTCAATTCCCTGTCTTGCTTTACTCCTGAGTGGCTTTTGCTTTCCCTATCAAAACATCTTCATCCCAGCCCATGAGTTTTCTCTTCCTGCTGTCTCCCCATCGCTGTTTCTCTTCCTGTTACCCCTCCTGCTGTCTCCCCATCCCATGGATGTGTGGAGCTGTTTCCAGCTGGGATTAAACCACGACTCTGGATTGTTTCTCTGCTGAACCCACAGCCCAAGGAGACGTCCTTGAGCAACCCCATCTGAGTTCAGAGCTGATCCAACTTTGCAGCTGGCCTTGCTTTCCGTGGGGAGCTGGGCCAGACACCCCCAGATGTCCCTTCAGCCCAAGTCATTCTCCAATTTATTCTTTGTTTCTCGCTGACTRTGTGGCATTTTCACTTAAAACTTAGGGGTTTACCAAATCTCCAGTTTCCTTGATTTATTAAGGGAAGAAAAACTGTCATAAAGATCCCTTTTTCTTTTCTTTTCTTTTCTTTTTTTTAAACAAGGTCTATTACCTCTATTGCAGAGGATCTGCAAAGGCTGTGGTCTGTAGCAGTGGCTTGATTCAGATCAGGGACTAAATTTTGGCCTAAACTCATTCCAGAAACTCAACCTGACCACGACTCTACTTCTTTTTGCCCTCTCATCTTTTGTAGAAGGTCTCAGATTCATTAATGCATTTCAAACATTTAAATCCTGATTAGTAAATTTAAAAATTAAATCTTGATTTTTCATTTCTCCTCCTTCAAAAGAGAATTTTTGGGTTGTGACCAGCCCTATTTCAGCCTTGGCTCTCCCACAAAAGTCCCTTCATCTTKCACACACAGAAAGTAATTTAGACTAAAATCTTCTTTGTTGACCATTCATTGAAACCAAGCAATCCACTTTGTAAAAATGTTGAATAGCTAAAATTGCAGCTAAAACCTAATGGTACCTTAGAKATCTAACAAAGAAAGCTCTAAAAAAGGCTCAGCTTTGGAAAGAAACGAGTTTTTGCAGCTGAAATCAAGCAGCCCTAATGGGTGTATGTTTTTTATCTATGTATCAGCTCCTAGAATTTGMTGTGAGGATCACACCACAGCTTCATCTCAGGAGAGTGTTTTGAAAGGAAATTCATAATCCCATGGAGAGAAGGGATGGGGTCACCCCCTGAATGACAGGGAGAAACCTGGTGCCTCCCTCTGTGAGAAAGTTGTGTTCTGGGAGCCAAAGTCTGCAGACAAAACCCATTCAGCCATGTAATCAAGATTATAATGTAATAATATATATGAAAGGGGTTGGATTCAAGTATCCAATTYGGGCCTTTCCTAGCTTTGATTTTCAAACACTGATGTTCATTTTGCTCGGGGTTATAAACATCTTCTTTCTCCTTCTTAGCTTTTCTCCCTTTTTTAATAAGGACAAAGACTGAATTGCCATGAATTTCCCCTTTGTGCCTGCTCTGTTGGTTGTCACCAGGATTCATCTCTGAGATTCCTCCTGCAGAGTTGTGCTGAGTGTGATGGGTGCTCTGTGTTGAGCAGCAGGTGAGAGTAGAAAAATCTCATTTCTGTCACCTGACAGTGGAAAAACTGTGGGATGGGAGCACCAGGCTAGGTCAGTGCTGACAAACACAGSCCAGGATTTGGGCTGGGAGCAGGATTCTTGGAGGGGTTTTGGCCCAAGCCCAACAGTGCATCCCAAAATGATGCCTTGTCATGGTTTGGACAATCAATATCTGTCCTGTCAGTCCAGACACTCTCAGCCAACATCTGCTCGTGTCAAGTTCTTCTTCTCTCTGATTCCTTCTCTGTTCTTTACTCTTGCTGGTGACAGGGCTGTAAGGAATGTCCTGGGATGGATGTCCAAGGACTTTGGGTTTGTCTAGTTTGGAGAAAAGGAGGCTGAGGGGCTCTCTACATTTTCCTGAGGATGAAAAGCAGAGAGGSAGGTGCTGATCTCCCTGGTATCCACTGACAGAACATGTGGRAATGGTTCAAAACTCTGCCAGAGGAGGTKTAAACTGGATATTAGGAAGAAWTTCTTCACTGAAMTGCTGGAARAGGCTTCCTAGAGAGATGGTCAATGCCTCAGACCTGTCAGTGTTGAAGAGGCATTTGGACAATGCCCTTAAAAGCAGGAACTTKTGGACAGCCCTGAACTGGTCAGGCACTTGGGTAGGATGGGGCCCTTCTAACTGAAATACTCCTATTCTATTCTATTCTATTCTATTCTATTCTATTCTATTCTATTCTATTCTATTCTATTCTATTCTATTCTATTCTATTCCATTCCATTCCATTCCAATCCAATCCATTCCATCCTGTCCTACTTTTTTTTTTTCTAAATTCTATATTCCATTCCATCCTGTCCTACTTTTTTTTATTCTAAATTCTATATTCCATTCCATTCATTTCCTCAGTCACTGCCTGGGAAGCCAAAAGGGGCCCAGTTTATGAGTTTATGGAGAAAAATTTTCTTGCTCCAAATTCATGTCRTAAATAAAAGGGGACCATCACTGGGGTGGGCTATCAAGGCAAATCTTCCAGGGTTTATCCAGCTGCTTTTCTGGATGGGTGAGGGGAAGGAGTACAGCCAGTGCACACAAATGATTCAGGGGATGTGGCCACCATGGACCAACAAGCTTTTCTTGAAAGCTGAAGTTTTTGGAGAATTTTTAACTTAGCAAACACACSGCTCCCAGGGAGTGGAAAAAGCCATTCCCCAGGTATCAGAATGACTCCATCTCTCTTTTTTCGTGTCAAAACCCTATTCCAAAGCATGGAAGAGCCAGCCCAGCTCCCCTAGAAAGCTGAATCAATCTTTTCTCATGGTTTGTCCCATGCGTTTTCACTCGGAATGCACCGCACTCATTTTGTATTGAAACCTGAGCTCCCTCCCCTCCTCCCTGATTCCACCTCCTCTGGCAAATAACACAAATAACCAAATCCCCAGCCTGCAGCAGGCACTCAGCTTG
This sequence comes from Sporophila hypoxantha, assembly GCA_002167245.1. NCBI lineage: Eukaryota > Metazoa > Chordata > Aves > Passeriformes > Thraupidae > Sporophila > Sporophila hypoxantha. The sequence continues at coordinate 1,016,810 of NDFG01000009.1, forward strand.
GGAGGCATCAGCTGGGCCAATTAAACTCTGGCAAAGTAATGAAGATGAGGAGGCAGGGCATGAGCAGCCAGGGTGGCCTGACAGCTTTGAGGAGCAGCTGAGGATGGGCCTTGGCATCAGAAAGGGAAAAAAATGAGTCTTCCTCTAACTACCTTAGTGGTYGTTAGCTGAGCCTGCTGGTGCCCTCACCTGCTTCTCCTGCTGACCCCCTGACCCCCCCAGACATTATGTTACATCCCTGTGCAATGCTGAGTCGTCTGTGGGTGAAATCTGAATTTTGTCTTGCTCATTCTGCATCATTTAAGCTGCACTTAACTTGAGACTGCTCCTACCCCTGTGAGTCACTCCATGCTTGGTCACAGTAAATTTCATATTCTACTTCTCACCTTCTCTGTTGAGATCAGCCTGCAAAATGGTTGTGTCCCCCTGAATGCCAACAACTGCCCTCACTTCATGATCCCCAGAAAATTCAATGATCTCCCATGTCTGAATCAGTAGTAACAAAATCATTAGAGGGTGCCGGCCCCAAATTTGGTGATTTGCCCCAGTTGGAGATTTGATTTCAAACTATCTTTGTAKGAGCCAATATTAAAAATATAATTAAATWATAGAATCACAGAGTGGTTTGGGTTTGAAAGGACCTTAAAGACCCTCTTGTTCCAACCCTTCTGCCATGGCAGGGACACCTTCCACTYGGCCAGGTTGTTGAGAATAGTCATGCCCACATCGCTTCCTCTCTATATTTATTTCTCTAAATCTAAATGGATAATGCTGCTGTAAACATGCTTCCCTGGCTTCCAGAGGAATGGTTTTCTCCTCACAGGATGTTGCAGCCATGGAGGGTGGTTTCAAACATGAATTTTTATCTAGCAATGACACATAATTTTGGCCACAGCCATTCATGGTGTTGGGCTGGCATCAGGTGTTATGGTTTCTGTTTATGGGTCCCAAATGAGGTCAGAGGTTTTGCTTTAATCCCTATAAATCCAGAGTGAGGGATCAGCTGCATCCCAAAGAGAGACCCTGCTGCTCCCAGCTGGTTTGATGGGAAGTTGTCAGGCCACTGCCTTGCTTTAAATCAACCTGACTTTACCAAKGCTTGGGCTCAGTGTGGGACATTTTGGTGCCATCCTCTCAGGTACCTGCAAGGTGTCTGCACAGGGTGGTGGCACACATTCAGTGTGGGAAATACTATTTTCTGGAATGATCTCCAAATAAAAGTAGTTTTTTCTTGTGCAGCTCCCTCCAAATGACCAGTGCTGTTAATTTGGCACAGTATAATCTGAATCACAAACCAGAATTATTCAGGGAAGAGCAGTGAGAGGATCAGGGAGCGGGTGTGTAACTCCACTAGGCAAGGTAGGAGCACATCCTACAACAGATCCTAAAACACTAAAGATCCCTGAAGTGTGTAAAAACCAGAGAAGGAAAGAAATAATGTTGGGCAGTAAACTGGGTTATGACTGGGGAGAGTAGCACTTCGGGCTGAATATCAGAGACATCAATTCCTGATGGCCAGGAAAAGAAAAATGATAAACACCTGGAATATTTAAATGTGTYCTTAACAGGACAKCCCCACCGTGCTGCTGTGATTCTGSCCCTGGCTGGACACCACAGGGGCATTCCCAGTCCTGAACAAATTCCCAATCACATTTTGGAAAGCCAGCTCACTTCTCTAAGTCTCTTGTTCCCTTCCCACATTTTCTTGACTATTTGAATTTTAAACTCGACTTTGAACTTAAATTCCTAAAACCCTGTTGTGCCTTGCATTGTGACATCCACATTCTCTGAACAGAGAGAGACAAAATTCTCTCTCTCAGGTTTTTTCCTGGAGAAGCACAGAGGGAAAGCAATTTTTATCTCTGCTTGCTGCTCCTGGTGTTTTACACATGTGGAATATGTTGGGAAAATTGTTTACCTGAARGAATTTAGTAATTAGATTCTGGTGGAGATTGTTTATGTTAATTAGCCTATCAGGTCCAAGCTGTGTGGACTGTGGGTCTGTAGACAGTCATGAGGTTTTCAGTAGTAGTAAATATGATATAGTATATTAGAGTATAGTATAGTACAGTAGTATAGCATCTCTCTTTAATATAGTTATAATGTAATATAGTATAGTTTTAATAAAGTGAGTATTCAACATTCTAAAGCCTTAGAGTCAGATACCAATCATCACCTTCATCAGAAGTCCTGATTTTACTCTATCCCATAAGATGGCCTTGATTTTTGGGCGCTGCTGAAACAAAACCTGAGTTTTCCAAGATGCTCTGAGCAGCAGCCTTGATTTTTGGGCACTGCTGAAACAAAACCTGGTTTTCAAAGATGCTCTGAGCAGCAGCCCTGCCACAGAGGAGCCAGTCTGCCTGCGAGGAGGGTTGGTTTTATGGATACAACACAAGTTTGCCCTTGGGATCCCTCTGTCTGTTGTTGATAATGATCGGTGATTTTCCTGCTCATCCGGTGTCGTAAGCAACAGGGAGAAGCCGTGAGCAGCCCAGCTGCATTATGGATGAGCTGGGATTGAGATGGGCTGCCCTGTGTCACTGAGATGTCACTGGGATGTCACTGAGATGTCACCCTCGCTGCTGGCCCACCCCTGGAAGTGCCATTGGTCACTAATTGGCTCCGGGGTGTGGAGCTGGCTGGGATGCTGCAGGGATGTGCTCCTGTGTGGATGGAGTGACAAAACGGTAGGAACCCAGGACATCCTCTGGCTGCCCTGGATGCTCCAACCCTGCCAGGGGGCTCAGAGACCTTGGCACAGAGCCAAGACTCTGTGACTTTGGATTTTGACGCCATAGAAAAACAATTACCAAACCTTATATGAGAGAAATTATAATGTTAAGAGAGTTTAAGTAGAATAATAAGTTAGTTTGTCACGGGGTGAAAAATAGAGTTTTTTGGGTTTTAGAATGGGGGCTCGGGGTGCCCAAGATGGAGGAATTTGGGTGTACCTTCCTTCTTCTTTTCTCCTTCCTAGCACTCCATGTTCTAGGTGATGTTGGCACTTTTGGATTGGTTTAGGGTAGAGATTCACTGTCTAACATAGGTGATAGGTTATTGGGAGTCTTGGTAAAGACATGTACATGTAGTTTTTAGTATAAAAAGATAACACCACCTTGGGGGTGGCCAGTGTGCCTCTGTCTGACCTGCTGGACAGACCTCAGCAGGCCAGAGAAAGAATGTTATAGATAAAAAATAATAAACAACCTTGAAAACTACAGCCAAGGAATCCTGACTCCTCCTTCAACTGCTGGGCTGGGAAAAGAGACTTGTACCTATCTCAGAATCATTCTGACCAGCAGAAATCCCAAGACAAAACTATCTTTTTTTTGCCTTAAAAAAGAAATAAGCCCAGAATTTTCTCTCTTCCATAAGGTGAAAAAGACATCTCGTAGGCTTGGGGGACTTCACCTCAAACTTAAGGATGGCCAATTGGACAGCAGCCAAAAAGTCCCATCTAGCCAATTTACTAGAAAAAGAAGAGAACAAAGAAGTTAATGGCTTTTGTGAGGTATTTTACCAGGGGCAGGAGAGCCTCTAGCACCTGGATCAGTTTTTCTCTGTAAAGAGTTTATTTTACCTTTTATAAAACCTTTTTGTTTCCAACACTGCAACAGAAGCCATCCTGCTGATTTTATGCCTCCAAAAGTAGCTGAGCTATCTTAGGTGTGRAAYAGACCTCCAAGAGCTTATGAGACCTAAAAACTCAAAAAACCTCCTATTTCAAAATACAGATTGTGCCAGCCCTGGGTCCTGCTCTGTGGGCTGAGGGGTGGGGAAGCAGGGCTGGAAGAAAGGCTGGCCAGCATCACAAGGAGCAAAAGGCTTGGTTTGGCTGCAGGGAAAGTCGTGTGTAGGAGGGTTTGAAGCTCTGGTATTGATCAGGAGCCCAGAAACAAAGGCTTCCTCCTCTTTAAAGTTCACTTGCAGAGAATGGTAGGACTTGTTCCTTGGGAGTCTGCTTGCCAGGGAAAGGTTGATGTACTCCACATTCCCACCTTGAACAGGAGGGTGGGGACARCACTTTGTAGCATGGAGGAGGAAGCACTTGAAAAAAAGGAGAGAAATGTCTCTCTTCAGCCCCTTTCTCCACCTGAATTGAGAGGGAGGGCCAGGGGAGGTCTGGGAGGGGGAGATGATTTMTCTCTAATCAATTCCATGGAGCATCTACCCCAGAAATGCTCCACAGTGTGAGGGATTTCCTCACAGAGATTCCCTATGGGTAAGGCACTTGGCCAACTTCCTTTTGGCCTCTTTGATGGCAAAACCCCCATTCTTCTGCCAGGCTGCTTTCAAATCCTGCAGTTTGTGTAAAAGGAAAGCTGCAGATGCAAATCCTGCAGTGGGAAGAGGATACCTGGGTATTCTCTATGTTCAGATACAGGTTATTGTGGGAACAGGTTGTCCAGAGAAGCTGTGGCTGCTCCTGGATCCCTGGAAGTGTCCAAAGATTGGGCTTGGAGCAAGGTGGGATGGTGGGAGGTGTCCCTGCCCATGGCAGGGGGTTGGAATGAGATAATCTTTAAGGTCCCTTCCAACCCAACCATTCCATGATTGGAAGCTAAGCCAGCTCTGCAGTGTTGGAGGTCCCCAAATTGTGAGTGCTGCTGCACAAAGCACGAGCAGGGGATGGTTAGAGTTGGATGAAAGGCAAAAAAACAGTGAAGAGAGCATGACCCAAAATCAAGGAGCAGGGAAGGGGCAGAAGCTGGCATCAAGCACTGCATCAGGGAAAGGCTCTGTGCAAGCAGCAGGYGCAGCTGAATTCCTGGTCAGGGACAGACACCAAGGAGCAGAAGGCTTCAGTAAAGAAGGGATATGGACTGGGGTGATGTTGGGGAAGATGAAACAGGAAAGCCTCAGCTTATCAAATATGATTGTCTGGCAAAAGTATTTTGAGAATATGGAAACTATAAGATAGAGATTGAAATGAAAGCAAGCTTTGAGATACCAGTTACTCGAACACTGGGAAAAAGGTGTGGCCAGCTGAAGGTAATCCCCTTTTTTGATGAAACCAATTCCTCTGCTTGCAGACAGGCCAAGGGTCAGAGCAGACCCTACAGCTTGGCAGAAGGGGCTAAAGAGGAGTTTTTAGGTTTAAAAATGTAACCCTGTGGTAATGTAATGATTTCTTATAGGCTGTATGTAAATGCTGTGGGATTGTGTATTGTATACTAGATTGGTTAGTGAGAATCAGAATATTCAACACAGGTGATTTATTGTATTGTAACGGGAACTTTGCGCTCTTACCTTTTTTACTCTCTTATGCTCTTTTCTCTCTTACGCCTTTTACTCTCTTACCCTCTCATCCTCTCTACCCCCTCTCTCTCTTGTGGCCTGCTCTGAGCTGTGGTTGGCAGCTCCAGCAGGGCCCTGCACCAGGCCCTTTGCATATACCAAATCCCAGCAAGGGCCTGCCCCAGGCCTTTGCATAAACCCCAAATCAGCGGGCCTGCAACCCAGGCCTTTGCAATAAACCCCAAATCCCCAAACAAAGGCCCAGCTGCACCCAGACCACTAGTTGGCAATAAACGCGCCAAATCCCAAAAGGCCTGCAACCGGCCCTTTGCAATAAACGCCAAATCCCAAAAGGCCCTGCAACCAGGCCCTTTGCAATAAACCCATCAGGCTGCACCAGTTGCTACCCCAATTCCACACCTGGCTTCGAGATCTCCATCTCCATGTGCCGACCCTCCTACCACTGACGCTCCTACAGGTGGTTCAAGCAAGGATTCAAAGTAATTTGTCACTTTAAGTACATAAAGTATATGGCTGTTGCTTTAAGCATTATAAAGTTATTGACAATATCGATTCTATATAGTTAGTGTTTAAGTTGTGTAGTATATGGCAGTCTCTCACTCTATCATTACGCACTGCAAGGATCTGTGGTTCTGACATATCCATACCTTCTTGCAGTGATTCAGGAACTACCTTGCAGCAGCCATCAGACTCCTCATGCTGTCTCTTCTTTCTGTCTTCTCCTTCTCTGTCTCGCCTTTTATACTGGTGGTCCCCTTAATTGGTTTGGGCGTGGTGGTCATTGATTGTGCAGCTGTAATCGTACTTGAGAGGGAAGTGAGAGAGATATGATTCTGAGACATGACCTCTTGAGACAACCAATACATCCCTATAGTGACAGGCTCACAGCTTCTCAACAAAGTGCGCAAACAACTGCACTGACTACACACGGCAGCAGTGAATAGCTGGTGCGAGACGCTCTTGGTGTGGCGTGTCTCGGAGTATCATCTTCATGTGTGTGGTGTAGACTTCTGTTGTTTGGGTTCGTGAGGGGCAGACACACAGCACACTTGTCGAGTCGTTGGAGTGGCTAGCGCACAGCGTCACTGTGTGGCTTTTGAGACTTGTCGCTGTTGGGTGGTGGGTGAGTGTCTCAGTATCGTCCGCCACCACTCGCTGCTATCCTATGTCAGACTTTACTTAGCCAATCAAACGCAGCATGGGCGCGTGGCACGACCGAGGAGTAAATTATGTTTCGCGAGAAGCCTGTTTTTCGATTATTCTAAAATAAACAAATCTTTCTGGAGTCATGTTGGACCATAGAGTGCCACCATCCCTGGACGGCCAGTAATGAATCAGACATTCCAGGGTAGCCTTATATTTTGACACTTGAGAGAGTATGACATTCGCAATGCCAAGTCTCACCTTGCGAGCTGGCTCGCGCTCCCAGAGATGTGCGTGCATGCATTATCGCGTCGGACTTGACGCAGGGATTTTTCTCCCTCACCCCCCTTGCTTCGCTGGACTGGATAATGGCACTATACCCGATCCTCGAAGGGTTTCGCAGGGTCACACACGCATGCCTCTAATAATCCGCAGCACTTCGTACTACGGGAGCGAGGCTGCTGTCTCACGTTGCCGTCTATGGACGGTAACACTTACACGAGATAGTGAGTCTCAATACGTGCTGTGGAATCTCGCGGCGTGCCGAAGCCGCTTGTCGCACTGGTGAACTGGAGAGCCTGGGGGCTGCTGAAAGTATTCGCTATATCACTGGTCGCCAGAGACGTCCTGCGTGCGAGTTCCTCCTCGCCTCTTGAGGGTGACCTCCGCTTTGACCTTCTCTCTCGCCTGCCGAGAGCACCGGGTGGCGCGGGGGTTTTGTGCAGACCTGGTACACTGAAGCAACGATTTCATTTAAACTACGACAGACTCTAAGAGCGGTAGGTTATCTATATATCAGCGAGGTGAGATCTGACTGGTAAGGCAACGCGCTTGTGAGATGCTGAGCGCATGATAGGATTTTTATTACTGGTACCATCAACCAGGTGACGTAAGGGAGCACATGGGAAGCTTGTGGCAAAGCTTGGAGCTGTGAGTACGAAGACTGCTTCGATCACCCAGCTTGCTCGAAGAGCTTGAAAGCTGGCTTTCCCTCAACTGCGCCGTGGCATTTGGGACGGTTTCACTAGGTCAGTTCTGGAGGCCATTCTGAGATGGTTCCTGCGTATATAGCTCAGTGTAACCCCTTCGACACATGAGAATTCTCTGTTTGGCTGGGGTCATCAAGCGTAGCGCGCAGGGCATCCCACGGAGCGTGTAATCGCTCGAGATGCGGTTGATTATCATCTTGGGATTCGTGCGCTCATCCCATAGGCGTGTAGCATCACCGATGCCAGAGGTATCGTCAAGGTCTCTGCCAGTGTGTTTCTGAACTTTTTGAACCGAACGTGTGCTCTGCTATCATATGATGAGGGGTTTATAGGAGTGTGCTGCCTTGACTGTGCGTTACGTTCTGTTATCAGAGCTGACCCTATGCGTATACTAGGAGGGCTGTTCCTCAGGGAGAGTATGGACCAACCAGAGTTTAGGAAGGGAGGGTGCTAGTAAAAATAAGTGCGCCTGATTATCATTACAGGTTTCCCAAGGCAGAGAAGACCACTGGTGTGACCCTCAGCGCGCGCTGGCTCGTCACACATGCACGCCAGCTTGGCGGAGGAGAGTGCAGAGTCCTTGTCTAGATCGCCCAGGAGCACCATTAGTGTGTGCTCCACATATTCTCCGCGAGTATCCCGGGTTAGTCACGGCAGTCCACTCCTGCGCGTTAAATCGTTAGCGATCTCCCCTCCACAGGTTATGAAGCTGGGAACGCTGGTGGATGATCCTGAGGGCTGACAAGTCACGCCGATCCTTATGCTGTTTCGCCTTTGTTAGTGACTATGGATACGCTCGCCAGCCATACAAGGGGCCGTGTGTGTGTGTGTCGCTCACGGGCTCAGCTGCGCGTTGAGATAATCTAGACGTTCGTATAGCTAGAGAGGTGAACCTGTGTGCGGGACAGCCTATGCGGGACGCGAGTTCTGAGGGGCGTTCCGAGTCCCCTCACTGCGCACTGGCCTGGCCCGTACAGCTGCGACCCAGGCTTGTGGACACGACTGGGCTACCCTTGTCGTCTCAAGCGTTCGACTGGGTATATGTGGCTCGACACAGACGGCCGGTAGCATGCACTCGCGGATGACGTTTATCGGAGAACTTTTTTGAGCTCACTCTTCCTTTTGTCTTGTACTGGTTAAGAGTACGATGCTGGCCCGTTGACAGCGGATCGGATGGTGTGCTGGCTGCAGCCGGTCGAGCCCTTTTAGTGGAGTGGTGAGGCAGCGCGGGCTAAGGTGATAGGTTGCCTCTCCACCACTCTTCTTAGGAATTGTCGGTAGTTTTCTGTGATTTGACAGTGCCCAATCGCAGCAGCCAAATTTTTGAAGTTTTTTCTGGTGTGGGCGCGGCTCAGAAGCAGCCATTTTGGAAGTTTCCTCGTGTGGGGTGTTGGGGTTTTTCTACTAGAAGTGGGCCGATTCATTTGAGTTTTCTTTGTGTTGCGTGTGCCAGAAATGCGGGGCTTCGCTGCGGCGGGGCTTGGGGCCACCGTTTTGATTTTCATGTGAAATGTGGCAGTGTGCCATTTTGAGTAAGCGGCTGCATTGAGGGCCATTTTGTAATTGCTTGAGTGGTGGTGTGCAGAGGCCATTTTGAGTAAGCGGCTTGCTGTGTTTATTTTTGTATTTTTGGTCAGGTCGAATTGTAAGTTGTTTCATTTCTTTGAAAATAGCCATCATTATTGTTTCATTTTCCAGCTAAAAGGATAGATATTATATTTCTTTTTGGACTTAATTTTGACATTGCACCTATTCTTAAGGTTATAACGATGTTCATTTGCATTGACATTATTATTCTGAAACTTGGTAAACCACCATATTTATTTTGTTTCACACACACTAAATATTTTTTAAGTCGCTATCTTTTCTTGTTTTCTGTTTCCCACTAAAGCTGCCATATTTATTTCATTTCTTCCCCCATGTCAAACATTGCTTGTAAAGTTGCCATCTTTCCTTGTCCTCTTATGATAAGCGAACTTTTTAAAGTAACCATTATTAATTACACTTTTCCACAATAATTAATCTATTTATTTTCCTCTTCCTCATCTTACAACTAAATACATACACTTACTTAGAAAATAACACCCAAAACAACAAAATCAAAAAAACAAATCCCAAAACAAAATTTAAAAAAAAAAATTGTATTTGAAATCCAGTTGCATAGTTAATTTGAATACCAGTTTGCTAGTTAAAGATGGGACAGTGTGCTGGCAAACCGTGCCAGCAGGAAGAGAACAAGGGACGGAAGTTTTTTAACAAAGAAAAATATCATCGCTAGTAGTTCCTTTACAAAGTAAACTTTTAAACTAATTGGGATACTAATGAGGGGAATAAAGGCAAATCTAGATAAGATAAAAATGATAAGATCTGTACAGAAACATGGCTTAAGGAGATTATTGGTGAGGGCCTAATTTATGGCCCTGGTACGGGGGACAAAAGAAAGATGGCTTATGTATAGCTTTTAATAGATATGTCAATACCCAAGTAGAACCTTGTGATGAAGAGATTCAAGATATGCTAAATGTTGTTAGAAAAGGGAGAAAGAGGAAGGAAATAAAATTAAATAAAGTATCTTCAGAGAAGAAAAAAAAGAAGAAACGAAGCTACCAGAAAGAGGTGGGAATCTTTAGACCATGTTCCTCCCCTCCCCCTCCTGGTCCTTAGATTACTCCGTTACCTCCTCCTCCGACTCCTATAGACCACCTTCCTCCTCCCCTCCCCGCAACTTTTGTAAACCCCTTTGGCTACGAATCAACATCGAGGTGGATGCACTTCAGTATGCTACTCCCACGAGAGTTTCTTTTAAAATCACCTCAACCTTTTAATTCAAGTGTCCTGCCCCCGGATCCGCCTGCTCTGTTTTCCACCTCCCTTCCCAAATATACGCAGAACCTGCCGGCAGTCTAATACTCCTTCAAGTTTTGCAGATTCCATCCCGTTCCATCAAGTACCCAGACACTGATCTCTAGTACCACTCAGAGGCGTCCATACCCCAAAGCTTTGGCTCCCAAACTTTCCAAAATAACACCTCTTTATTTTTCCGCCAGAACTTCAACCCATAACGCCAAAGGACCTCTTCCCATATCTTAATTCCTGGAGCATGCACAAAACATTCCTTTTTATTTACCCCTATAGCCCAACCCTATTGAGAGTCAAAAGCAGGAGGAAAGTTTTGCACAGGAAAAGGTCAGGGAGTAAAAAAGGCCTGTTGTTGTAAAGATATAGAGGAAAAGAAGTTAATTGAACCAGATGAGCATGTAGCAAGCATCACATATAGTACAAGGTTCCAAGCAAAGAACATTCAAGATGAAATGTGGGGAGAACTGAAACGTGTTTTCCTCTAAGGAAGTGCCCTATGGGGGTGGGGGAGGGGGCGATGCGATATTAGGTTATTGTGAGAATGCCCCCATTAACCGCCTCTGGAGTTCAGAAATTTTAAGAAAGTGTTGCGGTGGCATGTTGCCCGAGATGTTTGTTTGGATGAATGCTGTGTTCTGAATTTTTACTGACTATGTTTTACCCCTTCAGATTTCTATCCCCTCCCCCGCTAGTCATTTCCTCCAGTCCCAGTTTTCTCTTGGTAACTCCCGCCTTTTTGTACTATTTAGTTGTCCAGTTAAATAGTCCCATCCTTGTTTTCCTCATTATCTCTGTCTCCCCTCCCATGTCGCCTTGGTAACCCTCCTGGCCTGTCATGCCTCTGCCCACGTCCCCAGAACCTAGAAACTTCTTCCCTGGGCAGAGGATCTGATTGGTGCAAGTCGCAGCTAGAACCCTCCTGTGTACAATGTCTTCTATTGGTTTTATGTTCTCATGCTCATCTTTGTTCTATGTAGTTTGATTGGTTTGTGCGACATGTCCCTGCCCCTAGGGAGAGCTTAACTGCTCGCTCCTGGGGGCGGCAATTGGGCAGTCGCCCTGCAGCTCCCTACCTGCTCTTACCCTTCGTCCCTTTAATAAACCTGTCCCTGCTGCACTAAGATTGCTGCCTCCTTCGGCTCTTTTTCCTACTGCTTGCAACACCCAACAGCATGGCCGGAAGCCGCTATTTCTGGAGACAGCCTCGCCACCTCAGACGTTGTGGCAGCGTCTCCACCCCAACCCGGCTGTGGGCGCGCATACTCTGTGGAGCGTGCCGGGCTTCTCGACCACGCGCGGCCGCCGCTGGCCTGGCACCCAACGTGGGCGGCCAATTGGACTGACCCACCGGATCGAAGACTTCGTTCTCATTTGGGCGGCGGCAAGTACGCTGTGACAGACCCCAGGGCACTTTGGGGTGGTGCTCCAGCGGGACCTCGTGACCGGAGACAGCTCCCGCACCTGGAGACGGTCAGCAGTGGAAAGCCCTGACGACCGACCTTCCCGTTCCCCGTTTCCTGTATTGGTAATATATACCCCCCGCCTTTTAGCCTATCTTACCGACCGCGTCGGTTACGGCTGCGGCGGCGGGGGGAACGGACGGAGGAAAAAACCCTTCCTTCTTTTTTCCACCTTTTGCGTTTTCGTTTGTTTCTGCTCCTTTCCGGTTAAAGTTTTTGCGGTGGTCGGAGAGTACGTGCGATCCTTAAACATCGGACAGCCATGGGTGCCTCGGCTTGTCCTCCCACAGAGGGAGGCTGTTTTCCCGGAGTTTTTCGCGGGGTCTTGTTGGGCGGATCTCCCTTTCAAGGAGCGGGAGATTCGAAGTTTGAATTAGATGGGTCTCACTCTTCAGTTCCAAGAATTTCCCCTGACCGTTGCCACGAAAAGGAAAAAAAAACCCCCCCCCTCCCAGTTTTTGGGGAGGAGGTCTCGGTGCCGGAAATATCGAATCCTGACCAGGTCAGAGGAAGTTGGATATTGCCTAAAATAGATTGAAATTGGCCAGACAATCCTAACATTGGGTTGGGCGCAGTTGAATACTTGTTGTTAAAGAACTAGACGCGCGAGGGAACTGAGCAGAACGCTCCACTAATGGTTGAGGCCAGGCACAGTTGGCAACCAGAAATTCAGTTCGTTCGAGAGTTAACCCAGTTAGTCCCTCGTCATGTTCCTACGCCTCAACCTCTATTCCTTTGCCTTCCCATAGACCATGGGATCCTGAGGCGGGCATCCCCTGGCCACAGCAGGCCGGGAGCAAAGTCATCGCCGGCCCGGCCGCGTCTCAGGATTGCCAACATCCCCGCGGGAGCGACAATTGGAACGGGCCCTGTCACAAACCCCCAATTCTCCACTTAACCCTCTGCAACACCTAATTCTCCAGCTTTCCGCGTGTTGAAGTCCCTCCCCAAGTTTTAAGTTATAAAGGTTTTTCGCTTTAAACTGGTCCCGACACAAGATGGCTCCTGTGGAGCTCAAGATGGCGGGGGCCATGAGGCCCACGTGGCAAAGGGACGGCCCCTTCTCCTTCGCCAGCAACCTCCACGCGTTTCTTCCCTCAACCTCCTTCCTTCCCCGCCAACCTTCCTCTCTCAGATTGGCCGACTCCGACTCCCCCTTTTTTTCATCCACAACTCCAAACCCTCCAGCCCTTGACTTTCCTCCTTACCCCTTTGTCCGCCTCCCTTTCCAAACAACCACCTCCTTTGTTGACTTCCTCCCCTTGGGCGGAGAATCCAAAACCATTATGCTCCGCCCCTGTTTACCCACCAATCCCTACAGCTCCTCCCCTCCAAGTTTCCGGTTCCCCACGCCGCGCCTCTTCTGGTTCCCACGGTCCCGCCATCTTGTTTCTCGGAGCTGGACCGGGGGGGTGGGGGGGGCGCCTATCCGGAAACCAGGGGCCGGGGAACAACATCATGGCCGGCCCCCGTCACATACCATACCGGGAAAGGGAGGCAGGTGGGAAATGCGTGGGCCCCAGTTCCACGGAAAACAGTTAATTAAGGAGCTTTGTAAGGCCCAACGCGAGTTTGGGGCTCAGAGTGGAATATTTTAAGGGTTTGCTAGACGCCACCCTACGGAGAAACGCACCTCTTCCCGGCTGAACCTTGCGGCAGATCTTCAAGTGTTTGAATGACG
>NDFG01000009.1:1030228-1055159 GCA_002167245.1 Sporophila hypoxantha
AAAAGAGAGAGACTTTAGAATTTGGGTTAGTGAGAATCCAGAATATTCAACACAGAGTGATTTATTGTATTGTAATCGGGAACTTTGCGTTCTTACTTTTTTACTCTTATGCTTTTTCTCTCTTACCCTTTTACTCCTTACCCTCTCATCTCTCTACGCTCTCTTCTTCTCGCTGGGCCTGCTCTGAAGCTGTGGTGGCAGCTCACAGCAGGGCCCTGCACCAGGCCCTTTGCAATAAACCCAAATCCCAAAGGGCACTGCACGCTCAAGGCCTCAATGCAATAACCCAAATCCAAAAAGGCCTGCGCAAGCACCAGTGCCCTTCAATACACCCCAAATCCGTCAGGAGCCTGCACCCAAGCCCCTTTGGCAATAAACCCAGTTCACCAACCATGGATTCAGAGATTCTCGTCTCACTCGTCCGACCTCCTACCCCCTGACGTCCTAACCAGGGTGGGTTCAGAGAAGGATTCAAAGCACAGCACAGCCTCTTCAAAGTGCACAGACCCAGAGGTGCTTCCCCAGAGGCACGTGTGCTTGGTGTCTGGCTGCTGGGTGTAACCCTGGTGGGTCTGCTCTGGGTTGGGTGGGCAAACAGCAGCTCTGTGCCTGCACAGGGACTGGTCCCCAGATTGCTGTGTGGGCTCTGATGAAGCCACATCGTCACACAGTCTGGATTCCACCTCCCAGGGGGGTTTGAGAGTGTGTTTTTCAGAGCTGATTTGTTACAGCACTGTGACCATTCCAATTGTAGGAGTTGATAATTTTTCATAATTCGTCGTGCGTCCGCTGGGCCTCTCTCCAAGAGCTCTGTGTGGTGTAAGAGAGGATTTTTCTCCATAACAACCCCTTGTCCCCTTCTGCCACCAATCCTGGGGTTTCCCCTCGATGGATTTAATAAAAAATKCTCTCCAGGCTTTTCATCAGCTGAGAAAAATGAGCCCTCCTGCCTGGCTGCAGCTCTGCAAACTTTCCAGCTGATTTGGTGACGCTGCGGCCGATTCTGCTGCAGCTCCTCGTGCTGTGGGGAGCTCAGCTTTGAATTCTCTGCATGCCGAGAGCAAACAGGGGCTGGAGAGGGGGTTCCTGTGCACATCCAGGTAACTGCAGCAAGGATTTTATTTAACTGCAGCAAGGATTTATATTACAGGGGGGTTCCTGTGCAGATCCTGGTAACTGCAGCAAGGATTTTATTTAAATAAAATGCAGGCATGGCACTGTGGCAAAGCTGGCTGGAGCAGATGGAGTCCCCCTGGCCTGAGCTGAAGCTGCTCCAATGAGCACTGCATGCTCTACGCTGATGACTTCTGATGGATTTTCCCTCCAGCCCAAATAACAGCCCATAATTGTGTGTCTGAGCTCCAGCTCCAGGGAACATCTCAGGGTGAGCTGTGGGTTTGCTGGGTTCTTTCCCCCCTAAATGGATCACATKCCAAAATTTAGCCAGGTCTCCTGACAGCTGTGTTTTCTGATTTTTGAAAGGTTGTTGAAGGGGGTTTGGTGGTGTGGCTCTGGTGCTTTGAGAGGCTGACCTGGAACAGAGGCTGGACAGAGTTAAAGGAATAAAGTGGGGATTTATTAAAGGTCTTCAAAGGATACGCCTTGGGCAGTGCAAGAGCCTGGCTGTGGCTACACCCAAGATGGACCCAAGATGGACAACAGGTCACGAATTTTCACACTTTTATAAATTTTGGTCCATTTCCATATTGGGGTTAATTGTCCAATTCCAGCTCCAGGTTATGAAACCCCATCCTCCCAGACTGCTCTCCTCAATTTGCTGCTGTTTGCACTTTTTGGACTTGAAGATGCCCAAAAACCCAGTTGTCCTTGGTTCTGGGGCTGCAAATGGATTGTTCTGTGTGACTGAGCTGTGAGGAGAACTTGCTGACACCTTATATGGAGTTCAGAGTCACACACTAATGCAGAATCTGGAAAATAGGAAAGCTAAAGCTCAAGGCATCAGCTCCACTACCTGAAGCTCAGTTGATGGTTCTGCCCCAGAAATAATGCTGCAGAAGGCAGTTCCCTCATGGATATTGTCCATTGTCTTGGGAAGGAGCTCCTCACGTGGACAGAGCTGCTGACCTGCAGCAGGTCAGGCCTTTTGGGTGAGGTGGCTGCCAGGAGAGGGGATGGTGCTGTGCCCACCTTGCCCTCTCTAGACTCCCACAACATTTCTGTGTCTGTCAGTGCCCTGTAACCCAACCCAAACTGGTTTTGCTGCAGGTCAAACCAGCAATTCTGGTGGTCCTTGCACTGGGATCAGCACGAGGGGAAGGATTTGGGGAACTTCCACCCACTGAGAGCAGCGTGGAAATCTGGGAGTTGCCAGGGGAAGAACATGAAGCATCCAGGGATGAGGACAGGGGATGCTGATGAAGCAACGACTTGGAGCCAGAGCTTGGGGGAGATCCAAAGCCATTTCCAACCCAAACTGGTTTTGCTACAGCTCAGCAAGTTTGGTGGTCCTTGCACTGGGATCAGCATGAGGGGAAGGATTCAGGGCAGATTTGGGGAACTTCCACCCTCTGAGAGCAGCATGGAAACCTGGGGGTTGCCAGAGGAGGAACATGAAGCATCCAGGGATCAGGACAGAAGATGCTGGTGGTGCAACAACTTGGAGCCAGAACTTGGTGGAGATCCAAAGCCATTTCCAACCCAAACTGGTTTTGCTGCASCTGAAACCAGCAAGTCTGGTGGTCCTTGCACTGGGATCAGTATGAGAGTGTTGTTCAGCAAACCCCAGCATGAGAGGAAGCATTTAGGGCAGGTTTGGGGACCTTCCACCCCCTGAGAGAAGCGTGGAAGTCTGGGTGTTGCCAGGGGAGGAACACAAAGCATCCAGAGATGAGGACAGGGGATGCTGGTGGAGCAACGAATTGGAGCCAGAACTTGGTGGAGATCCAAAGCCATTTCCTCCCTGCAGGTCCCCAGTCCCCTGCTGTGACACGGGGACACTCAGGTGTGACTGTGGAATCCTCTCAGCCAGAGCTGAGCCCAGGTAAYAATCTGTTCCCAGGGAGCCAAGATGTGCCTGCCTTGCCCAGCCTTGGAGCATCTCTTGGAGGCTGCCTGCTCCACATGGAGATGGGAGCAGAGTTAACTCCATCATTGCCACCAAGGAGGTGCCCAAACAGGGCTTGGAAGYGCCCGTGGTCCTCCTGTCTCGTTCTGGCTCTTCCTGAATGGGAAGTGCCTGATGCCAGCTTCTGCCCCTTCYCTGCTCCTTGATTTTGTTCCGTGCCTTCTTCATTTTTTTTTTGCCTCCTTCACTGTTTTTTGCCTTCCATCCAACTCTAACCATCCCCTGCTTATGCTTTGTGCAGCAACACTCATAATTTGGGGACCTCCAACACTGGCTTAGCTTCCAATCCTGGAATCATGGAAGGTTTGGTCTGGAGGSTCGAGAAGGATTTTAGGGGTGTTAAATAGGGTCTGGCCTGGCTGTCCCCTGTCCTTGGGACTGAGTGGTCCCCACAACCACGTGGTTCTCTCCAGGCCCACCAAGGCAAAGAACAGCAGGACTTTTGCAYCTCCTGGGTTACAGGAATAAAGTTATTTCCTACTTTGTTCTACCTTCTGACGTCACTCCAATCCCAGTCCTTCCTCATCCATAATTTCTTCTCTAAATGAGTTCTGCAATGCAAAGAAAAGGCACTGTTTATCTGAATTTCAGGCTGTGTCTGTCTGATTCTTTTCCCCTGAATTTATGGTCTCTTCTGCCTGTCCTGTGTTGCAGGTTTTCTCTTTATACCTCCCTTTCCACTCTYTCCATGTTATGTGTCCCACCTGTGACTGCTGGATTAAGACAAAGGGTYTTCCCTAAATATAATGGGGAATTTTCAGCCCTGAAAATACTGGAACAGCCCTGAAGAGAAGTATTTGTGTATAGACAGACATATATATTAAATATACTTTTGAATATTTAATATTTTTTTTAATGTGCTTTAATTTTTTATATATATTTTTTAATCTATCCATTTTGTCTCTTCTGCTCTTTGGGGCTAAGAACCAACGTAAGAAATCTGCCTTGTGGTTTCTAGCCATATGAAGCTTTTGGCAGAAGCTTGTAAGATTTTATCTTTCCCTTTCAAGGCCATGCAGACAATGTCTTTTGTACACACTTTAGCTCTTCCCTGGTCAAAAGTGAATATAGAAATCCTAATGTAAAAGTTAAGCCAAAAGTGGATCTTCTTTGATGGCTCATCCCTKACAAATCAAAGGGAAGTGTGCCTGGCACTCCCATTCTGTCAAATTTCCCTTCGTTTTTCTATCTGTTCCTAAGAAATAGTTTTTCTAAGGAAGTGTTTTGTTATGTAAAAGCCACTTGAGACTGGTGGCAACCCCTCCCGTGGTCTGGCTGAGCCCTTTCCAGAGGGCAGCACTATTTCCATGTGTGTATCCACCCCAATTTGCAGCCACCCTACAGTCCAGGATCAAACCTCCTCTTTGGCAGGAGCTCCTTACTCCTCTGAGTGACAAATGTGTCTTTTATCTTGTCTGTGCTTTCAAGAACTGAGACTAATGGTGATCTCAGGCTTATAAATCTCTTGTCCATACTGCAAAGCACTAAGATTTGCTGTAGGACACACTGGTTTATCCATCCACAGGCAGAGTGTGTAGGAAATGAAGAAGTGTCCCTTTTAAGCTGCAATGTGAATTTGGGCAGTRGAAGACATAATGATTTCTTGGATACCGTCCAGCCCAGTATCCACAGTTTTGCCATCCCCTTTAGGGATCAYAGAAYCAYGGAATCATTTAKATTGGGAAAACCCTCYAAGATAATMAAATCCAACCATTCCCCAGCACTGCCAGGGTCACCACTGACCATGTCCCCAAGTGCCACATCCACATGGATTTAAATCCCTCCAGGGATGGTGATTCTATCACCTGGAGCAGCTGTGCCAGGGCTGGACAACCCTTTCAGGGGAAGAAATTTTTCCCAATATCCAGCAGAAACCTCTCTTGGTGCAACTTGAGGCCATTTCATCCCATCCCTGTTCCCTGGAGCACAGCCCAACCCCCCTGGCTGTCCCCTCCTGGCAGGGACTTGTGCAGAGCCACAAGGGCCCCCTGAGCCTCTTTTGCTCCAGGCCCAGACCCTTCCCAGCTCCCTCAGCCTCTCCTGGGTCTCCAGACCCTTCCCAGCTCCATTTCCTTCCCTGGACACTCTCCAGACCCTCAATGTCTGTCACAACCCCAGCACTGGACACGGGGCTGTCCAGCTGAAGGATGGCCACAGCAAATGGGTGACATCACCTGGATTCTGTTCCCAGGCTGGCAGGGTGTCGGGACCCAGGACATTTCTCTGGCTGCCCTGGGTGGTTCCAGACCCTGGCAGGGGGCTCGAGACTTTGGCAGGAGTCACAACCTGTGCCTTTGATTTTAGCCCATGGAAACAATTCAACTTTGTGTGAGGAGTTACAAGCCACAAGAGTTTGTAGAATGATAGTGAATTTGTCACAGGGTGAAAAAGTAGAATTTTGGGGATTTAGAATGGGGTTCAAGAGGCAAGTGGAGGAATCTGGGTTCTTCCTCTTTCTTCTTTTCTCTCTCTTCCTGTCTTTTCTCTTCTTCTTCTTCTTCTTCTCTCTTCTTCTTCTCTCTTCTTCTTCTCTCTCTTCTTTCTTCTTCTTCTTCTCTCTTCTCTTCTTTGTCTTTCGTCTTCTCTCTTCTCTCCTCCTCCATCTTCTGCTGTGATGGTGCACTTCTGGATTGGTTTAGAGTAGAGAGAAACTGTCTAAATAGGTGATAGGTATTGGAAAATTATTGTAAATAAAAGTACAAGTAGTTCTTAGTATAAAAAGCCAACACCACCCAAGGGCAGGGACTGTGACAACCCGACCTGCTGGACAGATCTCAGCAGGTCAGAGAAAGAATGTCATAGATAAGAGAAAATAAATCTCTGAAAAGCAAACTGAGGATTTCTATCTTCTTCAGTTGTGGGCTGGAGAAAAAAAGATTTTTATACCTCAGGGGTCATCTCAACACAGAAACAAAAGCAGTGATTTAAGTATCAGCAGGACTCAGCACCTGGCTTCACCTGGGCCAGGTGGGTATGACCAGCTCCCCAGTAGCTGGGGTACTGGGGGGCATTGCTGTGCTGGGCTGGTGTGACCCAGCAGCCATGGAGTCATTGTGCCTGTCCCCTGGGGAGGGGGCAGTGGATCCCAGTCAGGCCTGTCTGCCTCCATCCCTGCCCTTGGAAGCTGAGCACTCCCCGTGGAAGGACAAGACAAAGAAAACAGAGGGGSATGCTTCTTATAATGGAAGCTGTGCTCCCCTCCCCTTATTTCCAGTAAGTGAGCAGGAAGGCCAGCCCCGGCCACCAGAGAGTATTTAGGAGTAATTGAATCACTGGATTAGCTAATGCAGCATCCATTAGGAGTCCATGCCATCCCCAGAGGACTCRGCAGACATAAAGGAGCTGCAGGGAGCCGTGAGCACTCCATGTATGTACATAAACCTCCTGCTTCCAGACTATAACTTTCTTCCTGGCTGACAACACCAAGGTGCTGCTGGCCCTCCTCCATCCCCCTCGGCACCGGGTCTGAGCTTGTCCAGATGGCCCTGGAAGGTAGAGAGAAGCCCAGGCAGTYGCTTAGTGCTGCTACAGCTGATGTGGGGGTAGGGGGACTGGCAGCAGGGCTCCCAACTTGGCTCCTCTGGGTGCGGAGAGGAGCAGTTGGAGCGCTCGGGTGGATCCGGGCTGGGGAAGGTTCTGCCGGGAGAAGCAGCCGGCTCCAGACTTGGCCCGGGGCACGGCGCGCCTGGCAGATGGCAGGGAGGGGTGGGTGTGCAGCGTGAGGCAAGATTTCAACACAGAAGGCCAAAACACTGCTCACCCAGCCAGGGGAAATGTGCCTTGCCCAGGATGCGCTGGCAGCCGCTCCCGTGCCGTGGCCGGAGCTGGTGTGAGCCCACAGTGAAAYAAACACGGGCAGGAGACCTTTCTCCTTTTTAATGCCTTTATTAAAAGTGATAGCTCAGGTGGGTGTTGGGGAAGATGAAACAGGAAAGCCTTAATAATATGATTGTCTGGCAAAAGATTTTGAGAATATRGAACTATAAGTGAGATTGAAATGAAAGCAAGCTTTGAGATCCCTCGGTTACTGAACACCTGGAAAACAATGGTGTGGCCATTGGAGGTAATCCCCTTTTGATCAAACAATTCACTCTGCTTGCAGACAGGTCCAAGGGTCAGAGCAGACCCTACAGCTTGGCAGAAGGGGCCCAAAGAGGAGTTTTTAGGGTTTAAAATGTAACACAGTGTGGTAATGTAATGATTCTTATAGGCTGTATGGAAATGCTGTAGGATTTGTGTATTGTACTAGATTGGTTAGTGAGAATTAGAATATTCAACACAGAAGAAGATTTATTGTATTGTAACGGGAACCTCGCTCTCTTACCCTTTTTACTCCTCTTACCCCTTTTACTCTCTTACGTTTTTGCTCTCTTACCCTTTTACGCTCTTACCCTTTTTACTCTCTTACCTTTTTTACTCTCTTACACTCTTACCCTCTTACTCTCTTACCCTCTCACCTTCTCATCCTCTCTACCCCTCTCTCTTCTCGGGCCTGCTCTGAGCTGTGGCTGGCCGCTCCAAGCGGCACCCACACCCTCTGCAATAAACCCTGGCACCCACACTCTCTGCAATAAACCCCAAGTTCCACGACCTGGCTTCAGAGATCTCTCGTCTCAGTCTGTCCATCTGTCCGTCCCAACTGTCCTACCCCCTGACTCTCCTACCGACAGATCCACGCTCAAACCACTGCTGCTCCCTGGAGTGACTCGGAGGAGGAGGAAGAGTGCAGCTGTGTCCACTGGTCTGTGGGCAGAGCTGGGGGTTCCATCCTCATGAGAGCATCAGGGAATTACTTTATTTTCTGGTTTAACATTTGAGGGCCTCTGTGTAGCTGACATCGTTCGGTTAGGGTGAGGGGTAAAAAGGGTCTTAGCAGATACTAGATTCTGTTCCTCATGTCTAGACATCACTTTGATTCATCAGTTTTGTGTTGGCTCGTTGTTTTTAGGGGTTTTTGGCTAGGTTTGGTGAGGGGTCTCTCCCATTGCATGCTGGATCCGATGTCATTTGCATGTTGACTCAATGTCCCTTCCACTTCACCATCCGGGTACCATCCTCCAGGAAGCAGCAGGGTGTCACTCAACAAAAGGGGGAATTCTTAACCATCAGTGACAGGTAGTTAACAAAAAGGACAGGTGATTACAATAACAAACAGTTAGAACCCCACCCTGGCAGCAACTGGCCCAACCTGTGAACTCTGCAACCTTTTAAACAAAATGGGCAGCTGGTGCACTCATAACAATTTCAACACAGAAGGCCAGCACTGCTCACCCAGCCAGGGGAAATGTGCCTTGCCCAGGATGGGATGCGCTGGCAGGCATCCCCACGCCGTGGCCGGACCTGGTGCGAGCCCAAAGTGAAATAAACATGGGCAGGAGACCTTTCTCCTTTTTAACGCCATTATTAAAATTGATCAGCTTGGGCGGGGAGAACCGATGGATTCACTGCTGCTGCTCCCAGGAGTGACTCGGAGGAGGAGGAAGAATGCAGCTTTGTCTGCTGGTTTGCAGGCAGAGCTGGTGGTTCCATCCTCGGGAGAGCATCAGGAGATTCCCCATTTTTTGTTTAACATTTGAGGAACTCTGTCTAGCCAACATCTTTAGGTTAGGGTGAGGGGTAAAAAGGGTCTTAGCAGATACTAGATTCTGTTCCTCATRTCTAGACGTTGCTTTGATTCATCAGTTTTGTGTTGGCTCATTGTTTTTGCCTAGGTTTGGTCAGAGGTCTCTCCCATTGCATGCTGGTTCTGAGGTCATTTTCATGCTAATGCCGAGGTCCCCTCCTCTTCACCATCCGGGTGCCATCCTCCAGGAAGCAGCAGGGTGTCACTCGACAAAAGGGGAATTCTTAACCATCAACAACAGGTAGTTAAAAACGACAGGTGATTTCAACAACAAACAGTTAGAACTCCACCCTGGCAGCAACTGGCCCAACCTGTGAACTCTACAACCTTTTAAAAAAATGGGCAGCTTTTCTACTCATAACACACAGTGTTTGTGGGCACCCAAGCTGGGCTGGAGGTTTTCTCTGTGTGTTTGGAGTTGCTTCACCTCCTTAAGGATGTTATGAAAATTAATCTACAAACACCAGARGTTTATGTCCAAAAAAGAGACAGAGGAGTCCTTTTACTTCATTGGAATAAAGGGAGAGGCCATGGGGCAGTCCCCTGACATCTCTTGAATTTTTGGAGGATGCAGCTTCCTTTTTATCCCAATTTCCCAGCCACATTTCCCTGCTCTCTTTCTCCACTTCTGAGGTACTTGAGAGATACAGACTCCCCAATATGCCTGATACCAAAAACTCCCCTCTAATGTATAACCCTCCCTTTTCATTTTTAATTCTTATGGAATTTAGAGGTTTTTCTTCTCCATTGTTTCTTTCATCTTTCAATGTCTAATTTTGTTTGTCAGCAAACCTAAAGTTTATTTGTAAAAGCAAATATCTTTTTCCATTCATCAATCAGTGAAATCCTTCCCATTGTTTCTTTTATTCTCACAGTGCTGGTTTTATCCACCAGCAGACCCACAGCTTGTTTGTAAAGACAAATCCACTATTCCTCTCAAGGAGCAGCAACACCCTCCAGATGCTGCAAAGTTAAGTGTGTGTGCTTTGAATTCTGGAGGAGGGAAAAGGAGGAGCTGGCCTGGGTGATGGAGCAGGGATTGGAGTGCTGCAGGTGGATCTGAAGCTTCACCTCCTTCCAGCTGGGCCCACTGGGTTCAGGGTGCATAAAATTGCTTTAAACAGTATGGATTTCATGCCAAGCTTTCCAAAGAGAGAAGCACAAGTCCCGCTACGTGAGAGGCTTAAATCTCAGCAAAAACAACACATGGGGCTGCTAATCCTAATTCACTTACACAAGCTGCTCCATCCTTTCTCCCACTTTGAAGTGTCCTTATTTAACAGGCAAAATAGCTGGGAGTTTGCATGATGGAGCCTTTCCCAAACTGGGYGAGCTGTTTCCCTGTCTCTCTCTCCCATGGTGACCAGTTCACACGTTGTTGTGGGGAAGGGGAGGCCCTGTGGCAACCTAAATATAGATGCACAAAAGGAAACAAATGCTACCCCCTGTAAATTTTGCCATCAGCAGCTGGAGCGGGACACACCATTGCTTAGCAGGAGATTAGTTTTGCAGGCTCCGTGTGTCTAAAGGGAGAATCATCTATTGTTTGCCATTTAAGATTTATGGCATCTCCGTTTAGACTGAATAATTTATCCTGAATGAGCCCTGAAACCCTTTGGCAGTTACAGGGAGGAAAAAAAACACATCCCAGGAAGAGAGGGAAAAAAAAAAAGTTTCACCCTAATAGGAAAAAATCAGCAGGCATTTGGAGAGACGTGAGGGGGTGGTGCAGGGTTGGTTGCTCTGCTGGAGACCTCGGTGGTTCTGTATCCTTTGTCATTACTTTATAATGATGAACTCCGTCGTTAGGAGCCATTCATTCCCCCTTAGCCTGTRTGATCTGAGCCTGGTTTGATGGGATCCAATTTAGCATTTCACTCTGGGCTCCATTCCATGGCCATTTGGGTTTGGAAGTGAAAGGCAGTTTGATGGTGCCTTGATGGTGTTTTAAACTGCTGTAAAAAACGCTGGCGAGGCAGTTCAGGGAGGATCATCATCCGGGCCTGCTCTTTGASGCAGCTGCTTTCCTTTGTCCTAAAACTTGGGCTGAAAGTGGGTAGGGGAGCCTTGTGCCCTGTTCTGGATTGTTTATGGGGTGAAGGGAGCAGAAGGAAAAGGGGGACCCTGCACCAGTCCCTTGGGCTCACCCAGGTGAAGGAAACTTGAAAATTGCAGGAGACTTCTCCACTGTGGTGTTTGTGAGGTCCTCAGATGAGGTGAGAGATGAGAAAATCTGACTCCATGTTCTGCAGAGAAGCGCCATATCTCTGTAAGGTAAGTTCTCTTTACTCACGTACGTTTCTTCAACTATATTATTATTATATTAATTTATATATATTATATTATGTTATTTATGTTATGTATGTTATGTTATGTTATGTTATGTTATGTTATGTTATGTTATGTTATATTTATATTATATTATATTATATTATATTATATTATATTATATTATATTATATTATATTATTATATTCATACTAAAAATATACTAAAGAAAGAGAAAGGATACACCAGAAGGTTTAACAAGAATGAGTAATAAAAACCTGTGACTGACCAGAATCCGACACAGCTGMTGGTGATTGGTCATTAAKTAAAAACAATTCACRTGTTTGGATAAAYAATCTCCAGACCACRTTCCAGAGCAGCAAACACWGGAGAAGCTGAGGCTTCTCATCKTCCCAGGAGAAGAAATCYTGGCAAAGGGATTTTTCAGGAAATATCACAGTGACACTCCAGCACTGAGATGTGCACCCAGGCACAGCTCCCAGTTCCATCCCAGTCTAAGRGAAGAGAATTCATCTGGATTCTCCTGGTTCTGGGGATGGAATATCAAGAGCTACCTTGGTTGTATCCCATGTCTTGGGGACTCCAGCTGTTACCACAAGCCAAATCGTTGGGGCTGGGAATATGAATCTGAACAGAGCAAGGCTTGCCCCAAAACTCATCATCAAACTGTTTTAGGGTTTTTTCACCTTTTTTTCCTCTCAAWTGTCTGACTTTAACTCTGGTTTTGAACTTCCTGGTTCTGGAATCAAACGCAGCAAGCCTCTTCTCTTTCCATTTCCATCCAAGTGGAATTGAGGATGTAAAATGTTCTCCTGTAAACTCAGAGTCAGGCATTTAAGAGAAGCTTTTCTCTAGAYAAGCCCTTGAGCCTCCTCTGGGTTACTCAGTTCAGTGTCCAGAGGTGATTGAGCTCTCTAAACATTGAGTTCAGCCCAAGGCACTCCCTCAAATTGAATAATTTTCCCTTCTTCCAAGGCCACCACATTTCATCAAGCTGTTGCCATCAGTCTCCTCTAGATTTTTCAGGCTGGTGTGAATCAGGAATAAGTCAGGATAAAGCTCTTTTTGCTTACTTCCACCCAAACATGTTCTTTCCAGAGCTATTCTCCGTAGATTTAGTGGTTCTTTGATGTTTGGGACTCAAAATACTCATGGAGGTKCTTTGCTATTTTTCCTGTCACCGTGTCCTACAAGTCCCTTTGGCCTGACCACAATTAGTAAGGGAACACCAGAGGATTTTCCCTCCAGGTCACTGCCTCAAAGTCAATCCAGCCAAAGGCTATTTCTGCTGTCCAGGTCACAGGGTCACTTTTCCAAGGGAAATTGAATGACTTTTCAGCCTCTTGAGCAGACATGACAGCAGCGGTGACAGAGCAAACCCAGAAATGGCATCACTGAAATCATCCAGTATCTCTTCTGTCATCCCAAAGCAGAATGCCAAACTCCCTCCAGAAGAACTAATTTTAATAGAAGTGTGAAAGACAGTTGGAAACCCCCTTTTTATTTTTATTCCATGGGATTCCATTGCAGTTCCAGCTGGATGAAGACATTTCTATCTTTACATCCTTACAAGTTTTCAGTTCAGTGAAAATGTTAACTTGGAAAGACAAAGGCTGGGAAATAAGAAAAATTGTTTCCAACGCATCGTTCTCTGCTGCCGAAAGAGAATTGCTCCATTTTTTTCTGGATATATTTATTGATAAGCATCTTCCTCTAGGATCTTAGAGGAAAAAGGGTGGTGGAACCTTGTTAGAGATTTCGTGTCCYTGCTTATGGCAGGGGCTTGGAACTACAGGAACTTTATGGTCCCTTCCAACCCAAATCCTTCTGTGATTTCTTTTTTTCTTGGTTTCTTCCTAGTTTTTTTCTTTTTTCTTTTTCCTTTTTTTTTTTTTTTGTTTTTAGTTTTTTTCTTTTCTTTTTCTTTCTTCTCTTTACTTTTTTCTTTTTTCTTTTATTTCTTTTCTCCTTTTTCATTTTTTTACTTGTTTGTTTGTTTGTTTTCCAAAAACAGTGTCAGCCACAGAAATCAAGCAAACAAATCCAACAACTTTCTATAGAACAAGTCCCCTGACCAAGGGGAYGATTTATTCCAGGCAGGAAATCTCCCACTGTGGGAGAATAAGGCTAAAGGCAGGTGAGAAATTCTCCCACCCAAACATTTCAGGTTTGAGCCATTGAGCTGCTGGGTTTGGTRTTGAAAATGCTGTTGGGAAAAAAAATCTGCCTTGAGAAATAATTTGTGATGGGAAAATTACATTTATTCCTAAATGCAGGGCTGCAAAAGGAATCCTCCCAGTGGGTCATGGGGCACTGCCCAGGCTCCCCAGGGAATGGGCACAGCCCCAAGGCTGCCAGAGCTCCAAGAGYGTTTGGACAACATTCTCAGGGGTGCAGGGCCAGGAGCTGGACTGGATGATCCTGGTGGATCCCTTCCAGTTCAGGATATTCCATGATTCTGTGAAACTGTGAATGCCATTTTAACTGTACGCTGTGGATGAGCTCATGGCCAAGAACTGCCAGCCTCCAGCCATCCCCTGCCTTCAAAACAACACATTATCTTTATTATTTTTGTTCCCAAACATCATCTACTTTATTCCCTTTATAAATATTTTGGGATGTACAGCACCACAAACCACAGAGTTCCACCAGAGCTGAAAGCAGCTGGGTCAGGAGCAATGCAAACACAAACCTGGGGGAAGGCACAGCCTCCAGCTGGGGATAACAAAGCCTTGTTGGGATGGACTGAATGATCTCTTGGAGGCCAAATTGAGTAAAAYTGGAGCTATTTCAGCTCAAGTTGTAATTATTTATTCTCTGTTTACCCCACTGTAATTTCTTTGCATCTCAGCTTTGCAAGTGCAGAGTTCTCACATCATTTTTATTCTGGGGAAACTGAGGGCACTTTGGAGGGCTGTGTAAAGTGGTGTTTGTGGACTGGTTGTCATCAATGGAAAGTGATGTTAGGGACAGAAACCAAACCCTGCAGGGCTGATGGGGAGCAGTGCAGATGATTTGGTATTTTACCGAAGTGTTAGCTTCACTTTCCCCTCATCCAATACTATCTCCCAGTTTCTTCAGGCTCTGAATCCCTGGGAGCATCAGCACAGGTGTGAGCCAAAGCTTGGACTTTACCAAGGAGATTTTGTCTGGCAAAACACTCCTGGTCCAGCCCAGGCATAGAAATGGATGGGCAAAAATGGGGAAGAAAAGATTCTTTTTGTTTGCCCGGCAGGGAATTTCTGTTTAATCAGCAGTTGTTTGCAAAACCAAACACTGGCTGCCATGAGCCAAGGTCCAGGAACATCARTATCTGGGCTCTCTTCCAGAGCTGTGGCTGAGCTCCAAATGGTTCATGAGYGAGGAGGAGGAGGGAAAGTGGCTCCCAGCACTCTGCAGTTGGCAGGGCTGGTGTTTGCTGCAGTGCAGGGACAGGGACAGGGACAGTGTTCATCTTGCTTGAGTGCATCCAGAGGGACAGCAAGGCTGGGGAGGGGTTGGGAGCACAAACCCTGAGAGGAAGCCCTGAGGGAGCTGGGGGTGCTCAGCCTGCAGCAAAGGAGACTCAGGGCTGCCCCCAGCACTCCCTGCAGCTCCTGAAAGGTGCCTGTGCCCAGCTGGGCTCGGGCTCTTTCTCCAGCAGCTCTGACACAACCAGAGCACACAGCCTCGAGCTGTGCCAAGGGAAATTCAGGTTGGAGAGCAGGAAAAAGCTTTTCCAGCAAGGGGGATAAAGTTCTGCAATGGCTGCCCGGGGAGGGGGTGCAGTCCCCATCCCTGGGGTAGCTGTCTCTTATACACATCTAGATGTGTATAAGAGACAGTCTCTGGCCCCTGCTGTAGGATTGGCACAGCTGCCCTGGGCTGGGGTGGAGTCCCCATCCCTGGCATTTCACAGCCCTGTGGATGTGGCACTTGGGGATATGGTCAGTGGTGGCCTTGGCAGTGCTGGGAATGGTTGGGCCTGATGATCCTGAAGGCTTTTCCAAGCTAAGATTCCATGGTTCTGTGGTTGGGGTTGCTTTGTGAAGCACTTCACTTGTTTCTGTTGATGGAGTCCCTACCTTGGCCACCCAAAACCAAGCACAGATCTCCCATCCCAAGGAGAGGACCAAGCTCTCAGAGAGTTCTGAGTCCTTGTAAAAATCCAGGAATGGTTCCTGATGGATGCAGAATTCCTGATAAAAATGGGGGGTCCTGCAGGTTCTTTGGGAAATCAGATCTCTTCACTTGGGTGCTTGGTCAGGAGCCCCCTTGGTCAGGGGGATTTTTCTATAGGAAGTTATTGGATTTGTTTACTTGATTTCTGTTGCTGAAACTGTTTTTTGGAAAACAAACAAACAAACAAGTAAAAAAAGGGAAAAGGAGGAAAAAAAAACAAAAGAAAAAAGAGAAAAGAGAAGAAAGAATAAAAGGAAAAACAACAACAACAACAACAACAACAAAGAAAGAAAAGAAAAAACCCAAGGAAAAACACAAGAGAAAAAAAAGAAAAAGAAAAAAGGAAAAGACTAGGAAAAAAAGCAAGGATAAAAAGGAAAAAATAGATGAGAAAAAAAGRAAAAAAGGAAAAGAAGAAAAAAGATTAAAAAATATTTAAAAAAGACCAAAAGAGAAAAGAAAATAGGAAGAAAGAAACAAGAAAAATAACAAAAAGTAAAAGGGAAGAAGAAAGAAGAAAAAAAAGGGAAAAAAGAAGAAAAAAGGAAAAGAAAGAAGAAGAGAAAAGAAAAACGAAGAAGAAAAAATATAAAAAATATAAAAAGGTGAAAAAAGAAAAAGAAAAAACTAAAAAAGAAAAAGAGAAAAAAGATTAAAAAGAAAAAAAGGAAAAAAGAAAATATGAAAAGAAAAAAGAAAGAAGGAAAAGAACAAAGAAGAATAAGCAAGAAAAAAGAAGGGGGTTCTCTGAATGGGCACATTCTTCATCAGAAATATTTTTTTTAAAAAAGAAAGTTCCAGTTTCCCTAAAATCTGATAAAATACTGTTTCCAAGTGTCCATTTTTTAAACAAATCCTCTCCCTGTGTCAGAGTGACACGAACCCCGTGTTCTGCAGCTGCCCCAGGAGCTGGGCTCCCATCCCTCACCTCAGCCCCTGTTCATCATCCTCTGCCTTCCCCTCTGGACACCCCACAGCTCTGAGGGGCTGCAGGCTCCTGAGGCATCATTCTGGCAKTCAGGTTTTGTCTTTGCCAAATGTGAGCTCTAAAAATCCCTTCCCAGCTGACTTAGGACCAGAGTGAGAGTTACCACCAGCGGCATGAAAATTCAGCATCCACCAGGTGTTTGTTTTATTTCTCTCCTTTTTTCAACCCACTCAAAATGTGATATGTCTTCAGCAGTTGGTGCTTTAAGCATCTGTGGCTTTTCAGATACTTTTTATCTTTTTTTTTCCTTTTTGCTGTTGTTTGTAACATCTCCGAAAGCCTTGAAAAATGTCAAATTTCCATCAGTTTGCAGGGGATGAGGTTTGATATCCAAATTCAGACTCAGATGCCATGGTGGCTAAATCCCAGGAGTGCTAAAAACAAGACTGTAAGAGTCATAAGCTGACAAATACATTTTAAATCTTATGGTATCTTTTCCATATTAATAAATAACCCAAAATCATGAGAGTGACACTGATGAGAGGAGGTGGTTTAAGAATATCAAGACTGCAAACAGGTAAGGAAGAAGGTGAGGAACCACCATAGATTATGATAAGAAAGGGTAAAAAGCTGCCTTGGAAATTATTTGTAGGGCAAATGAAGGTGGGAGAAAGAGTAGGGAAGTTGTAATTATTTATTCTCTGTTTTCCCCACCATCATTTCTTTGCATCCAACCTAACAGGAGATGATCAAAGCCAGAGAAATTTGCTTTGGATTGACCAACACTTTATTTAAACTAAAATTAGAAATCTGTTCTGTTTTGTTTTCCCTCCAGATGAATATTAAAAGGTGACATAGCTGACATTCCAGCCCACTACAACTTCACCTCCTGTTTGGAGCTAAAATGGAACAAATTTAAGTAATTYTCTTACTGTGGGCATGAAAGGGACTGTGGGCCTCTAATCACTGCCTGTGGGTTTGACTCAGCCATCCATAAAGTGCAATATCCACTCGTTTATTCCTTCTCATTCAATTGCCTCCAAATTGCTTCAAACAGGCTCCAAGGCTGCTGGGCAAAGAGAAATTCTGCCTGATCCTCATTAGAGGGGACAGGAGTGAGGAGGAAATGGGAATTCTGGGCTCCTTCCTTCCTTCCTTCCTTCCTTCCTTCCTTCCTTCCTTCCTTCCTTCCTTCCTTCCTTACACATCTAGATGTGTATAAGAGACAGCCTTCCTTCCTTCCTTCCTTCCTTCCTTCCTTCCTTCCCTCCCTCCTTCCCTCCCTCCCCCCCTCTCCCTTCTTTCCTTGTTTTCAAATCCCTTTGAACTTTTTTTGGGTGATAGCTTTTACATTTTAGGCATTTTGAAGACTAAAAAAATCTATCAAAATGTAATTTTTCTGTCTCAGAGTGATGGACAAGCCATGGGTCAGGTGCTCTGTGGTGTAGACATGGACATGGACATCACAGGGGTGGTGCACATGGGTTTTTCCCTATTGATGGCCAGAGAAACTCTGGATTTACCCTTTTTTTTTCCCCTATCCTAGATGTGACAAGCACTGCATTATTGATGCCTTCCCTAATCCCTCTCCACASCAGCTGATGGAGAAAGAAACATCTTGAGATGTTTTCTGAGCTGCTCTGGGCACAAAATCCTCTGAAACTGGGCTGCCCCACTGGACAGTTTTGCTGATTCTCCATTCCCAGTCCTCATTTTGATAAGAGTAGCASAGCCAGGGTGTAAAAAACCTTCTGGAGGCTTCTGCTCCATCCGTGGGCTGAGCATGGATGCTCTGGCGATGGGAATGGTGGCAGCTTTGCAGAGCAGCTCCCTCATTTCCTCCAGCACTCTCAGGGCTCCAGTGAGCCAAGCAGCCAGAGCAGAAAATGCTGCATTGCACCAAAGGCACCAAGACAGGGAAAGAGAGACAGAGAGAGAAATCCCCCAGTCTGACAGGAAAAGGCTGTGCCTGTCCCACTGCTGACAGGCTGTGCTGGGCCATGGAGCAAGGCACAGCTTCCACCCAAACAGAGCTGGGGAGAGCTCAGCCCCAGCCCTGGGAGGGTTTGTGGTGCTGCATTTCATGAGGAGCCCCCCTGAAAGCTCCTGTCTCAGCTCAGGCACCTTTGGCATCTGCAGAGAGGCRAGGAAACAGCTCCAGCTTGCTGCCTGGAAATGAGAGCTGCAGTGTTGGGGCCAGTGCGGGCAGGGACAGATGGTTCTGGGTCTCTGCTGGCCTTGCCCTGTTGCAGTGTGAGGCAATTTCCTGTTTTGGCTGTCCCGGTGCCCTCCCAGGTGTGGTAGTACCTCCCCCCCTTTCCTCTCCCTGCTCCTGCTGAGAGCTGTCCGTCAATCACAGTAGGCAGCAAGGCCGTCGTCTGATAGGTGAACTTCAAAAGATGCTCCTCAGCCTTGGGGACAATTGGGCCATCCAAGTGTCATTTGTCTCTGAGCCTTCCCCCCTCCTACCTGGTTGGTGGCACACCTACCTCTTCCCTCCCCTTTCCCTGAATATAAAAAGACACAGAGCATGCGGTCGGGATTCAGTTGGAGTTGTTGCAATATTCAGAGGCCTGCGTGCCCAGGAATAAATCTGGATTCAGACCTCCAGCCGAATCCTCTCCTTTTTCTCGTCGCCTTGCCTAAAGCTGCTCCACAGAGGTCAAGTCTGAGTTCCTGCCTGCCTGGACTTGTTCCAAGTGCCTAGCTGCAACACCCGGTAGCCAAAGGTAGCTCTGAGGTGAAAACACCACAGCTGCTGCCTCTGGCCAAGCAGCAAGGGCCAGACAGGCCCAGGCACCTTCCACCCGGTAATATTGGGAAATCATCTCAATATTGCCCCATCTCTGTCCCCTCTGCTCCCTGTCCTTGGCACCCTGCAGTGGGCTGGGTCAGCTGTGCCCTCTCCAGCCACCCCTGCAGGARTCTCTGTCAATAGGGAGAGCAGGGGCTGGCCCAAACAGAGGTGGTGACAAACCCCAGGAACTAAATCTGCTCCAYGACAGCCTTACCCAGCACCCTCAGACTGAAGGATCATCCCTCACATCGTCATTCCTGCTGGAACTGGGCTCAGCTCCTTCTGCCACAGCTGGGGGCTGGAGGAGGAGACCAGGCTGGTACCCATCCTGATGCTCTTGGCCAAGAGTCCAGACCCTAGAACTGACCCCAAGATGAAATTTCAGATCTTGAACTGAGCCCAGGACAAGAGTCCAGACCCTAGAACCAATCACAGAACAAGAGTCCAGACTCGAGAACCAATCCCAGGACAAAAATGCAGACCCTAGAACTGAGCCCAGGGCAATAATCCAGACCCTGGAACTGACACCTGGACAAGAATCCAGACCCTAGAACTGACCTCAAGACAAAAATCCAGATCCTAGAACTGAATCCCAGGACAAGAACCCAGATCCTAGAACTGACTCCAGGACAATAATCCAGACCCTGGAACTGACACACCTGGACAAGAATCCAGACCCTAGAACTGACCTCAAGACAAAAATCCAGATCCTAGAACTGAGCCCAGAATAAGAGTCCAGACCCTAGAACTGAGCCCAGGACAAGAATCCAGACCCTAGAACTGAGCCCAGGACAAGAATGAAGACCCTAAAACTGAGCTCAAGACAAAAATCCAGACCCTAGAACTGACCCCAGGACAAAAATCCAGATCTTGAACTGACCACAGGACAAAAATCCAGACCCTAGAAGCAATCCCAGAACAGGAGTCCACACCCTAGAACTGACCCAGGACAAAAATCCAGACCAAAGGAATATGCCTCTTTTGAAAATGCTCCTGTATWATCAGTGACCAAGCTGAGGGCTACAGCTGATCTGTCACCTCAAAGTAAGCCATGGAGCCCTTGGATCTCCYAGCCCCATCTCCTGGCACTGTGTCCCTCCCTCAGGAAGAACAGCATTGGTGCCCATGGAAATGAAGGTCACAGAATCCCAGGRTCAYTGAGGTGGGAAAAGATCTCCAAGGTCATGGAGTCCAAGGCTGTGGCCAATCCCCACYGTGTCCCCAGCCCAGAGCAYTGAGTGCCACATCCAGGCCTTCCTTGGACAMCTCCAGGCATGGATGGGGACACCAAACCTCCCTGAGCAGCCCCTGCCAGTGCCTGGCCACCCTTTCCATGAGGAAATTGCTCCTGATRTCCRAAGTYGTGGRTGAAGTCATTGTGAGGTCTGTCCATTCTCTCACTGCTAGAAGACCATCCTGGTCTTATCAAAATCAATCACCACTGTCCTGGAGATAAGTCCTGTGTCATAYTCAGGTGATTTGGTCTACAAATGGTTAAATTTGGGGGTTTTGTCCCCTTCACCCCATGGGTTATCATGGAGGGGAGTCCCTGAGTAGCCCTTGGCTGGTGAGGTTCCATCATTGAGGTACCAAAACTGGGCACCCAGAGCAGCCTCTGACCACGAGCCCTTGTCCTGCACACTTTTAATATCCTGAGGTTTGTCTCCAAAGAAGTTGGAATATCCACATGCTCTGAAAATCGAGGCAAGAAGGGAGGTTGGAGATGGAAAAACACAAACAAACAGGAAAAAAAAATCACRAATTTAAGCTTTGAGAGGCAATAGTACSTCCTGCAGAGACAGTAAACAGAGATGAGTTGTTTCCAAGGAATATCCAGTAACAGATCCTGGAATCAGTGAAAGCTCAGAGTAAACAGGGGGAGGGAGGCAGGAGCATAAAATGTGTCACATGAACAGAGAAAAATTAAATGAATCTTTTCCTTCTTGTCTTCTTGATTATCATTGTTCATCTGCACATCAAAATCACAYAATATTGTGTGTCTGGGGAAAGATAAATCACATTGCCAGCAGGAAATGGGGTGGGAGGAGCACTCCAAACCCCCATTTGTCCTCAATCTGCTTCCAACCCTCAGCTGAAACACAGTGGGACAAACCTTGAARAGTCAGGCACTAGAGATGATGGGACACGTGGAAAAATCAGGTGCAGACTGGAGCACGGAGACTGGGAATCTATTTCTGACAGAATTTGGAGGACTAATATTTAGGTGGCCTGTGGGAAACCCTTCAGGGGGATTTRCCATTCAGAGGGTTAGGCTTGGGCTTCCTGGAGCTCCATCCTCTTTGAGGGGTAAGAAATTGGCCCTGTGAAAAAGAAGCACCCAAAAATCTCTGCTTGCTTTGGATAATTGGAGAAGTCTTGTCAAGAAAAGGTCCAAGCCAGAAGTTGGGATGCATTTGAGGTGTTGGGGCTGGGTTGGACTCYATGATCTTGAGGGTCTCTTCCAACCCAGTCATTCTGTGATTCTGTGAATTTTATTGTCCTGTGTAGCAGAGTGATAAATTCCCACTTCTCCTCCACTTGGTTGGAGACTTCACATTGCAATCATTAAAGGGCTTGGACATTGCAGGGATGCAGGGGCAGCCCCAGCTGCTCTGGCAATTCCAGCCCAGCCAGGAATTCCTCATTGCCAAGATCCCATCCATGCCTGCCCTCTGGCAGTGGGAGCCATTCCCTGGGTGCTGTCCCTGCAGGCCTTGTCCCCAGTCCCTCTGCAGCTCTCCTGGAGCCCCTGCAGGCACCAAAATGTCCCAATAAACTCTCCCTGGAGCCTCCTCCAGGCTGAACAATCCCAAACCTCACAGGWTCCAAGGCTCAGCCTGGCTGATCTCTTTCCCACCTGTATTTTAGGATGTGCTGCTGTCCTAGGTTGATAAGRAAGTGAGTTTTTTGGGAGGTTATGGGCAAAACAATGGGTGCTCAGATTTGAATATTGGCACCTGGTGTGGCCACTGAAGACATGGATGTGCCTCTGAGAGCACAAGAGGTTTTAACTGTGTCACCTGTGGTACAAGAGGGACTCCCCTCTCTCCTTGATGAACTRAGAGTTGATTATCTGAGGGGTGGTGATGAACTGGGAGTTGATTATCTGAGGGGTGGTAACTGGATTGAGAATCCAAGGTTTTGCCTCACTGTGCTTGGGTGGAAACTGGGTGGGAGGAGGAAAAATGTTTTGGAAGGTTTTGGAATGTTTTCATTTTGAATTTTGCGTGTGTTCCTTTTATTATATGTGTAGGTTAATAAAGATTTCTTTTTTCCTTTATTTCAAAGTTTGAGCCTGCTCTGCTCTATTCCTGGACACATGTCACAGCAGCCATTAAGAAGAATATATTTTCATGGGGGAACTGGCATTGCACCAGTGTCAAACCATGACAGTTGCATTACCTGTGGTTGTTTGTCTYGAGGGAGGACCAGGGGATCAGTTTGGATTTTGGTGGGACAGGAAGCCACCCTTAGGACCCATGGATTGAACAAGCCAGGGGCTGTGCCAACGGGGACCCCAAATCCACCCAGCTGCTGGGGAGGAATGGGCAGTGGGGGGAAACTCTCTGCTGTTCTCAGGCTTGCCTGAGGGCGCACAATGAGGATGGGCATGTGGCATTGTCACATTTTCTGAAAAATCCTCTTTGCCCAGGATTTCTTCTCCTAGGAAGCTGAGAAGCCTCAGAGATAAAGGAAAACAATATTATCTCGTTTGCTTCTGCTGTGTTTTGCTGCTTTGGAATGTGGTTGTGGATTGTTTATCCAACAGGTGATTGTTTCATTGGATTCATGTGAATTGTTTTGACTTAATGACCAATCAGGGTCAGGACTCTGAGGAGTCAGTCATGAGTTTTTAATTAGTATCTTGTTAAGCCTTCTGTAAGTATCCTTTCTGTATTCTTTAGTGTAGTTTTAGTATAGCATAATTAATATAATATAATATAATATAATATAAATATAATATAATATAATATATATAATATATATATATAATAATATATAATATATATAATATAATATAATAATAATATAATATAATATAAATATAATATAATATAATATCCATCCTTCTAAGAACATGGAGTCAGATTCATCATTTCCTTCCTGACACGGAAGGAAATCTGGAATTTTCCTACCATTGAAATAGGGGGAAGGAATTTTCCTACCCCAAAAATACCACAGGCATGGAGAAGCTCTCCTCTGTTCCTGCTGCTAACTGGGAATGTTTGGCTGGAGATTCCGCTTTGAACCCCTCTGTTGGTGGCTCAGCAGTGCAGCCATGCCCCCACTCTTCCCCACAGCCCCTGTAAATTTGTGCTCCCAGCCCTGGAAGCTCCAGGTTCAGATCCCTCCATCAAGCAGACAAGACACAATTATACTTGGAAGGGGAGTGCCAGGTACAGATCCTCCTCACATCTCCTGCTGCCTTCCCCCATGGCCCATTAATATCTGTGCTGTGTTATCCATCTTCCACAGCCTTCCTGGGGCTGGGGCCTTGCTGGGCTGTGCTGGTGCCTCTGGATAAATCAGCCAGAGGTGTCCAAGCCCTGCAGCCCCAGGGCTGAGCACACTTTGTCACAAAGGCCAGGGGGTCACCAGCCATGCTCAACTCCACCAGCTGAGCTCCTGCTGGGAGAGGTGACAGGCTGTAAGAACGTCAGGGGTAGCATGGTTGGGATGGACAGAGACGAGAGATCTCTGAAGCAGGGTCGTAGAACTTGGGGTTTATTGCAAAGGGCCTGGGTGCAGGGGCCTTTTGGGATTTGGGGTTTATTGCAAAGGGCCTGGGTGCAGGGGCCTTTTGGGATTTGGGGTTTATTGCAAAGGGCCTGGGTGCAGGGCCCTGCTGGAGCTGCCAGCCACAGCTCAGAGCAGCCCTGAGAGAAGAGAGGGGTAGAGAGGATGAGAAGGTAAGAGAGTAAAAGGGTAAGAGAGTAAAAGGGGTAAGAGCGTAAAAGGCAAGAGCTAAGAGACAAGAGGTAAGAGAGCGATGTTCCCGTTACAATACAATAATTCTTCTGTGTTGAATATTCTGATTCTCACTCACCAATCTAGTACAATATACAAATCCTACAGCATTTCCATACAGCCTATAAGAATCATTACATTACCACAGGGTTACATTTTAAACCCTAAAAACTCCTCTTTGGGCCCCTTCTGCCAAGCTGTAGGGTCTGCTCTGACCCTTGGGCCTGTCTGCAAGCAGAGGGTGTTGTTCCATCAAAAGGGGATTACCTTCAGCTGGCCACACCATTGCTTTCCAGTTGTTCAGTAACTGAGGGATCTCAAAGCTTGCTTTCATTTCGATCTCACTTATAGTTTCCATATTCTCAAAATCTTTTGCCAGCCAATCATATTTATAAGGCTT
The DNA here is from genome assembly GCA_002167245.1 of Sporophila hypoxantha. Classification (NCBI taxonomy): domain Eukaryota; kingdom Metazoa; phylum Chordata; class Aves; order Passeriformes; family Thraupidae; genus Sporophila; species Sporophila hypoxantha. The sequence goes on from NDFG01000009.1 coordinate 1,054,480, forward strand.
TCCTGTTTCATCTTCCCCAACAACAGGCAAAGCTGCCCCTCTCCTTGTTGTGTCACAGGGCTGTGTTTTGGCTGCCCAGGATGAGTGGGGACAGTCCCTGCCCCGGGGTCAAGCCCAGGCTGTGACACCTGCAGTGCCCACAGGTCAGATCATCACCATTAACAGGAAGCCTTGCACAGCTCCCTCTGCTCCCAAACCACCTCTCCTTGCTCAGTTTTCAGAGCAGCTGAGCTGAGGGAGAGGAGTTTGGAGTCAGATGTGAGAAGGAAAAGTGCCAGCATCATCAGCACAGATCATTGAGTGTGTCTGAGCATCCCCCAGCCCTCTGAGCAGCACATCTGACACTCCCTGTCCCTCACAGGGCACCCTGCACTGGGTATTCATGAGGTCAACCCCGGGGTTCTGCAGGGAGTTGTTTTCAGATGCCAAAAAGGGTTTTTTTCTGTATTTTTTAAGCTGCTCTGGGCTTGGCCATTGAACCTCTACAAGTGGCTGCTCTCAGTGCTGTTTACAACCACTCCATGGGAGCTCACCCTGCTTCCCTGCAGGGATTTGTTGCCTTGGTAGTGAGTAAAGGAAACTCAGACTGCTTTAAGGGGAGATGATTGTGACTGTGTGATGCAGCCCCCACAAACCAGCCACTCACACACACTTATTGAACTCAGCTCCTTTTCTTGTCC
>NDFG01000009.1:1086398-1142656 GCA_002167245.1 Sporophila hypoxantha
CCCTTCCAATCCATTCTATGATTCTGTGAGACAAGATTTGGGGGAAAACTGCACATTTTGCAAAGTTGGAACTGTCAGAGATAATTTTAACCTCTAACCTCACCCACATTTCCCTCCTCAGCATCACACTGAGCATTGCCAGCAYGAGGGATGCCATTATTCCCACGGGAATGGGCCTCTGGAGGGAAGGAAGCTTCACATGGAACTGGTCTCTTGGCTCCACACCATGTCCAGGGCTGACCTCCAGCCTGCTCCAGAAGCTGTCTGACCCCAAAGTCCATCCCTGGGCAGAGCTGGGAAYGGGGCTGCAGAATTTCCTCTTTTCCACTTGGCTGCTTGGGGCTTGGAAGGAGCACACCGAGGCTGTGCCCTGCCTGAAGAGCTAAAGTGYCACCCTGATCTTCTAAGTTCTTCTRAGCCTTCTGATGTTTACATTCTTRTAATGAAGTTTCTCACTCACTTTTATGTAAATAATTATTGTTTTTACATTCCTCTCTAGAGGAGGAAAAATCTGATGGACTGTTGGTTTGTCCAGTGTCAYTGGAGAGGTGGCACTGTCACCCTCCAATCCACTGTCACTTTTGAAAGTCTATAATTATTGGAGTCAGTGKGAGAGSCTGAATGAGAGATGCAGGACTCCAGGGGCTCTSCAAAATGCAGTTTATTGTATCCAAGGTGTCACAGCAGTGCAGGGYGGTGGGTGACAGAGCTGTGCCCACAGCTGTCAGCTCCAGCTGCAGGCAGGCCTGCAGACCCTTTGGTTTTGGTTACAGTGCATTATAGACTTTTCTTTGCTGAGCATCTTCATACAGGTAGAATCCAATCCTATACCTTAACTTTTACTCTATTGCCTGACATAAACTACTGTAATTTCCATATTCATGTCACAGTTGTCCAATCACTCAAAAGTTTGTAACATTACAGTTTAAGCTAGAAGTTGTTTTTCAGTTTTCTTGCAGTTGGAAAATTCTGAGACCTTTTTTCTACTTGCACCATTTGCTGCCTTGTTTGCCTGTGCTCTCTTTGTGCTTGGTAAAAAATCTTCTTGTTTGGGGTGGGTTTATTCCTTTGCTCTAAGCCATAAAAACCCCTTCTAACTAACACACCTTTGCCTCCCTTGGTTAGCCATGAGACTGGCTCAGCAATCTTTTCTTCTAGATCAAAACTTGCCTTCCAACTCTATTCCTTCATCAAGACTCTACATTTAAAAATCTTTCTGCTATGACAAAAAAACAATTTTTTGGTTTTCCCCCCCTTTTTGGGTGGGGGAAGACGTTCTTGTCAAACTTTCCATCCTTTCCCACAAGGAAATATAACTTCCCCTTCTTCTTACCTTGGAGTTCCAGTATCTGTGTTGTTTACTTTGTGTCCTATTGCGATAGTAAAGCATTGCATGGAGTAAATAATAATAATAATAATAATAATAATAATAATAATAATAATAATAATAATAATAATAACAGCAGAGCTATTCTGGTGTGGCACGTGCCCTTTTGTGTCTGATTAATGCTTCCCCAGGGCACAGAGCCCTCCCTGAGCCCATCCAGCAGTGCTGTCCCCGTTACCATGATACTGCTATTGTTGCCTGCTTCTCCCCTCTCCCTCCCATTGATGAGAGCAGAGAGATGATGGATGGYTGGATTAGATGCTGCACACCTACTTCAGGCTGACAAAGTGATATTTTTCTGTCCTATTTGGATGCATCTCTCTCCCATTGTGAGCAGGGAACAATTGTGGCAGGGCAGTGACTGTGCCTTACACTGACGTGTGCTGCATCCTCCCATTCATGGCATTCAGAAAGAGAAAAAAGCAGGCTGGCAAATGTCATCAATTACAGCAGGAATGCTGCAAGGTGAAATGGAATAACCATGTGCTTCACTGTTCAAGGTTCACTGAAGGTCCCAGGCAGGGAGAAAGGCTGCTGGCCTTTAAGGACAGCTACCTCTCTCTGCTCTGAGGCTGTGTCCCATGTAATCCAATTTCACATCCTGCCTTTAAACTGTTATTGGATCTTCCTGGAATTCACAAAGCTTGGAACTCCCAGGAGGGGAACAGCAGGARCCAGGCAGAAGCCCAGGACTCCAAAGTGTATTCACAGGGCTGGAGCAGCACAACCAAATTTCTTTCTCCTACCTTGTTCTCAGGCCCTGGAGCKGAAGGGGAGATAAAAATGAAACAGGTGGGTTCTGGAGCAAAGCTGGCAATTAAAAGTGTCCTCTCTGGGGCTGGGTTTTCTCTTGAGGGGCTACATTGTGCAGCTGAGTTTCCAACAGGGCTCTTRGTTTCAGGTCTATCATTTCCCCAGAATTTCCACAATCATTTCCAGCAACCTGGTCCAGTGGAAGGCGTCMCTGCCCATGGCAGGGGGYTGGAACTGGATGGGCTTTAARGTCCCTTCCAATCCCAGCCATCCTGTGATTCAATGATTTAATGCTGGTAACAGTGACTGAATTTMAATCAAGGCAATCAAGGATCCTCTTCCCACATTCCCAACTCACTGAGACCTTCTGGGGGTCTCACATTGCCCTTGGGGAAACACTGCTGCCAAGGCACAGCCTGATCTCCAGGAAGCTGGGAGATCATGGACAGTGCAAATAAACAACCCCATCCCAGTGAATTCCACCTGCATAATGTGGCCCCAGAGAGAGAAGGAAGGATGTGTGACACACCAAAGCCATCCTGGGATACCAGCCTCTCTCCTCCAACCAAAAATAAACCACAGGTGACCAAAAGACCTGTCTGAACCACCASAGAGATGCTGGGAAGCTGCTGGAGTGGCTGGGCCTTGCAGCACTGCTGTCACAGCCAAGAGAAGAGAGGGGATGGATATTTCTGAATTCCCAGCTGTCACAGCAGCAGGATTTCTGTGGGGAGCATTTATTTGGAAATCTTGCAGTGATTTCTTTTACAAATATAGGCCCAGGATTTCCAGGGAAGGAGCTGTATCAGGAAAGATCTGGCACACCCTAAATAATAATCATTATTATTAGCGTAATTATATTAATTACTGTAATTACAAGCAGGGCAAGACACTACAGGAATTACAGATGAGTAGGGTGCATGCAGATGCCAAATGTTAGCGGGTTTTCCCTTCCTCTCTGCAGTCTGAAAGCATCTGCAGTGCTTAGGAAGAGGAATGCACACACAACACRCCCAGCACACACGCTGCTCCAGCCCGGTGTCAAGATCAGAGTGTCAGGTAGAAAATGCTGCCAGAGCCTGGTAGGCAAAAATTGACAAGGGAATCCAGTGTTATCTGGAACTGCTCTCTCCAGAGAGGCTGAAAATCTTTGATAGGTTCACTCCARGGGAAATAACTTCGGAGGATAAGAGGCATTGATGTGTGCTGAGCAAAGGCAGCCCGCGTGCGGCAGCTTGGAGCTGACATGCATTCTTCTTTTTCCCAGCTCTCTTTTTTCCCTCTGCTCATTTTCCCTGGGTTTTTATTTTTTTTTTTTCTCTCTCTCTCTTTTTTTTTTCCCCCTCCCTTTTTTCTAATTTTGCTTTATTATAATTTTTCAAAGCAGCCTGGGGTCTTGCAGTGATGGTGAAGGATAGAAAGGATCGAGYTGTGCCAGTGGGGGAAATGTGGACCAGGAGATGAGGGGAAATGTCAACAGGCAAATCTGAAAAGCAAACCTGGGGAAGGGCTGTGTATCTAGGCTGGTGTGTGTGTTTGTGCTRATGGAGCCTCTGATGGAGCACAGGAAATATTTTCAGGATTTTTCCCCATCTTTGGAAAGGAGGGAAAGGTGGAGCCTTGTAGGAATGTGCCCCAAAACCATCCTTTGTCCCCATAAAAAGGAAATAAGCCCAGAAGTTTCTCTCCTTAGTTGGGTGAAAAGACATCTCATAGGACCTGGGGGACTTCACCTCAAACTTAAACATGGCCAGTTGGACAGGAGCCAAAAAGTCCCATTTGGGCAATTTACTAGAAAAAGAGGAGAACAAAGAAACCAATGGTTTTTGTGGGGTGTTTTACCAGAAGGAACCTCTTGCACCTGCATCAGTTTTAATCTGCAAAGAGTTTGTTATTTTGCCTTTTATTAAAAYCTTTTTGTTTCCAACAATGCCACAGAAGCCATCCTGCTGATTTTATGCCTTCTGAGGTAGCTGAGCTATCTTGAGGGTGAAATAGATCTCCAAGAGCTTAAGAGACCTGGCTGGAGGAGACTCCTATTTCAGATTCTCTTTTGCCAGGAAAACCTGCAGCAGTATTCCCATCCTTTTGCAATCCAATGGTCTGTCCTTGTACCTCAGGGAATGCTGYTCCTGCCATGGCACAGCCCACACCACTCTGTGAGGGTTTGCATCCTCTTTCATACCTTCCAACTTCTCCACTGCTGCAAAACCATGATGTCTCCCTGTTCTTCTRAAGTTCTTCTAAGCCTTCTGATGTTTGCATTTTTGTAATGGAGYTTCYCRYGCACTTTTCAYGTAAATAATGATTGGTTTGCATTCCTTGATTGATTTCRCATTCCATTTCTGGAGGAAGAGAGAATTGGTGGACTGTTGGTTTGACCAGTGTGRTTGGASAGGTGGCAATTTCATCCTCCAATCCATGGTCACTTTCAGAATTCTATAAATATCGAGGTCAGGAAATAAGAACCCCCTTTTTTGCCTTGGACATCTCAGCGTGTGTCGTTCATTTCATGTCCTATTGTGACACCATGACCTGGGGGAGCACAACCCCTCTGGCACAACACAAATTCTAAATTCTGCTCCAGCACAGCCAAGCTGTTGGAKGAGCTCACTGTGCTCACAGGCTCTCTGGACTTCTGCTGCTCAGAGTGACCCTGAGATGTGTTAGRAAGTCTCTGTTCCCAGCCCAGCWGTYGAAGAAGGAGTCAGGATTCTTCTATTCTYGCTCTCAMGGTTGTTTATTATTTCTTATCTATAAAATTCTTTCTCTGGCCTGCTGAGGTCTGTCCAGCAGGTCAGACAGAGACACATTGATCACCCTGGGGGTGGTGTTATYTTTTTATACTAAAAACTATGTGTACTTTATTTACCATAACTTCCCAATACCTATCACCTATGTAAGACAGTGAGTTTCTACCTTAAACCAATCCAAAAGTGCCAACATCACCCAGAAGATGGAGGCCAAGAAGGAGAAAGGCTGGACACACCCAGATTCCTCCATCTTGCCTCTTAAACCCCCATTCTAAAAACCCCAAAAATCTATTTTTCACCCTGTGACAAACGAACTATTATTCTGCTTAAACTTTCGTGTCTTGCAGATCCTCATATAAAGTTGGTCATTTTTTCCATGGGTCAAAATCAAAGCCACAGGGGTCTTGAGCTCTGTGCCAGGGTCTCTGAGCCCCCTGGCAGGGGTTTGGGCAATCCAGGGCAGCCAGAGGGATGTCCTGGGTTCTGACAACAGGCTTTGCTGGTTTAAGGTCTGTGGGAAGCACGTTGCTCCCACTCTGCTCCACCCTTATTTCTGTTTTGGGGAGCTGGTGGTTTTTTGGGGGTTATTTGGGACTTTTTGCCTCTGCCTGCAGCTTGCTGAGGGCTGGGTGGTTATGTCTGAGCTGCTTTATRGTCAGGAAAGAGGAGGATTCACAATTCTTGTCTCCTGGCTGGGAGATGCACAGGGGATGTTCCTCTTTCTCTCCATCCACTATAAAAGGCACCCAGACAACTYGTGTAGATTCACTCATCCCAGCTGATGGCACAGAAAGCTGGATGGATGGAACCTGGCCAGGAATCATTCCTTCCTTTCCAAGCCTGAGGATTATTCTTCATCCTGCTCCAGTTTTGGGTTTTTTTATGCTCCTGCAGGACAGAAAGGGCAGGAAAATGGTGCTGTGGGGGTTCAAACACCTCAGGGACATTGCAAAGCCTCTGGATGGAGAAGGRGGATCTCTAAATGTTGCTATGGGGCATCCAAAGTTTTGGGATKTGATTCCAAACCTTTCCTTTTGTATGAACCCACACGAGCCTGGACACATAAGTGGGCACAGGGGGATGCAGTGAACTCAAAGCCTTGTGGGACCACCAGAGTCCCTCCTCACCCTCCAAACCTCCATCCCCTGGGACACTGCACCCCAAGGTTCCTCTTCTCTCACTACACCTGCCCTTGGAAGGGGATTGTTTTATTTACAGGTGTAGCACAAGGCAGGAACTCTGGTTCTCACCAGGCTAAAATAAAGGAAAAGACCATTTCCAAAGGGCTCTTCTTTGGTTTGTTTTTTCTTTTTTTTTAATATAATTTCCTGTTTTCTTGCATTCACCAAATCCCAGACAGACTCAAGGGGCYGTAGCTTCACTTCCATCCTGTGGTCCAAAACCTGTGCAGCATCCTGGCTAAACCAGTTCCCTGTGCTCTCTGTGTGTAAAACCCCCAATTTCAGAGCTGTGCTGGTTTCACCAACCCCAGAAAGGCTGAACAAAGACAATAATTGTCACTATTCATTGCMTTGCAGCAGATTTTACATGTGCCAAGCAGAACTGCCATTCCATCCTTTTGGGAAGTGCAGCTTGGCCTCCTGCTCTCCAGCAATTCCCACTCCAAGTGCCCAAATCCTGTAATCTGATCTGCAGAAGTGGAAGATGTGGCAGGAATTGCCCTTCCTGTGGATATAAACCCATGTTTTAACCACAAGGCCATCTCTGTTTGCTGTGCCTCTTCCAGTCTGAGGATCTGGGATGATTCAGAGAGTGTGGCTGATCTATCCCCCTGGAATTCTCATAAGGAATTCCTTATGAGGAATTCCTCATAAGGATAATGACTTATGGAATTTGGGAGCAACAGAGAGCCTCTGTGAAGGGTCCCATCAACATTTCTCTGTCCTGGTTAAGCACAGTGCACATCCTCACTGGGGTTATAAAGGGAATTATGGATTTTGGGAGGATGAGTATCCAAAATAGCTGCCTGTTGTTTGAAATCACCATGGATTTCAGATCTAGGGAAGCTTTGGCTTTACTGGAGCAGGACTCCCTGTTCCTCTAACTCACTCTGCTCATGAGATCTTCACAGGGCAGAAATTTTATCACAAGAATCTGTGAATTTGGTCAATCTGGCATCAGCAGCTCTCCAGGCATGGRGGGCTCTTCATGTCCAGCAAGAAATCAGGAGTTTTGCTGCATAGGTGAGAAGTGGTTCCAGCGCTGCAGCCTGTGCAGACACATCCCAATTCCATCAGCAGAATTACCCCAATTCCATCTGTAGTTTTACCCCAATTCTACCAGCAGATTCATCCCAATTCCACCAGCAGATTCATCCCAATTCCACAGCAGTTTTACCCCAATTCCACAGCAGTTTTACCCCAATTCCATCAGCAGTTTTATCCCAATTCTACCAGAAGATTCATCCCAATTCCATCAGTAGTTTTACCCCAATTCCATCAGTAGTTTTACCCCAATTCCACCAGCAGATTCATCCCAATTCCACCAGCAGTTTTACCCCAATTCCATCAGCAGTCTTACCCCAATTCCACAGCAGTTTTACCCCAATTCCATCAGCAGATTCACCCCGATTCCACCAGCAGATGCATCCCAATTCCATCAGCAGTTTTACCCCAATTCCTCAGCAGTTTTACCCCAATTCCATCAGCAGATTTACCCCAATTCCACCAGCAGTTTTACCCCAATTCCTCAGCAGTTTTACCCCAATTCCATCAGCAGATTTACCCCAATTCCACCAGCAGTTTTATCCCAATTCTATCAGCAGATTTACCCCAATTCCATCAGCAGTTTTACCCCAATTCCACCAGCAGTTTTACCCCAATTCCACCAGCAGATGTGTCCCAGTTTCCCCAGGATGGCTGTGCTGGTGGGATGGGGTGCTCTGGGCCATCAGGAGCTCAGGCAGACCTGTGGGTTGCAGGTAGCCCAAGTCCTTTTGCCAGGAGCCTGCAGGCTCAAAACTCACAGGGAAGTCATCTGAAAGCTCACAAAGTGTAATTAGTTCAGGAGCCAGCTCAGAAGTCATCTTTGTGTCCCAGGAGATGCCTTCCAGATTAAAAAAAAAAAAAAAAATTAAAAATTAAAAAATCCTGCCTTGCCTTTGGAAAACTCTCARATGTCTTCCTGGATTGACTTCTTACAACAGTGTGGGCTGAGTTATGTAAAACATTTCCTTGCAGCTATTGCAGAAGGAGGCAGGCTGGAGCTGGAAAAGCCTTTCCCAAAATCACCCAGCAGACTTGGAGCTTCCAGCACTGAGAATTTTGGAGCTCCTGGATTCTGGTTTCATGCTCAGGAGGCCACGTTTTKTCTCTGGATGAGGGAAAGCAGCCACATCCAGGGAAGCTTCTAGCCTAGGATCAGTTTCCACCTGGAAGGTGCAGGATTTGTTTTGGAAAAATCGTCAGGCAACAGTTATTTAGRAGGAAATAATTCCCAGTGAGGGATTGCACTGACCTTATAAACTGTGCAAGTGAACTTGTGGGCTCCTTCCCTCCCCTGATGGAATTAGCTCCATAAAATGCTTCGCAGTCCATTTCTTGTGGTCTGCATTTATACATATTTTACTCCATAAACATACATTTAATGTCCCCTTGGAAATTATTTCCTGCCCGTTCTTAAAGCTCCACATCATCCTAGGGCAGCAAGTGGATGAAAAATAATTGAAACCATTAAGATCAGCTTTTATTTCAAAGGAGGGAAAAAAAAAAACCCCACAAGGTAATTGCTGGAATGTCTCTTTTTCAAATTACACAGTCCCTGGGATGCCTCTGCCACCGATGTGTTTTAATGCTGTAACAAAAATGAGGTTTTTCCAGTGAGTTGTGATATTACATTTCTGGCCACGTGGCACCAGAGGGACCTGGTGACATCTGAGCTGTGCCTCCACCTCCAGCCAGGGACTCACCTCCATCCTCAGGCTGCTTTCCAACATTTCCAACAGTTAGAATCCCAAAGAACTGCAATTCTGAGGGAAAGGTGGGAGCATTTCTCTCCAGTTTTTATCCTAATGTTATCCCTAAAATTGTRACCCCTCACTTTTCCTGGTTTGGCATTAAAAGGGTAACCCTGACTAGAGTGAGGCTGTTGTACTGATCCTGAGAAATTTGAGCTAAATTATTCTTTTTTCTCTTTTACCAGTTCTCTGCATCACCTAATTTCAGRCGAGTCTGCATGAGATTTAACACAGGTTGGTATTTCTGTGGGTAGAATTGACGTGAGTGAAGATGTGTGAGGGGCTGAAGTGTGACAAGATGGAATCTTCAAAATTAAACTGATCCTCCAGGTTGATCTCAGGTGCGCACATGCCCAAACAACATAATTGTATTTATTAACTGCATCTCACCAAATTCACCTGTAATGGCATCTGTGACATCTACACTGGGGTAAATATCACATTTTTRGACAGTTAACAYCACSCTTTGTCCASAGTGAGGGTCGTGGAGGTCATTTCCCACTGACCCTCTGMCCTCCAGCTGTGCCAAAAATTCCCACCTGAGTGAACTGCCCCCCACCCAGCTCCCTGGTTTGCTTTAATTACAGCTGTTCCTGCTCGTTGTGGGCTCCTAATTAGATGTAAGTGGCAAAGAAAGAGCTGATCTGAGCTGCTGCTTGAGAAACACAGCCTGAAATCAAAGAAATTGGGGTCAGCACCTGACYACGCTTCTCTAATGCTGGCTGCTGATTAGCTGCTGTTTACATGAGTGGCTGCAGCTCCTGTTTCTGTGGGAGGCTCCTCTGCAGTGCTGGGCAGTGGGCACTGATGGGTTTGTCAGCTCACAGCTTTTAATTGGCTGGAGGGGGTGGCAGGACTCGTGGGAGTGGGAGAAATGTTGATTATAGCATTGGTTATAACGTTACTAGAACCCTGCGGGGGAAAATGAGGCATGCATGGGGTGAAATAGGAACAAGAGCAGAGCCTAAATCAAGCAGATGGGTTCTTTGGGTGTTGTGCATTGTCCCCCAAATGATGGAGGGGTGGTTTGGATGCCCAGCTCAGCCTAATTCCTTGCTAACTCAGCATGGCCTGGGCATGGTTCAGCAGCACAGAACCCCCAGCCTGGGCAGCAGGGGAGGGATGGGGTGTTCTGCCCCTCTCAGGTGAGACCCTGTGATGGCTGTCACAAGGGTTTTTGGGATGAAGGAAGAGACGAGATCTTTGACTCCAGATCAGAAGGAGTTTTATTTTATTTTATGATATATATATATATATATTATTTTATGATATATATATTATTTTATTATATATATTATTTTATGATATATATAATTATTTTATGATATATATATTATTTTATGATATATTATTTTATTATATATATATATATATATATATATACTACATTATAACTATGCTAAAAAGAAAAGGAAAGGAGAGTTTCCAGAAGCTGCTAAGCTAGCTAAGAAGAGAAAGTAAAGAATGATAACAAACGTCGCTCTCTCGGACTGTCTCCAAGAGACCTCAGTCCTGGATTGGCCACCAACTCCAAACACTCAATCTGGGCCAATCCAGACTGACCTGTTGCATTCCACAGAAGCAGATAACCTATTGTTTATGTCTCTCTCTGAGGCCACAGATTCTCAGAAGGAAAAATCCCAAAGAAAGGTTTTTTCACAAAGAGAATGTCTGCGACAAGACCCCACCTGCAGGGCTGCCCCCAGGCCAACATCAGCAGCACCTGGAGCTGCTGGAGAGAGCCCAGAGGAATCCATGGAGCTGCTCCAGGGCTGGAGCCAGGCTGGGAGAACTGGGAATGTTCCCCTGGAGAGGAGAAGGCTCCAGGAGAGGTTCCAGCATCCACGGCAGGGGTGGCACTGGATGGGTTTTAAGGTTCCTTCCGACCCAAACCATTCTGGGATTCTCTGAAAGGAATGAACTTTGAGGATTCAAGACGTGCAAAAGAATTTGAGAGATGATAAATTGTGCTTGGTTCCATGTGAAAATAATTGAAACCTGTGAGTGCCAGTGCAGTGAATCAGTGCAGGAGAAACAGGACCTGGTGTTCCTGTCCTGAAACAGAACCTGGAGAAACAGAACCTGGAGAAACAGAGCCTGGTGTTTGTGTCCTGAAACAGGACCTGGAGAAACAGAACTGGAGAAACAGAACAGGAGAAACAGAGCCTGGTGTTCCTGTCCTGAAACAGGACCTGCAGAAACAGAACGTGAGAAACAGAGCCTGGTGTTCCTGTCCTGAGTGGTTCATGGAGCCAGGCTGGGAGAGCTGGGAATGTTCCCCTGGAGCAGGGATGGCTCCAGGGAGAGCTTCCAGCACATTCCAGGGCCTGCAGGGGCTCCAGGAGAGCTGCAGAGGGACTGGGGACAAGGCCTGCAGGGACAGCACCCAGGGAATGGCTCCCACTGCCAGAGGGCAGGCATGGATGGGATCTTGGAAGAGCCTGGAGCTGCTSAGGGGTGGAATTGACCCCTGGCAGTGCACTGAGGATGTGGAAGAGCCAGCACAGCTCTCACTCCATCCAGAGCTCCTCCATGGTGTGGATGTGACTCAGGAAATGCCCATGGCAGGGTTGGGGACTGGACCCTTCTCTCCAAGCCTTGACTCAGGAGCCACCACTGGGCTGTGACCTTCAGTGGTCASATCTTCCATCAAAGTCAGGAACCTCCAAGGAGTTGGGACTTTGCAGGAGGAAAAYCTTGGKGAGAGCTGGAGGATGAGCCAAACTAACAAAGAACTAATTGCTATGAGGACAGAAGGAAAAAAAAAAAMMCARASAAACTAAAAAAACCTGTCAATTCCTATAGAATCAYRGAATYCCTGGGTTGGAAGAGACCTTCAAGGCCATGGACCATGGAGGCCTGGTCCAGCCCAGCCCAACCCCTCAGCCAGCCCCTGGCACCCAGTCTGAGGTACATCCACAGGTGCTGTGTGCTAAAACTGAATCTTCCCCATCAAACAAGAAACAGAGTTGCAAACAGAGGTGGAGGAGACTCCAGATTTGTTTAGAAACCTTTTTTTCCCACATTTGCTGGGTACATCTATGTGAACAAAATACTCCATCCTCTGGAAGCTTTGTGGTTTGGCAACACCAGCTGAGCTCTTTGGGCCTGTGAGTRCCTGTGGGACCTGCCATGGTGCCAGGAAAAGCATTTCACAATTGACAGAATGCCTGGGTTGGGAGAGACCTTCAAGGCCATGGAGTCCAGCCCAGCCCCTGGCACCCAGTGCCACATCCAGGCTTGTTAAACACCCCCAGGGATGGGGACTGCACCCCCTCCCYGGGCAGCCATTSCAGAACTTTATCCCCCTTGCTGGAAAAGCTTTTTCCTGCTCTCCAACCTGAATTTCCCTTGGCACAGCTCGAGGCTGTGTGCTCTGGTTGTGTCAGTGCTGCTGGAGAAAGAGACTGAGGTTTGAACTAATTGCTACGAGGATACAAAAAATACAAAACAAACCCGAACAAGCTAAAAAAATCAGTCAATTCCTGTAGCTGAGGTTTGTGTTCTGCCACAAGCTCGAGGCAAGAATCACTGTCACACCCAGCCAYGGACAGTGTGTGGGTTTCTCTCTGTGCAAGAGCCATAAGTTTAAAAAATTTATTGATTTTATAATTAAGGAACTCTGTGTCTCTTATACACATCTAGATGTGTATAAGAGGACAGTGTGTGGGTTTCTCTCTGTGCAAGAGCCATAAGTTTAAAAAATTTATTGATTTTATAATTAAGGAACTCTGCAATACATAAAGTTAAAAGCTGTGCAAGCGTATACACAGAGACCACATAAAGATAAACAAACATTTAGATTTAACACAGCATAAGTGCAATAATCACCCATAAATGTAGTCATCACCAACTGTTTAATATAGATCAGTAGCAAACAAAAGAATAGATGGGATGGAAATTATTATTTGTACTAGAGGAGCTGCAGAGGCCACAGGCAAGATCACATCTCTGCTGTGGCAGGCAGCACCCACATGCATAATGAGAGGCAGCCCTGGGTGGAAACAGCTCCAAAATTAAGTCCAAATTCAAGAAGAGGAGCCGTGGAAGGAGGGACATGCTCCCAGATGAGTCCTCCTGGTGCCCAGATCCACTTCCACCCCAGAGCATAAAAATGAGACTAAACTGGCAATTGCTTTTATTTCTTTTATGTAACTTTTATATAACATAAAATCATCAGGAAAAATAATGTGATTTCTTCCCAGGCTGTTTTGGCAGGGGTAGAAGCACTTTTTCAGCTGAGTTCATGGACCACCTGCCCAGTGTGTGGGGAGAAACTCTCCCTCTTTCCTTCTCTGCTTTTTTTTTTTTTKCTCTTTAGACATCACAAAATGTTCAGTGAGCAGGAACTCWGGAGATGCTATCCCAGCAAGGAGCTCACTGGGTCGTTTTTCTTCTGCAGTCAGGGTAGGATTCATCTCATTTAACTGGAGATATTTATATTTAACATACCTCCCTCAATGCTCAGCAGAAAAAACAAAACAAAACAAACAAAACAACTTTTTTAGCTTTTGCTGGGTGCCAGGGGTGGCCATCGTGGTGGAGGTGTCCCAAATGCCCAAAACTTCATCTCATTTAACTGGAGATGTTTATATTTAATATAATATATATAATATATAATATATATTTTAATATATATATATATAATATAATATAATATAATATATCATAATATATAATATATATAATTTATAATATATAATAATATAATCTTTAATAATATATAATATATATTTATATTTAATCCCTCGATGCTCAGCAGAAAAAAAAATTAAAAATAATTTTTAGCTTTTTAGGAAATGTTCAGGCATTTATCCAAGGCATGGCAGCCCCTGAGTGTGAGCTGAGGGTGATGCCTCATCTGGGTGCCAGGGGTGCCCATTGTGGTGGAGGTGTCCCAAACCCCCAAAACTTCATCTCATTTAACTGGAGATATTTATATTTAATATAATATATATTTAATAAATATATAATATATAATATATAATATGCATATAATATATAATATATTATATATATGTTAATATATAATATATAATATATTATTATATTATATTGTATTATAGATTATATTATAATATATAATATATATTATATATTATATATAATAATATAATATTTAATAATATATAATATATATTTATATTTATTCCCTCGATGCTCAGCAGAAAAAAAAAATTAAAAATAATTTTTTAGCTTTTTAGGGAATGTTCAGGCATTTATCCAAGGCATGGCATCCCCTGAGTGTGAGCTGAGGGTGATGCCTCTGCTGGGTGCCAGGGATGCCCATCATGGTGGAGGCATCCCAAACCCCCAAATCCCAACCCTCTCCCTTCCCTGCTGCAGCAGGAATTTGGAGAATGCTCTCCCAGAGCATCCCACAGGSCACAGGAGGGATGAGGAGTGGGATGGACCTGCTGTTGGTCGCCACCTCCTGCCTTTGCCCCATCTCTGCTGCCTGGGACATTTCCTCTGCCATGTGCTGCCCCTGGCATCGTTGGCCTGATCCTCTGATGAGCCTTTCATGGTTTCTCCTTGAAAATAATGGAGGTTAATTTATCACCTCAAATTGCTGCAGCACCTCAAAGCCACAAGGAAAAAGCTGTGCATTGTCTCTCCTGTTGCCCACCCTCCCTCTGCTCYTGTGAGGGCTGTGGTCCCAGGACATGCAGAATATGTCAAGTTTCACATTGTCTAATTCCCTCCAAAACAGATTTTTCAGAARTAAAGACAACTCCTGTGGCTTTGCAATTAAATATTAAAAGGCCTTGATTAAAGAGCCATAAATCACTGAAAGGCCTTTAAATTTCTGTAATGTCTCCTGGCCTGGCATTGCAATCTCTGATTGCAATCTCATTTTGCAGTGGTGAGAGACAGGTACCTCCAAATATTGGCCATCAGCTGTTGATGYCTACAAGGTAAAGGATAATGGGGAAGGAGTGAAAGAAACATTTAAATCAGGGTAATAAAAATGAGCTGGTGGGACCAGAAGTGAGCAGGAGGGCTGGAAATGGGTGCAGCAAGTGTGGCATGAGGCAAAGTGTAAGTTTAAAATCTCCTGGTGTGSTGSAAGGTGGCCCTGMCCATGGAGGGAGTGGAATGAGATKTTGAGGTCCCTYCCAACWCAAACTGTTCTGTCATTCTCTGGTTTTCACCTGTGGCYTTGTCCTGCTCGGTTCAGTGACTCCTGTGCAGGATGGGAGCAGGGCTGCGGTGTCTGCAGGGCTGGGGATTCCCCCTCCTCTCCTGTGTGCTCCAGACCTGCTGCCCTGGGGAAAATCCTCATCAAATGCCCTCTGCTGTGGTGCAGGAATGAGCTCCAGAATGTTCCATGAGCACAGCTGGCCCTGGGCTGGAGCAGAGCAGGGATGAGGAATATCCTCATYGTCCCCATAAACTCCAAGTTCACCTCGTTCAGCTGAGACCCATCTGATGCTCTTCAAGCTCTCCTTTTAAGCCCACCATGAGTCCATTCCTGATGTTCTGGGATGCAGAGGGAGATGGAGAAACATCTCCCTCTCCACTCTGGGCACAAGGACTGACAGGTCCAGGATCTGCTCCTGCTCTGTGTGTAGAATCCTGGGATCTTTAAGACTGGAAAATTCCTGTGCAGGAGCACAGGCTCAGGGACATGCCAGGAGAATATTGGCAAATTCTCCTTCTGTTTTGGAACCCCCAAAACCCTCATCACCAGCCAAGGGGGCGAAGAGGGGCTCCCCACTGCTGSCCCTCCTGTGCTGCAGAATTTAATGCAACGCCTCGAAACGTGGCAAGGAAATTAATTATTTGGAAATGATGTGCAGGAAGGGAGGGTCAAACCTAGTGGATAATTTATTCATTACTAATATCTCCAGCAGCTGTAATTGAGGTGCTCTTTTAATTGTCCAAGCCACTCCAAAAAAAMCCCCCAGCTTTTCTAATAATGGCTTGGAAGGTAACTGTCATTCAGCTGTATAAACCTCTATCAAAGCTGGCTTTTGACTGGCTGATGGCATCACCCAGTGCCTTGACTTTATTTTAGCTTATTAAAATTGATCCTAAATAAACCTGATCTGCCCCAAATTATTTTTTTGCCTTAAATTAATTTGAATGCAATTTGTTCTCAGCAAGATTTGCTGCCATGTTGCATCTCGCAATGCAAACACGAGTTTGTTGGGTCACTCTAATTAATTTGATTTTGTATCTCAGCCCTCCTACCCATCACCAGCACTAAATGGAATTATTTAGAAATAACAGAGATAATGCTGGCAAAATAACATGCTGTGACAGGACCAAGCTTTGCTTCTTTAGGAGGAAAAAAAAAAATAATAATACACAACATATTGAGGTGGTTTATTTTTTGATTAAACGCTTCTGCTTCGCCTCGGCATTTATCTTTCTGAGACAGCTCCAGATCAGAGCAAATGCATCATTCCATTACCATTATCTCTCTGTACATTTGAGTGGGGGTCCCCAGATAATAAAGGGCTACAACGTGCGTGGCCAGCTCACACCTCCAGCAGCTCTGATTCCTTCAAGAGGATTTCTACAGGAGGTGCTGGCAGGGAAGGGAAGGAGGAGGAGGTTTCTGCCTGGTTGCTTTGTGGGGGGAGGCAAATGGCTTTAAAGAGATGAGTGGAACAACTTAATTCAGGGATTTTTATAAGAATATTGGTGTCAGGAGCTGCACACAGTGACCTGGGCTTGAGGAGATGATGTTGGGTGGTTTTATTCAAAAGCTTTGACACAAGAGCTCAGCAGCTTGAGGATGTGAGATACACCCTGCTCCTGGAGGGTTTGGAAAGAGGAAGGGGAGACAGGCAGGTGTTGCAGGTGATCCAAAGCATGGGAGGGCTTTGGGATGAATGGATTCCCAAAAGGAGCACATGGTGGTGTAGGGGTTTTGTGCAGATTCTTTGTTTCTTTTTTCTGTTAAGGTCAGGATTAAATGTGTGAGAAGGCATTTTTTGTTGGGACTCAGATGTTTGTTAGTTCTTATCTATGTCACAGTCTCACAAACCCTGAGTTCTGCAGCACTTCACCCTAACAAATTAAAAATGGAGCCCCATCTCTCTCTCTCCAAGGCCTTTTAAGGATAAACTGTCCAATTAAGAAATGACACCTGAATTATTTTCACTTTTAACCCAATAACCAACCATCCATGCCTGCAATGGGGACTTTTTTATCCAATGACACAAAACCACCCAAACCCATGGAGAAGAAGGTGAAGAAGGAGAAGGAGGAGGACGAGGAGGAGAAGAAGAAGATGAAGAAGAAGAAGAAGAAGAAGAAGAAGAAGAAGAAGAAGAAGAAGAAGAAGAAGAAGAAGAAGAAGAAGAAGAAGAAGGTGAAGAAGAAGGTGAAGAAGAAGGACCAGCCACTGCCCCAAAACCTCCATCTGGCTTTATATCTATTACTGTATTCTAAACCCTTAAACTCTGGGTTTCCCACCCTGTGGTATCACACACTTCTGTTCAAACTGCACACCCACAATCCCAGTTCCATCATTCCATTCTGGAAGCTTCTCCAGGCCTCAGGTCAGTGCAGGGTTCTCTKGGGGTCAGTGCCTGGCAGCACAGAAATCTCMAATTCTCAGCAGCCAGGGTTCCAACATTTTGGGTTCACCAATTTGGGATTTCCCAGCCTATGCACTGGTTTGGGTGAGTGGTGGAATAATAATCCAGAATAATCCTGGATGAGACAAAAATCCATCGTGCCCTTCTTGCTCCTGAATTTAGGAGAGCTTTCCATGAGGTGGGGAAAGCAGAGAGGGGGAGATCTCAGCATGACCCAGAAACAGAATAAATACTGGTGAAGGGAACATCCATAGGGATAACACATGTTAAAGGGTGTTCCCCTATAGAGGGAAAGCTTTTATCCCAGATTTTGCTGATGTGAGTGTGAGTGGGGGCCCCAAGCACCCCCAGTGGCTGTGGCAAAGGCTGAATTCCAGACCATTATCCCCATCTGCTCGGAAATACACACTGAGGTGGAAGGAGGTAAAAAAAAATGGAATTAGGAGGGGAAAAAATTGGAATTTTCTACACTTGAGGTGCTGCACCATCTGTTTGTAGCACTGCAAAGGGGCCACAGGTCTGCAAAGGTGTTTTTGGGCACAGTCCATTTTCACCACAGATGAATCCACCCAGGATGACAGGAGAGTGAATTCCATGTGGTTTGTACAGGTCCTACCAGTGAACAAAGGAGAGAAGGCAGATGTCTTCTTGTGAATAKGCACTTATATGTGAATATATTTATTTTTTTATTGAAGTTTTTAGGAAGGGATGTCTGCACCAGCCCCAGTCCAGCAGTCCAGAAAGGACCTGCTCTTGTGAATTTGGGAACATGTTAAGAGCTCCTTTCTGAAGGGCCCAGCAGCATCTCTCAGTCTGCAAACCCAGGGTACCCCTCACCAACTATTTAACAAGTGACACTGCCCATCAGGAAAATATCTTCCTCTTGCCCTTCTGTTTGTCTCCTCAGTCTCTCCCCCCTGTTTTCTGKCATTTCTCCCTCTGCTCTCCGTCCCTGATGCCATGGTGATGGAGCTGACACGTAAGAGCAGCTATTCTTCACTGGGGTTCCCTCAGCATCCCGAGATGAGCTCCTGCTTCTCCCCCTCTCCTGTCTCCCACCTTCCCTAAGTGGGTAAATCTGTGTGCTGCCAACCCCACGTGCTAAAAAAGATGGGCCAAAMTTCCCCTYCCTCCCTCCCTGCCTCCAACTGGCTTTAAAAGCATGAATTGCAGCAAGGAATAAAAAAATAGCACAAATGTTGGGCTTAGTTAGTGGGTTTTTCTGGTTTTCTTTGGAGCTCGGGGTTCTAACAAAATAAATCTTTCACCCCCTGCTGTCTACAGGGCCCACTGCTGGTTTGGGGCATTTTCAGCCAGATTTGACGGGCAGCAGGGAGATCTTATCCCTGAAAGTTTTTGGAAGTAGTTTTTTGGCTGGGTGGATGTTCCCTGAGTGAGAGAAATGCCAAGGTAGGATTTACAAATCCCCCCTATTCAGGGTTATCCTCCAGCGACACTCACAATTAGCTGTGAGATCTGGGAGGCTGTCAAGTGCATTTCATGTATCCTTTCCCCACTATCTGAGGGAGGCAAAGTTCCCAAAAGGACCTTTCTAGAGTGTTACCAGCTGCAGATTCTGTGAAAATCCCTGCAGCTCTATCCTGGCTCCTCWGCTCTCTCCTGGAACCCACTGGGGCTGCACCAGCAGCAAGAAYGGCCCAGGTTCTGCAATCCCAAATCAAAGCCCTAAGCTGTGGATGAGGCCCTTCCCCTCTTCAGCCTGTCCTATTTCCCTTTGGGTTTATTCTGATTTAAGGGCTGCTTCTCCTCAGATGAACCCAGCCTTCCCCTCTGCTCCATTCCAAACACTCTCCCAGCTCCTCCGGTGGTCCCTTGGGATTATTTCCCCTGTTGACTGTTTACCCATTTCTCCATCTCATCTCTGCCATCCCCACTCCCCCTTCCAGGCACTCTCCAGCTCCTCCTGGGTGTCCCTGGGTTGTTTCCTCTGACTCTTTACACATTTCTCCATCTCATCCCTTCATCCCTTCTCCTCTCTCCTTCCAGGCACTCTCCAGCTCCTCCATGCATATCCCTGCGATTATTTTTCCTCTGATTCTTTACCCATTTCTCCATCTCATCCCTCCATCCCCACTCCTCCTTTCTCTTCTTCCAGACACTCTCCAGCTCTCCTGGGTGTCCTGGACTGTTTTCCTCTGACTCTCTTTACCCATTTCTCCATCTCATCTCTCCATCCCCACTCCTCCTTCCCTTCCAGACACCTCCAGCTCCTCCTGGGTGTCCCCTGGATTATTTTCCTCTGATTCTTACCCATTTCTCCATCTCATCTCTCCCCCCACTCCCCCTTTCCAGACACTCTCCAGCTCCTCCTGCATGTTCCTGGTTGTTTTCCTCTGACTCTTTACCCATTTCTCCATCTCATCCCTCCATCCCCTCTCCTCTCTCCTTCAAACACTCTCCAGCTCCTCCTGGGTGTCCCTGGGCTGTTTTCCTCCTGATTCTTTACCCATTTCCCCATCTCGTCCTCTATCTCCTCTCTCCTCTCCTCTCTCCTTCAACCACTCTCCAGCTCCTCCTGGGTGTCCCTGGATTATTTTCCTCTGATTCTTTACCCATTTCTCCATCTCAATCTCTCCATCCCCACTCCCCCTTCCAGGCACTCTCCAGCTCCTCCTGCAATATCCCTGGATTATTTTCCTCTGATTCTTTACCCATTTCTCCATCTCATCTCTCCGTCCCCACTCCCCCCTTCCAGGCACTCTCCAGCTCCTCCTGCATGTCCCCTGGGCTGTTCCCCTCTGACTCCTTAACCCATTTTCTCCATCTCATCCTCCATTCCTTCTCGTCCTTCTCCTCTCTCCTCCCAAACACTCTCCAGCTCCTCCTGCATGTCCCTGGGCTGTTCCCCGTCTGACTCTTTACCCATTTCTCCATCTCATCTCTCCATCCCACTCCCCCTTCCAGGCACTCTCCAGCTCCTCCTGCATGTTCCTGGGTTGTTTTCCTCTGACTCTTTACCCATTTCTCCATCTCATTCCCTCCATCCCCTTCTCCTCTCTCCTTCCAAGCACTCTCCAGCTCCTCCTGGGTGTCCCTGGGCTGTTTTCCTCTGATTCTTTACCCATTTCCCCATCTCGTCCCTCTATCTCTTCTCTCCTTCTCCTCTCTCCTTCCAGACAGTCTCCAGCTCCCCTGGGTGTCCCTGGGCTGTTTTCCTCTGATTCTTTAACCCATTTCGCCCATCTCATCCCTCCATCCCCACTCCTTATCTTCCCCAAAGCTCTCCAGCCCTCCTGAGCAGGGATTGATYGCTCTTCCTCCTGGTATTGTCCTCCAAAATGAAACAACAATGAATTCCTCCGACTTTCTGTGGTTGTATCTTATCACTCCACCTGCCTGCTCCCAATATTATTCCCTTTCACTCCTTTCCCCTTGTCCCCTCTCAGATCCCCTCGTTTAATTGGCCAGCCCCAGCCTGGGKTTTGTAGTCCCCTTATCGTGATGGGCTGAGTGCTCCCCTGGCTCCCATCTCACCCTGCCTCCTCCACCTGCCCCTCTCCCCTGTCCCTCCTCCCGCTGTTTTGTTTGCCCAAACGACAGCCTGGGTGTGACCAGAGGCGATAACGGTCGGCAAATATTTGAAGGGGCAAGGAGAAAAATTGTCCCTGGGGGAGTTTGAACGGGGAGGGTCGGGATGGGGTTGGGGAGATGTGCAGATGATGCTGTCGGCCTGAGGACATCATAAATCCCCTCTGCGTGGGGATGGGGAAGGGGAAGGAGCATCTCTCTCATCCCTGGCTCTGCTTGGAGGGGCAGGTCCTCTCTGGAAGGGGCATTTTGCTGGGGAGATTGGAGTTGGGGCAGGGGGGCAGAGAAGAGGGGATGGGAAGGGAGAAAACGGGAATGAAATTGCAGCCAAGAGGGGAAACTTGGGCTGGAAACTCTGGAAATCTTTAACTTGAAGRGYTGGTGAGCTGGTGTCTGAATCCAGRTGCTAACATGGACTGGAGCACACACTGATGGGAAGGAGCTCTGGAGAGGAAGGGGACAGTCAGACCCTGCAGGTCTGTGGCTCCTGTGAATTGCTGGATTTGCCTCTGGGACAACATAAAAGGAGATTTTGCTTCCCTCAAAAACATCCAAACAAGTGATCAAAAAACAATGAAGGCAAACCTCACCTCTGTTTGACAGTTCATTGTGCCTGCTGAAGGGCTGGGAAGAGAGAGATGCTGAATAACTGATATAAATTATAAAAATTTTATTTATAAATATCCTACTGAAAAAYCTGCCCCAAAAAATAAGAGGGAGATGCTGGATAACTGATAAAAATTTTATTTATAAATATYCTACTGAAAAATCTGCCCCAAAAAMCAYCCCTGCAAAAACTGGCAGGGTTGTTAAGGGAGTTGCCAGAGGCTGTGCAGCAAATCAGTGACAGAGAAGAAAGGGCACATGGCACCCCTCTGCTCCATGCCAGGACACCCTGGGCTTCCCAAAAACTCCAGTGTGCAAACCCCCAAGGCTCCAAGGAAATGCTGGACAAAGCACAAGCAGAAGGTGGCTGAGATGGACCCTCCCAAGAGCTTTTTTCTCCACCCATCACCCAAAATTGGTTGTACAATGCTACAAAAGAAGGGGAAGGTGAGGTGACCAAGCGACACAATCCTGCTCTTCCCTGCAAACTTCTCTTACATTTTTCTGGGTAGCACCCTCATCYCATTTTCTGYCAGCACAACCCTTCCTGAAGCTGGCAAAAAAATGAGAGAGTGACACCCCTAAAGCTGGACCAAGAGCTGCCCTTAGGGGCAGAGCTCATACAGAGCCCCGGCCCAGCTTTAAACCAGCTTGCCCAGCATTTCCCACCCTCCACAAGCACGATGAAGACATCCTTTGTCAGCAGCAGGGATGGTGACAGCTACCCAGGARAGGMCAATTTTATTCCGTGTATCAACAGAGAGGGGCAAGCTGGGAGGACCTGAGAGAGCGGAGGGCAGGAGGGGGKGACAAAGAGACCTGGAGGGAGAAGATTTCGCGTTGGCAGCCGTGTCCCCGCGCTGTTTTGGGAAGGACTGGCCCGGTTTGGGGCGTTTTGCAGGTGCCACCAAGCGCGGCCGCTGCAGGTGGCGCTGCGATGTTGGGTTTGAGCGCTGCCTGCGCCGCGCTCGCTGCAGCCCGAGCCGGAGCCACCAGCGCCGGCTTCCAGCCACTTAAACACCGCGCTGCTTCAACAAACTTGTAAAATGGCGGGGGAAAAGAATCACAGAAAAATCCCCGCGCAGTCGAACTTAGATTTTCCGTCTCTCTCCCTTTTTCTTAATTTTTTTAAAAATATTTTTTTCTTCTTCTTTCTCCTGACTGGCTCGTCCTCTGTTGTTGGAGCCTTGAAGTRTACAGGTGGATGTCCTGGCAAAAATGGGGTTTTTCTGTTCTTTGGGTGTTGGTGGAAGTGATTCCTATGTGCCACTGTGTGTGGCTCAGGTAATAATGCAAAAAACGAAAGAAAGGAGGCAGTGAGTACATCAGTGAGGGAGGAACCACAGAGGGATTCAGGGAAGCTGTTGGCACCCAGGCCTTCAGGGGCATTGGGGGATCTTTTGGGGCAGCAGGAGAGAAATCAGCTGTGTGAGGTTGTCTGGATGGAGAAAACAGGATTTTGCCTCATCCCAGATGATGCTGAGGCAGCTTTGGTGCTGCTTGGTTTTCCCCCCAGAGCAGAGCAGGGGGTGCCCAGCACCTCTCCGTGATCTCTGCTGTGACTTGGGGGGGAAAATGCCCACTGGATGACACCAGGGTGAGCCTGAACCCTCCTTGTCCTTGGGCCCTTTTGCTGCAGAAATTCCCAGGTCAGGGGAGGTCATTTGGGTTTTGCAGCCCCAGCCCTTTCCCGCCCCCGCTGCCCGGTTCATGAGCAGGCCTATAAATAAAGTCTCATTTGTCACTCACTCCTTCATGAACCCAAACAGCACGGGCATCTATTGACTCCTGCCATTGTCTTAAGAAGCAGAAAGAGCTGGTATTAATTTCTTCCTCCCCACCAGCTAGTGGGAAGTAATCTGGGCATATCCAGATTATCTGTGTTTAGCAGAACAGGTTTTAAATGCGAGACCGAATTTCCTCAAGATTTTCATATGTTTTTATTAAATGGAGCTGTGAGCCAGGCTGGACACTCAATAATGCTGTAGCACTCAGAGCAGCAGTGATCTTTAGAGGTTACTAACCTGCCATTGTATCTCTCAGATTCCTGTCTGGCTCCTCCGTTGTCATTTTGCTGCGTTATTACTCTTCAGGCTTCACATCGCATTCATTTCTCTGAATGAAAACAAATGACTCCTTGCGAGAGGTAGGAGATAAAGAATAATAAATACATTTTATGCACCACCTTAAAAAGAAAAAAAAAAAAAAAAGGGCTCTGAATCCCCCATCCATCCATCAGGAAATGTAAACGGGAGCTCAGGCAAAACACACACACACACAGGCGCGTGCCGGGGAGATAAAACTTGTTTTAAGGAAAACATGATATTGTTTCTAAATAAATATCTCGGAGGATGCAAATAGACAGCCCCCGGCCCCCGTGCTTTGTGGCATAAATTTAAGATAATTAAAAATACTAAGCTGGGATTAAGCCTGATTTTCTGTCAGGCTGTGGGGAGGAGGGGGGAGTCCTGCTGTGCTTGGTGCTGCACAACCCCTGGAGAGGATTCCTGCCTCTGGGCTCGGGTGCTGGGCCCCCCTTCCCCAGGCACCCCCTGCCTCCCTGCTGGGTGCCTTTGCCTTCTGTGGGGAAGCTGCAGGGACATTGGCAGAGTTTTCTCCCCGGCCTGAGCACGGCCAGCCCCCCTGGAAGAAGAGGAGATCTCCCTCAGCTGCTTCTCCTTCTTCTTCAGACCTYTGTGAGGAGCCCATCCTCGGGGAATCGCGGCTCCCTGGGGAGCAGCCCTGTTGCTATCACCACCCTGAGAGCATCCCTGCCCTCCCCACACCCGCTCCTGGCTCTGGCATCACCTGCGGGGAGCAGTGCGGCTCTCACACACGGAATGAACTTTTGGGGTGGGCTCTGGGGGACACCAAACTCAGGGAGGAAGCACCAACAGCTTCTAAAAAAAATCCCTTTATTCCTGCGGCTGCCGGGAATGGAAGGGAGCCCGGGCCAGGGGAGCAGCTCGCAGCAGCTCTCCGGGATCATTGCTCACCCCAGCTGGGAGATTGATCTTCCCCGGAGCCTCCCCACGCCCCGCTCCCCTCCTCGCTGCCTCCAAGCCGGAGGAGAGCCTCAGAGAGGGAAGCGAAGGCATGGAAAAGGGAAGGGAGATGCCAGGCAAAGCCGGGAAAGGCTTTTTTTGAGGAGCAGATGGGGCAGGCAGCGAGATGCGGTTGATTCCGTGAGTGCGTTTAGGGTTTTATTCCTTTTTTTTTTTTTTTCTATTTTTCGGGGAGGGCAGAGACGTTTCCCAATTAGCCCAATCAGGCTGGAGCTCCTAGGTGTCAGTAGTGAGTAGGAGCGAGGGAAGGCACCGGAGGAGGAGGAATCCAGGCAGCCGGAGTTGCAGCCGGGGGAGAGCGGCGGCGGCAGCCCCGGGAGGCGGCCCCGCTCCCTCCCCGTCCCCAGCCCCTGCCCCAGCCCCTGCAAACTTTAGGACGACGAAAAAGCGCCTTGGGGGACCCCCTCCAGAGACAACCTGCGCTCCTCCGCCTTCTCCCCTCTCCCGGAGGTGGGTGGGCTGGAGAAAGGAGGAGCGAGCGGCCACTCTCTCTGCAAAGCTAAAAAAAAAAAAAAATAGGAAAGAAAGAGAAAAAGGATAGAAAGGGATTTTTATTATCCCTTCAATTTTTTATTTATTATTTTTTATTATCCCTCCCCCGTGCATTGGGCTGCTGTTGCCACAGCACTTCTACACCTCTCTCCGGCTAATTTTTTTTTTCTTTTTTTTTTTTTCTTTTTTTGTCGGAAAGGGGTGTGTGCCTGTGTTTGCAAAAGAGCCTGGGTGTCCAAGCCGGCTCCGCAGCCACCATTGGAGAGGAGGGCTGGGGAGGAAGGAAGGGCTGGCTGGCGAGACAGCCGCAGTGCGAGCCCTGCCCGGCAGAGAGGCCGCGGAGCCGGGCATGGCCCCGTAGCGCATCCCCTGCCCGCATCCCCTGCCCGCAGCTCCCCGCTGCCGGCTGCTTTAGAAGCGGAGAGGGGGAAGGGCTGGGGGAGGGAGGGAGGGGAGGGAGGGAAGGGGTGATTTGGGGGGGGAGTGAAAGCTGGAGCTGCGTTTCCCCCCCCTCCATTCCCCCCCCCCTCCTCCGGCTCTGGGCGAGCCAGACACGGTTTGCCCAGTGCAGAGAGAGGGGCTCCGTGTTCCGCCTCCGTGGAGTATTTGGGATTGGAGAGAGACACACACGCGCACACACACACACACACACACGCACACAGAGACCATCTGCAGTGTCAATGCGGCGCCTGCTCTGAAGACTGAAGTAGGGGGAAAGGAGAGGAGAGAAATATAATATATATATATATATACATATATATATATATATATATACACACCAAAAGCCACCCAAAGCAAGGCAGGAGCATTCCCAGGTAAGGAGCCCCCCGCCCCGCCCGGGAAGCGGGGGCTGCGGGAGGATGCCCCGGAGGATGCCCCGGAGGATGCCCCGGCAGGGCTGCCGGGGCTGCAGCCGTACCTGCCCTCCACACCTGGCGGCAGCGAAGGGAGGGGGTCTGGGAGGCGCCCCCGCCGCTGCTCGCCACCCCCGGGTGCCGGGAAGGGGGTCTGAGATGGAGGGATGGAGGGCAGGGACCCCCGCGGGCAGCGGGCTGAGCTGGGGGCTTCGGGCACGGCCCCTCCCGGCCCGCCTTGGGAGGATGCTGGGCGGGGGGCGCGGCGGGGACCCCCCTTCTCCACATCCCCAGCGCGGAGGGGACGCGGTGCCCGCTGTCCCCCGTTCCCGATGGCTTTTTCCCCATGCACAAGGCTCAACTTTTCTCCCCGGAGGCAGCGGCTCAGCCCGCAGCCYGTCCCTCGTCACCCCCGGCATCCCCCGGCCGCGGGTTTGCCTCCCTCCCCTCGGGGGGTATTTTCCTCCTGCGATGCTCCGGAGCTCTCCTCGGCCGAGGAGCTGGAGGCATTTCCAAACTTTTCCTGCTCCCGGTGAGGTTGCAGCTGGACGGGGCTGGAGGCAGAGCCCAATTCCCGGKGAGGATAAGCCAGGGATGGGGACAAGGGGACAGGGGCCATCCCTGGTGGTGAACACCTAAGAGAGAAGGGCAGACCCTCGTGGCTTCCCTTCCTGCGAGGTGCTGGGGAGTTTTCCTGCCCAAATCCCGGCTGCGGAGTCAGCGCTGCCGAAGCTGCCTCCTTGCCCTCGGTGCATGTGTGCGCTGCGTATCGATGCTCTGCGTTTATCAGACATATGCCCTTAAACGATGTACACCGTGAGAAGTGATCTGAACACCGAGCCGCGCGTTGTTCTGCTGGAAATCCACGTTGTTTCGCTGGAAATCTAATACTCCGGCAGCAGCTGAGTTGCTCCCAGACAAACAAACCCGCTTGCTCAGCCCCAGCAGGGCTGTTTGGGTTTGTAGCGGCTGCATGTGGCTGCTCCATCCTGCAATCCTCCTCCCGGGGCTCCATCTGCTCGCTGTGCCGGGAAGGGATGAAGGGATGCGGGGGTAGGAGCCCCGAGCAGGGCTCGCCCTGATGGGAAGGAGCCGCTGGAACGCGTTGTAGCTCCGCACCTCTCCCGCAAAACTTCCCCACCCCGCTCTGCTTCCCAGCCCTGCTCGCTGCAAACGCACCTGACTGCCCACGGCTTCCCTCCGCTGCCGGGAAAAGAGATTTTGGGGAAAGCGAGGGGGCTCYGGTGCTCCCCGGGTCGTGGGGTGAGCGATGCAGAGAGGGGAGGTTCGGAGCGGGACCCCCGAGATGCCGGGGGATGCTCAGGATCCGCGGGAACAATGACGGTGCCGGGGGATTTTCACAGCCGATGCGAACTGCTCGCAGCCTTCTAGGGACTTATCTTGAGCGTGCASAGATATTTCGGAGGGCGGAAAGCGTGCGAACTTATTTGCCTTGCCTGCCCTCTGTTTCAGCCGGGTGTTGTTTGTAGAAATCCGCGAGCGGGGCACGGGGGGCTCGGGCTTCTGTGATTCTAATTTCTGTGATTTTAATTACGGCGTGTGCCTCCCAGCGTGGGATTAGGTGCTTCCTCCCCCTGCCTAAGCCTCTGGCTGGAGGTGCAGGGGATGCGAGCAGCGTTTCGCTTGTGTTTGTGTTTTTTTGTGGTTTTTTTTATTTTTTTTTTTTTTTGCTGGGGGAAATGCGTGTTTGTTTATTTGTTTGTTTGTGTGTGTGGGATCCTTCGCTAAGCCGGGCTTCAAGCGGTGCAACAGATGTGTGTGTGTGTTTCTCGTGTGCAGCCAGGTTTAAACACGCAACCCCAGCCCCGGCACGAAAAGCTGGGCTTTTTCTCCCCTCCTCTGCCCAGACCCACCCTCCGTGGGGTGTCTCCTTTGCGAAAGGATCACTCCRAGGTTTCTTCTCTCTCTGTCCCATCCCGAACGCGCGGCGCTCGGCGGTATGGATACCACGCGAAATAAATGCCAGCCGCATGATCTAAGTGTTGTTTCTGTCCAAGACGGGTGATTTGGAAGCCGGGCTGATGCTCAGTGGCGGTGCTGTAGGGAAGCATTTGCTCGAGGATCGCAGGCACTGCTGTCAAACGCGCTGAGCGCGGCTGGGGAGGGATGCTGCGAACCCAAAGGGACACGATGAACTTCTCCGCAGGGAGAGCGAATATTTGAGCTTTTCCTCAGCGGATTCACCTGGCAGCACCCCTCCCTGCAGCGCAGAGAGCAGGGAGGGGGTGGGTGAGGCAAAGCCAAGGGCTGAGCAGAGGCAGGAGMGCGGCTGGGCTGAGCTGCGCTGCCGGGAAGGCAGGAGCCGTCTGTGGCTGCTCCATCCCGGGGGGCTCAGCCTTGCCGGAGCCGCTTTCATATCAATTCCTCCACTTTCGCAGGCTGAGGAGGGGGAGGAGAGATGCCGGCGCCCCTTTTGTGTTGCATCTTTTTCCTTTTAGCGAGCCGCTTTGTCTCTGCCTGCCGCTGCCGAGGGGATGCAGTCAAACCGAGCTCCCGCTCGCCGTGCCGGGGCTGGGTTCGTGTCATGAGCCCGGCAAGGTCTTACGATGCTCGGGGTGTGCACTGAGGGTTAAAGCCGTGTGGGAATCAGTTTCATGTGAGGAAGGGAACCCTGAGAAGGATGCTGTGGTGCTCCACGCCGATCTGACCTGGGGAGGGTGTCAGAGGTGGGGCTGCTGCTGAGTTTCGGAGTTTGCAGTGCCAGAGTTTGGGGCTTGGCACTGTCCTCATGTGTTTGGGAGCGGGATGGCGTGGTGTCCTGGGAATCATTTGGCTGCTCTTGATCTATTTATGATTTMTAACCCCTCTAAAGTGGGATCCCACATCGCTGAGACTCCAAAGTCTCGTGTGCTGCCCATGATCCCCCTCCCCAGGCAGGGATGCGTTGTGGGCTGTGACTGTTCCCCCAGCAAAGCCCTCAAACTGCTTCATGCTCTAACACAAAGCATCTGGGGACCCTTTCTGGCTCTCTGAAAGGCTTCAGAGGGCTCTTTCTTACTCCTTCCTTCTGGCTGGCGAGGCTCGGGGAAGGGACAGCAGCGCTSCAGGCGCCCAAGGCAAGGAGACTTCCCGTCTGTGCAGAGAGTCGGGGCAGCCTGGTGCCTTCCTGCAGGGCATCAGTGATGAGCGTGCTTCCCTGCCTGCCCGTCYTCCTCTGAAAAGTGCTTTATATCCCTCAGCTTTGAGCTCTCAAGGAGCCTGKGACAAAAAGAAAAAAAGAAGAAGGAAAAAAAAATATTACGTAGTGCTGCCCGCGTGTTTTTCACTCAGGCTCTGAGTGGTTTTAAAACAGAACCATTCACTCAGTTCCTGTGGTGTGGGTAGGGAAACTGAGGCACAGGGTTTAAAACAGAACCATTCACTCAATTCCTGTGGTGTAGACGGGGAAACTGAGGCACAGGGGTTTAAAACATAAACATCTACTCCATTCCTGTGTTATGCATAGGGAAACTGAGGCACGGGGTTTAAAACATAATCATCTACTCCATTCTTGTGGTGTGGATTGGGAAACTGAGGTATGGGGTTTTAAAACAGAACCATTCACTCAGTTCCTGTGGTGTGGGTAGGGAAACTGAGGCACAGGGTTTAAAACAGAACCATTCACTCAGTTCCTGTGGTGTGGATAGGGAAACTGAGGCACGGGGTTTAAAACAGAACCATCTACTCCATTCCCATGGTGTGGATAGGGAAACTGAGGCACAGGGTTTAAAACAGAACCATTCACTCAATTCCTGTGGTGTGGATAGGGAAACTGAGGCACAGGGTTTTAAAACAGAACCATTTACTCCATTCCCACGGTGTGGGTAGGGAAACTGAGGCACAGGGGTTTAAAACATAAACATCTACTCCATTCCCGTGTTATGGATAGGGAAACTGAGGCACAGGGTTCTAAAACAGAACCATTCACTCAATTCCCATGGTGTGGGTAGGGAAACTGAGGCACAGAGTTTAAAACAGAACCATTCATTCAATTCCTGTGGTGTGGATAGGGAAACTGAGGCACAGGGTTTAAAACAGAACCATCCACTCAATTCCTGTGGTGTGGATGGGGAAACTGAGGCACAGGGTTTTAAAACATCACCACTCACTCAATTCCTGTGTAATTGGGAAACTGAGGCACAGAGRGGCAAACAGCTCAGTCCACATTTATTGATGAGGAATTCTCACTGACCAGCCTGAAATGCAAACTGAGCYCCAGGTGGGACTTTGATGAGAGCAGGGAGTGTGCCCTGCTGTCCAGTCTGTGCTTCAACAGCCAAGAGCAGCCCTTGGACACRACAGGACATTTCCAGGATTGAATTTTTTCCAGTTAAAATGGCAAATGGGTGCTTTGAAGTGAGAAAGAATCATGGAATTACAGAACGGTTTGGGTTGGAAGGGACTTTAAAGATCACCTAGTTCCAATGCCTTGCCATGGGCAGAGACAACCAAACATTTTGGGTTAGGGAATTGGCCTGGGAGCAGCTGTGCTTTCATGGATCTCAGTCCCAGTGCCTTTAAAATTTGCTGCAAAATGTTTTTAATCACCTTTGGGAATGGAGACATCACTGCAAGAATGACRTGCTGAGTTCCCCACAGCCTGTGTGGTGATTTTTTGTATCTGGCACTCTCCCTTGGGGTTTTTTGACTCAGCCCAAAGAATAGTCTGGGGTTTTTTTGTTGGTGCATGAGCTCTGTGAGTTTGCCTCATCCTTAGGGGGCTGAGCAGCCACCCAGCTAAGAGGTGCCAACTCTGTGTCTCCTGTGTCTTGTGGCATCTATCCTGAACCCTTTCCTTGCTAAAAACCTCTGGGAGCCCTCAGAGAAGCTCTGAAGGACCTGAACAGTGGTTTGAAAACCCAGTGACCACTTCATTTTAGACACCTGTAGCTGATGTGAACATTGCCAGGGACATGCTCCCTTCCAAGGGGATTCCTGGAGCCATGCAGGAAGCCAACTTTTTGCTGGAATACGATGTTCCCAGCCGTTCCTACCTCAAATACTAATGTTTGTAGAAGACACCAAGTTCTCAGAGCCTGAAGACCTGGGGGAGAGCAGTGGCTGGGTTCAAACCTCCATCCCACTCTGCTGCMTCTCAGCAGGTGGCTCTGACCTCACCTGGAATCACTAGACAGAGAGAGAGATCATTTGCAGACTCTGTGACTTGCTYTTACTCCAGGCTTTGCTGTTTTCTCCCCTTTAAAAAAGTGTTTTTTAAATGCTTCATGCAGYGAAACAGGAATCCAGCCCCAAAAGTGAAGTGGCTGAGATTCCCAGGCTTCTTTTGCATGGGGATAAATAAAAAGTCCTGCTGAGCGTKGCAGGATTTGCACTTGTGACCCAAAAGGGAGATGTGGGACCTCTGATTCTCCTGCTTTTCATGCCTGATCTCTGAGTTTCCTTCCACCTCTTTTRTCCACACACTGATCTGCTGGGGCTCTCCCACCCAGCCATTGGCAATACATTTATGGAATTTGACTGGCACTTGAATTTGCCAGGAYGAATGTGTGGCTCTGATGCAGGTAATACAGGTTAGCTTTCCACTACAGGCATTTGCATGATCTAAACCCACCCATATCTCCCTCCTCTGCTCTCCTCCAAGGGTCAGAGGGATAAATCTTGATCCTGGGTGAACTCTCACAGCCAAATGAATGTAAATGTTTGTGAAATGAGGCTCCAYGACCTCTGTGTTATTTCTCCTGGAGCTTAAAACACTCCACGAGAGAGGAAAGGTGAGGCTGGTGAAGATGTTTGTTCCCAGTAGTGTTTCCCTGGGAAACAGTGAGGTGATGCTGGCCTGGTGACCACYTGTAGATGGTTAATATTGATATATTTGCTGGTTTTTCTGCATGAGGAACTCACACTTGCTGCCAGCAGCCCCCTGATGCTCATTCATGCCGAGCCTCGCTGGGGACCGGCCGGGAGTTCCTCTGCTTGGTGATTTTTAGAGTTATAGGGATCAGCAGGATGAATTAGCAGTAAATTACAGCCTGGATGGCTTCATCCTCACCAGTGACAAGGTTTAAATTAAAAATATCTTGCTGGCATGAAGCACCAGTAAGTCAAGCTCTGGTGTTGTGTCAGCGAGAGCTCAGCCCCGGTGGAGCAGGAACACGAGGAGCYCTCACATCGATTCCCAGCTGGAATGGGAAATTGCCACTTTGTTTCTGCCATCMAATATTCTTCCTTTCCTTTCCTTCTTGCCTCTTTCCCCAGCTGGAGGGAGGATGGCCAGGCTGGGAAGGTGGGGGAAGCTTTGCGGATTCGCTGCACGCGCGTGTGGCCCTGTTTGACTTGGTTAGAGCATATTTGATTGTGAAAAGGGATTTATTTGTTTTTTGTGACAGGGGATTTGTCTATAATGTAGTGCTGGAAAGAAAACTCATTTAGAGACTAAGGAGGTGTATCCTGTTACAATTGCCTATTGATGGAATAGCAAGTGCTTGGTGTGCTACACAGCTTCATTTTACTTTAGGGAAACTTCTCCTGGGCTGCCAAAGGGAGACTTGGCTTTGATGGAGAGCTGTCCCACAGCCCTCAGGGGCTTCCTTGGCTTCTTGTTTCCCCATCTATCAAGTGGGGGAGGTCTCCTAGAAGTGATTGTCCCTTCAGCCAGCACCTAATTCTTCCTTTGCTCTAATGATCTTTAAAACGACTCATTTTTGTGAAGGGAATAAAACCAGGGGGGACCTTGTTGGGAACTCACTCAGCAACCTGAGGAATGGCATCATGTCCATGGATAATTGTCACTAATGGGCACTGTCCCACCCCTGGGCAGTGCCACCTTCTTCTGCTGGCTGGGGAGAGGCTTTCAGAGGTGCTGAGGAACAGGAGGTTCTGTATTCAAGGCAAAGGCTCTGCCCCCACAGCCCTGCCAGGGAGAGCAGGTGAGCTGGGAATACAGCCACATCAATTGTGGAGCCAATCAAAAGCTTGGGTTTTTCTCTAATGGACAATCTAGAGAAGAAAAACCCACAGCCAAATTAGGGTGGGCATGTGTGCCTTGGAAAAAAAGGAGGTTTTGGGCTGTTTTGGGAAACTCTTTCTACTTGTCAGGGTTTTGGTGCAAATTTCTGGGTCTTGCTGAAAGCAGAGCAACAYGTGGAGTTTTTAAGCTGTTCTCCTGAGTTGTGTAAGTGTTGAGGGGTTGGGATTTGCATGGATAATCTTGGGCATTTCCTCCTTTTGGTTGTGCCTCACCCTTTGCACTCTCCCCTTTCCTCCTGGCTGGACAGTGGGGCTGTGCCCTGTCACAGCCTCCTTTCCTTGCAGCCCCCTGGATCCCAGGAATGATTTGAGGGGTTGCAGTGACATCAGTACCTGGTGGTTTTAAGACTTCATATCCCATCCTCCTTGGATCCCAGAAATGACATCAGTACCTGGTGGTTTTGAGGCTCCATACCCCCATCCCTCCTTAGATCCCAGGAATGATTTGGGGATTGCAATGATATCAGTACCTGGTGTTTTTGAGACTTCATATCCCATCCTCCTTGGATCCCAGGAATGACATCAGTACTTGGTGGTTTTGAGACTCCATACCCCCATCCCTCCTTGGATCCCAGGAGTGATTTGGGGATTGCAATGACCTCAGTACCTGGTGTTTTTGAGACTCCACACCCCAATCACTGCTTGGATCCCAGGAATGATTTGAGGGGTTGCAATGACCTCAATACCCAGGGCTTTTTAGACTCCATACCCCATCCCTCCTTGGATCCCAGAAGTGATTTGGGGGATTGCAATGACCTCAATACCCAGGGCTTTTGAGGCTTCCTACCCCATCTGTCCTTGGATCCCAGAAGTGATCTGGGGGATTGCAATGACATCAGTTTTTGAGACTTCCTACCCCATCCTTCCTTGGATCCCAGGAATGATTTAGAGGATTGCAATGACCTCAGTACCTGGTGTTTTTGAGACTCCACACCCCAATCACTGCTTGGATCCCGGAAATGATCTGGGGGATTGCAATGACCTCAATACCCAGTGTTTTTGAGTTTCATACCTCCATCCCTCCTTGGATCCCAGCAGTGATCTGGGGGATTGCAGTGACATCAGTTTTTGAGACTTCCTACCCTCATCCCTCCTTGGATCCCAGCAGTGATTTGGGGTGTTCAATGACCTCAACACTGCTGCTTTTGAGCTTCCTACCCTCATCCTTCCTTGGATCCCAGGAGTAATTTGGGGTGTTGTAATGACCTCAATACCCAGTGCTTTTGAGCTTCATACCCCATCCCTCTTTGGATCCCAGCAGTGATCTGGGGGATTGCAATGACATCAGTTTTTGAGACTTCCTACCCCATCCTTCCTTGAATCTCAGGAATGATTTGGGGGGTTGCAATGACCTCAATACCCAGGGCTTTTTAGACTCTATATCCCCATCCTTCCTTGGATCCCAGGAATGATTTGGGGATTGCAGTGACATCAGTACCTGGTGCTTTTGCACCTCCATTTCTCCATCCTTCCTTGGATCCCAGCAATGATTTGGGGGCTGCAATGACCTCAGTACCTGGTGTTTTTGAGACTCCACACCCCAATCACTGCTTGGATCCCAGAAGTGATTTGGGGATTGCAATGACCTCAGTACCCAGGGCTTTTTAGACTTCCTACCCATCCCTCCTTGAATCTCAGGAATGATTTGGGGGGTTGCAATGACCTCAATACCCAGGGCTTTTTAGACTCCATATCCCCATCCTTCCTTGGATCCCAGGAATGATTTGGAGGATTGCAATGACCTCAGTACCTGGTGTTTTTGAGACTCCACACCCCAACCACCGCTTGGATCCCAGGAGTGATTTGAGGATTGCAGTGACCTCAATACCCAGGGCTTTTGAGTCTTCCTACTCCATCCCTCCTTGGATCCCAGGAGTGATTTGGGGATTGCAATGACCTCAGTACCTGGTGTTTTTGCACCTCCATACCCCCATCCTTCCTTGGATCCCAGCAGTGATTTGGGGATTGCAATGAACGCTCAGTACCTGGTGTTTTTGAGACTCCACCCCCAATACCTCAACCGTTGGTATCCCTGACTGCTCCTCTCCAGCTCATCCACCACGGCTTCCCCAGGGAGGGCAGTGCTCAGGGACAACCTGGAGGGGGGTTTCTTGCTCTAAGTCCACTGTGCCACCACTGAAGCCACCTCTGGGAGGGCAGCTCCCTCCTCACCCTGAAGACGGCGGGATGAGCTCCGAGTTCTCTCCTGTGCCGAGCTGCTATGGTGATGAGTTGCTATAGAAACACATATTTAGCATTATTATTATTATTGAAAGGTGTTTCTTTTCATCCCTTAAAAGCAGGGTTGTGCCAGCAGACCCCATGTCTGGCTTTGGACACTGCCCACCCTGTCCATGTGGGATGGGGGGGTTAAGCTTCCTGGGAATGCATGGTTATCCACGCTGGAGGCAGGGAGCCGTGCTGTGCTGGCCCAGCAGGCTGATCTGGTTAAACAAATCCCCAGTTTTGTTCCTGTCACAGGTCCCTTCCCTCCTTTGGAGGGGGATTGGAGTGTTGTAATGAGCTTACTCATCTCCAAACTCCTAATCTCGTGTCACCACTCGGGGTGCATCAATTTCTGGACAATGTCTGCTCATCCAGCACAAATGCTGCATTCACAGCTCCTCGTGGGCATTGCCTGGCAATACCTGCTCTTATCTTCTGCCTCTGCTGCTCCTCCTTGCTTGCTGGAGTCTGCAAGTCCTCCTCTGCTGCTCCTGTGCTGGGGTCCTGCTCTGCTGAGCCCCCCTGGAGCTGCAAGGGCCAAGCAGAGCAAGCCCTGCTCAAGGCATGGCTCTGCCTGCCCTCACCATCACTTTCCAGTGCCATGGGTGGGATGGATCCTGCTTTGGGGGGTTTTGCTCCCAGGAATGAGTGCAGGTTTGCTGTGCAGCAGGGACCTGTTTATCAGCAGGATCCCGTTTATCCAGCACATCCCTCGGTTTTGGGAATGCTCAGGAGGTGCAAAAGGGATGCAAAGGGCCCTCCTGCCGCGAGCCACTGCATTCACAGCTTCCCCTGGAAGCTGGCAGTGGCTGCAGAGGTGGCTCTTAAGGAAACCTCCCTCCTTCCCTCCTGCTGTCCTTGACAGCCTGGCAGCCCCGAGGATGCTGCAGTGGCTGCACAGGGGTGGCTCAGTGGGACAGGAGGTTCTGGGAGGATGGAGGGGTGTCCAGGGGCACTGGGAGGAGTGGGGCTGCTTTCCCTCTCTGGCTGGGGCTTGGCTTGCAGCAGGGATTAGCTGTGCAGTTCTTTCTTGTTCCCTGGAAATTGCCTAGTGGGAAAAAAAAAAGGCAAAAAAAAGGCAAAAAAAAAAAAAAAAAAGGGAAAAGGAAAGAGAAAAGGAAAACAACAGAGTTTTTCTGGTGCTGAATGACCAACTGGGAGGTGAAGTTCTGGAGCAGCTGCAGGGGTGGCTCAGCCCCTCCTCTCACTCCCTGCACAGGTGCTGCAGCTGCAGGTGCTCCCCTGGAGATGGGTGGGGAGGGATGCAGGAATGGCTGGACCCATGCAGGATGCTGGGGGAGGCATGAGAGGCTGGGGGAATCTCTGCTGCTGCTGCTGCTTGCAGGGTGAGTTCCCTGAATGCCTGCAGGTCTCCACCTTTGGCAGCCTTTGAGGAAACAAAAGGAGGTTCATGAAAGCACCCCCTCAGGCAGGAATAAAGCACCTTCCTTTGCACAGCCCTCTCCCTGCTTGAAGTCATTCCCTTTGGGCTTTGCATTTTTCCTTCTTGGAAGCTCTGCTCCCTGCAGGGAAGAGAAAAAAAATTCCTGGGGTGAAGGAGCAGAGCTGAGGGGGATGGGGAGCTCTTCCTGGAAATGGAGGAAGGGATAAAGGGGTCCAGTGGAGGGGTCTGGGGGTGAATGGAGACCCCTGGAAGCCCTTGTGCAGGGTGACATCCAGCCTGGCTCTGTTGTAGGGATGGTTGGGAGCATCCTGTGGGGTGGGAGGTGCTCCTGCACGTCCCAACCCCTTGTCCTGGTGAGGGGAGGCACCAGAGTGGGGTTTCTCTGAAAGAAGRGGGGCTGGCTCTGGGGAATGAGAGCTTGCTGTGTCCTGCTTGGGTCACCCTTGTCTGTGTGGGTCTGGAGGGTTTGGGTTTTGCTTTCACCRCCCCTTTTTTTATAATATGAGCTGCACCAACTGCTTGGATATGTGGTTTGGAGAKGTCATCCAAGTGGTGGAATGGATTTGGGAGTCCCTGTGGGTCCCACCAGCCCTGAGACCATCCAGTGTCAGGTCTGTCTCCAAAAGCCCACTGAGGGTGGAGTCATTTTGGCCACTTTTGCATCCTCTGGCTTTCCCTTGCTGCTCTCCAAGGTCACTCCCAGAGATCAGGAGCTGCTCACCTGGGCCAGGAGGCACCTTGGAGCTGCACCCCCTGCCTGGGTGAGGGATGGAGAAGGGAGGAGAGCCATGGCAGGAGCTGGGGACTTAAACCAGCACCCCTTAAAGCCATTCAGGAGGGATTTCCCCACTCCTTTATGAAGGAGTTGCTGCCCTTGCCTGCCTCAGCAAGGCAAACACCCAAGGGGATGCCCCTGAATGAAAGCACCGACTTTTAGGACAAATTCCTCTCTGCATAATATCCCAAAGAAAGCAAGGAGAGGAAACAGCAAGCAGGCCTAATTAGGTAAGTATTCCCCATTAGGAAGGGGAAGGAGCTATCAAGTCGATTTCCATTTCCTCCTTGTTTTACATGCCTGATTGTTCCGCCTCTCCAGGAGGCGTGTGTGAAGTAGGTCTCTCCTTAGCTTGGAGAAGTAAATAATCAGGACAACACCAGCTCCTGAAGCTCTTCCCAAAGCTTTCCCAATCTGGACTGAGCTGAGGATTTTTAGCATCTTCACCTGCCTTCCAGGAGCTCCTTAGCATCCATGAGACCTGGAAGGGACTCGTTTCTCTCTATCATGCTGAGAACCAAGGTGGGCAGCAGGACTTGCATATTCCTGCAGATATTTCTCCCTGTTTCACCTGTTCTGGGTGGAATTTCTGGAATTTCCAGG
This sequence comes from Sporophila hypoxantha, assembly GCA_002167245.1. Classification (NCBI taxonomy): domain Eukaryota; kingdom Metazoa; phylum Chordata; class Aves; order Passeriformes; family Thraupidae; genus Sporophila; species Sporophila hypoxantha. The sequence goes on from NDFG01000009.1 coordinate 1,124,385, forward strand.
CTGCTTCCCAGTACAAACCTGGGTGTGATCTTGGAGAAGTAAATAATCAGGACACCAGGAGCTCCTGAAGCTCTTCCCAAAGCTTTCCCAATCTGGACTGAGCTGAGGATTTTTAGCATCTTCACCAGCCTTCCAGGAGCTCCTTAGCATTCATGAGACCTGGAAGGGACTCGTTTCTCTCTATCATGCTGAGAACCAAAGTGGGCAGCAGGACTTGCATATTCCTGCAGATATTTCTCCCTGTTTCACCTGTTCTGGGTGGAATTTCTGGAATTTCCAGGCTGCTTCTCGGTATAAACCTGAGTGTGAGCACATGGAGGTGCCTTGGGAAATGAGATTGGGATCACCACCCAGTCCAGCCCTACCTGAGCCCAGCGTGTCCCCATGATGTCCCCAGTGTCCCCTTAATGTCCCCACGTCCTGCTGGCCGTGTACCCAAAACTGCTCTGATTTAGATCAGCCCCTAAAACACAACTGGGCCACCCCTACCTGAGCCCAGCGTGTCCCCATGATGTCCCCATGTCCTTCAAAACTGCTCTGATTTGGATCAGCCCCTAAACCCCCACCCAGGCCACCCCTACCTGAGCCCAGCGTGTCCCCATGATGTCCCCAGTGTCCCCTTAATGTCCCCACGTCCTCCTGGCCGTGTACCCAAATCTGCTCTGATTTAGATCAGCCCCTAAAACACAACTGGGCCACCCCTACCTGAGCCCAGCGTGTCCCCATGATGTCCCCATGTCCTCCAAATCTGCTCTGATTGGGATCAGCCCCTAAACCACAACCCAGCCACCCCTACCTGAGCCCAGTGTGTCCCCATGATGTCCCCAGTGTCCTCATGATGTCCCCACGTCCTGCTGGCCGTGTACCCAAAACTGCTCTGATTGGGATCAGCCCTTAAACCCCCACCCAGTCCAGCCCTACCTGAGCCCAGCGTGTCCCCATGATGTCCCCAGTGTCCCCACGATGTCCCCATGTCCTCCTGGCTGTGTACCCAAATCTGCTCTCCTGGCTGTGCTCTCTGCCGCCTCTCAGAACAACACATTGCAGCGTGGGCTGCAATTATGGAGCCATCAACGGGTTCTTGTGACACATTTTGGCGAGCCTGGGGACGCTTTGTGTGCACCAGCCTGCGAGGGAAGCTCTCTCCTCCCCCCCTTGTGCTGCCTCCCCCTGCTCCAGAGTCTGTAAGTGGTGTTATTAAAGGCTGTCATTGGCACAGTCAATGGCTGACACAAGGCAGCCCTCAGACTTTGACTCATCACACACACACACACACTTTGCAATGCATGAGCCACAAAAAAAGCCCATTTCTCACCAGCATCACCCTTTCCCCAGCTGCTTGGGCCCTTTTTTCTGCATTCATTTCAGAGAAGAAGCCTTGATTGTCCTGCAGTGTGAGGAAGGGATTGGAGTTGCATCATGCTGCCTGCACGTTTCCCAGCTCTCTCATTATCTTTTGCTGGAAGTTGTGATGCCTTTTTTTCCCTAAATACAACTCCATATATATAGATATATATGTGTGTGTGTGTGTGTGTGTATGTTTTATACATATACATAAAAATACACATTTGTATGCACATTGCTACACACAAATGCAAACTGCACATGCTTTGGAAATGCCAATCTGTTCACCCTGCACTTTTCACAGATCACTGCCAATTTTCCCCCACAGTTCAAGAAAGGTTCTGCAGGTCCAGATTTTTGGAAAAGGAAGAGCAGCCTTGCTGCAATAGCTAGAGTTTGGAGGGCTTTAGGCAAAAAAAAAAACCCAAAAAACAATTTTACTTTTTCCTGCAGCATCCCTTGATCAGATGCTGGTGGCAGAGAGATGTTTTCCAGCTGGTAGGGAGGAGAGGGAAGAAAGAAAAGAGTTTGAGTTTTTCCTCCACCGCAGAACTGGGAATAAATAGAGCAAATTTGGACAAACCTTTGTGTYTGGGAATGTGCTCCAGTTGAGCTTGGCTGCCCCAGTGCTTTTCAGAAGGTGCTGGTCCAGGCCCTGCTGGTGGCAAAGGAGTCTCTGAGGGGCTCTCAAGGGTAGGGGAGGATTGTGAGCATTTCTCATCCTTCCCAGTGGCTCAGCTGGAGCCTGGCCACGAGCACTCAAGTGGGGYAGCATGAGGTGCCACCAGCCTGGAGGAGATCCCAAGCAGATTGSAGCTCCATGACAATCTGCTTTTCTGCTTTCCAGTCCTTGGCTGTGCCTGGACACGTGCAGAGGTCTCCCTGCCTCCTGCTGGGTGATGCACAGGGTTCTTTGAGCCACATTTCCCCCACTCACAGCCCTGCTGGCCACTCAGGCTGCCGCCCTGCTCTGCCTCCCCTCCTTCTGGGGATTTGTGTGGGAGGATAATTCTGAGGCTTCTCCAATACTTGTACAAGGGTATGGGGAAGTGACTGTGAGATGCTCATGATGCCTCAGCTTTGAGCTTTTATATTTTTCCCATTCTGTGCTGCTTTGGTGTGTGGGTCTGAGCTTCACATTATGGGATGGTGAGCTCTGTGCACAGAGCAGGGAGACAAAACAATTCCTGCTCCAGCTGGGCACCAAGGACAAATGACCCAAATCTCAGCCCAAAGCACAAACACACCGTGGGCTGAACCTCAGGTGGTCCAGGTCTGGGGTTTTGCTGTGTCAGATCCCACGTGTGGCCCTTGGAGCCATGGAATATCCAGGTGGGGCTGGCCCAGCAGCCCTGGCCAGGGCCAATCCAACTTTGGGGCCAGGCCTGCTTTGGGCCCAGCTGGATCCTGGGCAGAGGGGCTGGCAGCCGAGCTCCGCAGGGAGCCACGAGGTCACTCTGGGACTCCATGGCCAGGACAGGCACAGCACAGGAGGGAACAGCCTCAGGCTGGCCCAGGGCAGCTGCAGGGGGGACACTGGGGACAATTCCTCATGGAAAGGGTTTCAGGGATGGCAGTGGTGCCCAAGGCAGGGCTGGAATTCCCATTGCTGGGGGGTTTCAGAGCCCTGTGGATGTGGCACTTGGGGACGGGGGGGTGTATGCCCTCAGGTTTGGCTTTTCTGTTTCACATTCTGATGCTTTAATGTCTGGGCTTCATATTATGGATGGTGAGCTCTGTGCACAGAGCAGGGAGACAAAACAATTCCTGCTCCAGCTGGCACCAAGGACAAATGACCCAAATCTCAGCCCAGGAGCACAAACACCGTGGGCTGCAGAGAGAAAAACAAGCAGGGTGGGACTGCAGGGGCTAAAGCTGGAATGGACAATGAAGTGCAAGATGCAAATGGAGCAGAACTGATCCCAGGGAGAGACCCCGGGAGCGCTCGTGCATTTTGGGGCCATTTTGGTTCATCTTGGTGCAGCCCTGGCTGGGCTCTTGTGCTGCCCAAAGTGCATCCATGGGGAGATCCTTTCCATAAATCCCTGCTTACATTCTGGAACTCTGCCCAGCCTCTGTCCTAGCTCAGCCTTCACAGGGCATCACCTGAAGCCTTTTCACTCACGATGATTTGCCTCTTGGTTTCCACTTTGTTCATGTTTCTCTCCTGCCTTGCTTCTCCCTCCTGGGAACACAGGCAGCAGAATCAGCTTTATTTTATAAAAGCAAAAAGGTCTCCAGGTGCAGGTTGTGCTCACCTGTCTGTCTGCACTGTCTCTGCCAGTGGGTTGCCTCTCTCAGCACCCATCATCAGCCTCTCCCAAGGTCTCTTCTGTTGCTGGGCTCAGGCAGAAGGTTTTACAGCCCCTGCCTCTTCTCAACACACAGGAATAAAAGAATCTTCCTCAGCTCAAGGAGCAGCTTTTAAACAGGTTCCTGCTGCTGCTCGGAGGCAGGGTGGCTGGGCAGGAGGGGCCCAGGCCCAGCCCCAGGCAGTGCTGGGATGGATGGAGAATGTGTGTGTCAGGCTCCCCACGCAGAGGACAGGAATCAATACTGCCCTATCTCAAATGCCATGCTGGGGTCCTCTGGGACAGAGTTATTGGTGAGGAGGAAGCTGGAACTTCCCTGTGTTTATGAAACTGAATCTCTGGTTCACTTTGGGGTTGATTCCCCCCCTTCTCTCCTCTTACAGAGTGCAGTACTCCATTTCAAAGGAAATAACATTTTCTTCATTTTCTCCTTTGCTGGGATTTTTTTTTTTTTAAGGTACTGCTCAAGATGAACAGGATTTCTTCCCCTCAGCTTTCCATGCTTTATCCTTGGCTTGTCACCCTGGAAGTGCATGTTGCTTGCCCATGTTTTTTGGGGCACCAGGGATATTCCCCTGTTMCAGCTGCTGAGAGTGAACAAATTCTCCTGGAGCTGGGAAAACACAGAATTATTTTAGTAGTCAGACCCCAGCGAGTCTGAGAATTAAAAATTCTCCTCATTTCCCTCAGTGCCACATGTCCTTCTTCCTCTGGCTGCTTTATCTCCAGCCTTCCCTGGCACAGCTTTTGCTGCAAATCCTCTCCTGCAAGGGCTGGTCTTGAGCATCCTTAGAGCAGCAAGTCCTTTGGAGCCCCATTTCCTTTTCCTTCTGCTTCTACCTGTGGAGAGCAGATTTTAGGAAGCTCAAGAGCTCTGTCTCTCCAGTGCACAGGTCCCTTGGAGATATTTGAAGGCACTTTGCTGAAGTTCACAYGTGACTTTTGAAAACCTTGGCCGTTGCATTCATGTGTATATATATAAATATATATATATAAAAAATATCTGTTCTCTCTTCCCCCCTGCTTTCTTTCTCTGTCAGGAATCCAGCTGTGCAACATGTGGCACTTGTAGGGCTTGGAAGGCAGGAAGATCAAGCAAACACAGAGCTTTCAGCAAGAAGAGATAAATTTCCAGAAGAAATTCAAGCCACGTAGGCCCAGTCTGTTTTAGTTTTAAAGYCCTGCTGGTAGTGATGTGTGGGAGCTGTAGATATAAAGCCAGGGAGAGAAGAAGAGTTTATTTGTATTATTTCTGGCACCTTGGTAGAAAGAAAACCCCAGCTCTGAGTTTGTGGGGCTTGGCACAATGTTTGCCTGCATGGTCTGGAGCAGCAAACTGCCTGTTGAGCTCTGCCTTCGTGCCTGGCTGGAAGGCAGAGGGAAAAAAGGGAATTATCTGCCCTGGCTGTTGTAACTGGAAGAGGAAAGTGCCGGATTTGTGGGGGTGTGTGGGATGCAGATGGCCCCGGAGGAGAAATATCTTGTTATTAATAACCCCTGGAATTGTGATAGCAATTTCCCACCTGTGTGGAAACGCCGCTGCCGTTTTTATCTCAGCACAGGAGCTGGGGGCTCTGCAATAACGCGTCAATACCCAGGGCGTTAGGACTCATAATCCACAATACCTTACCTTGAGATACAAAGAATGATTTTGAGAGGATTGCCAAATGACCTCAGTTAATACCTGAGATGATTTATAAGAGAACTCCACCCACAACACACAGCTTGGAATCCAAGAGAGTGAATTTGAGCGGATTGCAGTGACCTCAACAAAATAAACCAAGAAGAGAGGCTTTTAGAAAGTCTTCCTACTTCCAATACCCTCCTTGATCCCAGGAAGTGATTTGGGGATTGACACATCTCTTTATAACACTCAATTACCTGAGTTCATATTTGCACACTTCCATAACTCTCTCACGAATCCATTCTTGAGAATCACCAAGACAGTAGATTTAAGGGATTTGCAATGACACTCAGTACCTGTGTTTTGCCAGAGACTCCAAACCCAAATCACCGCAATTGGATCCCTGACTGCATTCTCGAACAGCATCATCTCAACACGCTCGGACTATCCCAGGGAGAAGCTCAGTGCTCAGGGAGGAGACAAACCTGGGAGAGAGGGAGATATTTCTTTCATCTAAGTCCAATCATGTGCCACCACTGAAGCCACCAAATGAAATGGGGCAAGCTGCTCCTCACCATGAAGACTGGAGAAAAAAATGAAGACTCCGAGTTAAACTACTCCTGTGCCGAGCTGCTGAAAATTATGGGTGATGAGTTTGGCAAAATATAGAAAGAAACCAGGAGTGTGGGGGTGAGTGTGTATTAATATGAAAAGGTGTATATACTATATTAAATACCCATATAAAAAGCAGAGGTTGTTTGACCAAGGCAACCCTCAGATGCTGGGAAACTGTGCAAGAGACACTGCGCCACACCTGTACCATTGAAGAATGGGAGGGGTTAAGCTTCCGGGAGAAATAAGAGAGCAGAAAAGAAGTGATAATACAACGCTGAGGAGGGCAAGGGAAGCCGTGCATGGATGGGCTGGACCCAAGGCAGGAGATGATACTAGGTTAAACAAAAAATCCCAACAAATTTGTCCATGACAATAACACAGAGTCCCTTCCCTCACTTTTGGAGAAGAGTGTGGATTGGGAGAAGTGTTGTAATGTGATTACTCATCTCCAAAACTCATCACATTCGTAGCACCACTCGGAAAGGTGCATCAAAGTTCTGGCGACCAATGAGATCTGCTCATCACCAGCACAAATGCTGCATTCACAAAGAAAAAACAAGAAAAAAAAAAAAAACCATACTCGTGGTAGGGCATCTGACCTAGAGTAGAAAATACCGGCTCATATATCTCTGCCTACTGGCTGCTCCTACCATTGACTTGTGAGGTCTACAAAAGATCCACTACTCTGCTAGAGCTCCTGTGCTGAGGTCCTGCATCTTGCTGAGCCCCCCCTTATAGGAGCTAGCAAGGGGGACCAAGCAGAGACAGAGCACTGCACCAAGCATGGACTCTAGTCTGACCCTCACAAACATCACTATATACAAGTGCACACATAGGGTGGGAATAGAGATCCTGACTTTTGGGGGAGGTTTTGATCCCAGGTAATGAGTGCAAGAGGTTGCTGTGACAGCAGGGACACTGTTATAATCAAAGCAGATCCCATAATATAATCCAGCACACATTCCCTACAAGGTTTTGAATATAAAATGCTCAGGAGGTGCAAAGGATGCAAAAGGGCCCTCCTGCCTGAGACAGCCACTCGTCATTCACTGCAGCTTCCCCACTGGGGGATATATATATACCACAGAGGTGGTACTATGTGAAAGAGCGCGTCTCGTGATCCTTCTCACCTACTATATATGTCCTTAGACAGAACACCTGGCAGGCCGAAAGGATGCTGCAAGTGCATAGCAACTTAGGAGAAACTAGGCTCAGTAGGAGAGTGACAGGAGTGCTCGAACGAGGAATGGAAGAGGTTGTACACAGGAGGCTCAACATGAAGGAAGGAAGGTGGCTGCTTTCCCCTATATAGGCATGAAGGCTTGGCTATATGCAGAACAGGAGGGTATATAGCTGTGCAGTTCGTGTGTCCTTAGGTTCCCTGGAAAAATATAGAACCTAAACACTCACAGAGAGGATTAAACAAAAAAAGGTGCAAAAAGAACAAAACACAAAAAAAAAAAAAAAAAAAAACAAGGGAAAAGGAAAGAGAAAAGGAAAACAGCAGAAGACTTTATTACTAAGAGCTGGAATCTGAATATATGAGTCAAAAAACTTGAGGGAGGTGAAAAGTTCTGAGATGCAGCTGCAGGGGAATAGAGCTACAGTCCCATTCACTCTCAATCTCACATTAGCCTAACTAGAGTGCTCTAGCAAGTCTAGCTCACGCGTGCTCTCCCTGGAAGAATGGGGAATAGAGGGAGGTGAATGCGAAATATACGAATGAGCCTGGACCAACTCCGCACCGGAATTCCATGGGAACGGCACGAGAAGGACTATGGGAGAAGAATCATCTGCTGACTGATCTGCTAGCACTATAGCCAGCAAGCGTGAGACCTTCCAACCACCCTTAATGCCTGCAAGTCCATACACCTAAATGGCGAAGCACCTATTGAGGGATAACAATATATATCATGAAAAATGAAAGCAACACCGCCCAGAGCAGAGAAATATATCACACCTTACCTTATAAGCAAGAACCCGTCTACCACTGGCTTGAAGTCAATATCCCTTAGTGGGCTTATAGCAATAGTTTATTCCCTTACTTGAGAAAGCTCTGCTCCCTTAGAGGAGAGAAAAAGAGAAAAAAAATGCATAATCTAGAGAGGATTGATAGGAGACAGACTGAGGGGGAATGGAGAAGCTACTGTCCTGGGAAAATGGTAAGGAAGGATTAAACAGGGAAGAAATACCTAAAAGTGGAAGCTGAGTCTAGGGGATAGAATGGAGACCCCCTTAGAGGAAGCACCTTAGATGACATGACAAAAAAAAAACACCTACATATATATATAATAATTAAAAATAAAAGAAAAGAAGAGTGCATCGAAACAGGGTAGACAATCACACAGACCGGCTCTTATAGTCTATGGTATGGCGAGAGAGCATCTGGTGGGGGTACAGTGCCCTGAACTTGCATCCTCAAACCATGAACCATCTGTGCGCTTGTGACGGGAGGGCCACCAAGTTGCGGAGATTTACTTCTTTAGAGTGAGAAAGAGAGGAGGCATGTGGACTCTGAGAGGAAATAGAACCTTGACTGTTCGCTGCTATGATCATACCGTTTTTGTGTCTGGGCTCTGAAGTAGAAGTGTTTGGGAGCGTTTTTGCTCTTCTCACCAACCCCTTTTATTATATTAATAATAGGAAGACTGCACCAAACAAAATATGCACTAGAATATGTGGTTATGGAGATGTCATTACCCAAGTAAGGTGGAACATGAGGATTTAGCGGTACCCTAGTGAGTCCACCACAGCCCTAGAGAAGACAAACACTCCCCAAAAAAGAGTGAATAAGCAATGGTCTGTTTCCCACAAAGTGAAATACACAAACAACTCGAGCCGGTGGAGTCAATTTGGGACACACTATTTCGCATATAGTCCCTTACATAGCTTATTTCCATTAGACTGCTTCTCGCAAGGAGTCTCTACTCCTCATGGAAGCATCACAGCTGCAGACTGAGTGACCACCTGGGCCTCAGAGGAAGGCCACACCATTGGAAGCTGCACCCCCTAGCACTGCTCACTCCGAGAAGGCTAAGATAAGACGAGAGCACAATAGTCACGAGCACCTGGGCACTTAAATTTACCAAAGCACCCCTATTAAAGCACACTCTCCAAAGGAGAGGCGATTCCCCACTCCTTTATGAAAAGAGGATTGACAACTTGCACTACATAACCATCACTACCGCCACAAAAGGGCGCGGATAGCCCACATGAATCGACAAGCGCAACGAATCTGTTTCAATGGAACAAATACTCTGTGCAAACTTACAAATAAAATAATCCCAAAGAAACAAGGAGAGTAACCCAACCAGACAAGCTCAGAAGAACCTCAAATATTAGGTAAGTAATTGCCCCATATAGGAAGGAAGAGCTATTCAAGCTCCGATTTCAATAATCCTCCTTGTACTTCAACATGAGCCTGATTGGTTGCACGCCTCTAGCCAAGGAGCAGTGTGTGAAGTAGGAATCTTAAACACTACACTCTCACGACCTTTATAGGAACAGTTAAAATAATTAGGAGAACCACAACCAGGAAGCTCAACTGACACGCTCTCACGCCAGAGTGGCATTTCACCAAAACTGGACTGAATCGCTGAGCACATCTTCTTTGTAGATCAATTAATCACTGCATATAACAGGAAGTCCTCACTTAGCAAATCCATAGAGAGAACTGAAAGGACCTTGATTCTCATCATATAACTACTGAAAACCAAATAGAGTGAGCAGCAGATCTATGCATAATTCGCACTGCAATATATATATATATTTCCCATAGAGCTATACATTGTTCTAGGGATAGAGATATATCTGGAATTTCCAGCTGACTTGTCAGAAAATAATAAATCCTCGTAAGTGTGCTCTTATATAGGAAGAAAGAATAGCTTGTGGAAAACTATGAAGAATTCGGGATCAATCAACACCCAGTCCACAATCTCTATCTCGAGAACCAACGTGACTGATCCCCCATAGATGTACCCCATATGATCCTTTCAAAGACTGCTATAGATTTGAGAATCTATGCCAACCTAAAAACCAACACCACCAGCGAACACAAAACAAACCATACCCTGAGACCCAGTGACGAATGATTCCACCGAAATATTGAATATGTGCGTGTGATTCCCACACTTAATGTCCCCCAACGATACTTCTCCTAGCCGAGAAAGTACACCAAAAATCTGCCTCATCGATTTAGAAAATCAACACCCTAAAAACACAACTGGGCCAACCACTCTACTGGAGACCCAGAGGCTGTAGCCCAATATTAACTCGTCCCCATGTACATCAAATATACTGAACCTAATCCTTCGTATATAGACGTATCAGCCCCATAACACACCACCAAAAATTCAATGACTTACCCTTACCTCGAGCACAAGGAGTAGTCCATATAGATTGTCCCCACAGTGATCACCATCATGCACTCCTCCACACTCTCTAGACTGGACCGAGATTATACCAAAAAAACTGCTCTTGACACTCTCGAAAATCCGAGGCCCTCTTACAAAACACCCACCCCCAAACCCACAATAGTCCTAAGCCCTTACCAATGAGCTCCCCCAAGATAGATCCACGATAATACCCAAGAATAGACCCACGAATGTCCCATGTACCTCCTGGACCTGAAAAAAAAAACCAGACAAAAACATATGAAAACAATAGAGACACAAAAATCTGAATAAAATGTCATCTACGTCACCGCAATACTGCCTCCTTATCCTGGGCTTTTGCTCTTCTCAGACCGTTAGAACTCCTATGAGTGACCACAAACACATGTGCTCACTGCAGTGAAGGCTGCACATATATGCACGATACATATACAACCGAAATGCTCTGCTAAAACAGAATTAAATATCCTAAGCCACAATAGTAGACACATACATCTCTGTGCTAGAGATAGACGGAAGAAACGCATTAGTGTTGCACCAGCAATAAGCAGGAAAGACTCTAAACCCCCACCCCTGGCCTAGCCTAATAACCCCTGCTTCCAGATACTGTAAGTGGTTTATTACAAGGCTGTCATTGCACAGTCGAATGGCTGATCACACAGGGAACAGACCCAATCCGACAATATGATCTCATCACACACACACACACAACACTTTAGGCAATGACAAATGACCACAAAAAAAAAAGCCAATATTACTCAGCACAAGCAATCACCCATTTACCCAGAAAGCGATCAATGAGAACACCTGTGTATTTTTCTGAACCATCTATCAATTACAAGACAGGACTAGACACCTAAATATGATGATACGTGCAATAGTAGGAAGCGCGATTGGAGTATGCTCATGCTGCCTGCATGTTTCACCAAGACTATCTCTAAATTATCTTTTGCTTGGAAGTTAATATGCATTATTTATCCCTAAATACACTCCATATTATATAGAATAATATATGTGTGATATTATAATAGTGAGTACGTGTAGTGTGTATGCTATTTTAACAAAAAATATACATAAAATACACATTTGAATAAATGCACATGCTACAAAACAAAAATCACAACTAAGCAAAAATGCTTTAGAAAATGCACAATCTTTCACCCTTGCAAACTTTATCACCAGAATCACACTGCCAAAATTTCCCTCACAGATATAACAGGAAAGTGGAGATATACATGCAGGTCACACTTGTATTTTTATGGAAATCAAAAAAGAGCAAACACTTGCTGCATAGCTAGAGTTTGCGAGAGGCTATATAAAGCGGAGCAAAAACAAACAACGCCATCAAAATAATAATACACGATATATTACTCTTTTCAGTGACAAAACTACTCATCACTCATGATGCAGATGCTGAGTGGCTAAGAGAAAGCACAGATGTTTTCAATAACTAAGGTAGGAGAAAGGAGAGGGAAGAAGAAAAGAAAAGTAATTTTGTAGTATTTTAAACCTACAAAAACACGCAAAGAACTGGGAATAAATTTGAAGAGCACAAATATTGGACAGAACACATTTGTGAATAATTGAGAATGGTTGTGCTGCCAGTGAATATTGGCGCTGCTCCCACCAGTTGAAGCCTTTTCAGAAGGATGCCTCTCACGGCCCTTGCTAGGTGGTGAAAGAGTGCTCTAGAGGGAGCTCTCCTAAAGAGTAGGGCGGAATTTATAGATTGCTATGTGAATTTTTAATCATCTCTTTACCCAGACTAGATCGGAAGTGACCCTGCGTGAGAGCCGAACTACTGAGATAAGGGGCATAGCATGCAAGGATGCCAATCAACAGACCTGAGACTCCAGCAGATAAACCAACTTCATCCACAAATAGACACATCTGCTTTTCTGACTAATATCAGTCCGTGTGGCTGTACAAACCTCATGGACACGATACAGAAAGGTCTCCCTAACCTCCTGATGGGTGAATGCACAGGGCTCTCTCTCTCGCAGACCATACAATGTTACGCTCCCACTCACAGCCACTGCTGGCTCATCAGCGGATGCCTGCCCATGCTCTGCCATCACCCTAAAATAATCTGGAGAATTTGTGTAAAGGGAGAAGAATAATTCTGGAAAGGCTTCTCAAAATAACTTGTAAAGAGGAAATAAATGGGGAAAAGGAATGACTGAGTGAGATGCTATGTGAGTTCAAGGGAGAGTTTAGCACCTATATTTATATATTTCACCATTACTTGTGCTGCTTTGTGTAGATGGTCTGGGCTTCATATTATGGCCATGGTGAGACTCTTGCACATCAGCAGGTGGAGACAAAAAATTCAAACATGCTCCAAGATGAAAAAAAAAAAGGCACTACAAAAGGAACAAATAGAACCAACAAAATCATCTCAACCCAGGAAAGCACAAACACCGGTGAGAGCTAAGAATCAGAGATATCAACAGATCATGAGAGTTATTTAGACATAGTGTCAAGAATCCCACGAGTAAGCAAATATGAGAGAAAAAGAAAAGACAAATTGGAATATCAAGTAGGCTGAGCACCACAAGCCTTGAGCCCGAGAGGAACACAAATACAAACCTTTGGGCAAAAGCCTAAAGGAACTTTGAGGACCCAGCTGGATCAATGGGCAGAAGGGGGCTGCAAGGACCGAAGCTTCCAGACAAAGGGAGCAACGAGGTCACTCTGCGGATCTCCATGGGACCAAGGAAACAGGCAACAGCACAGGAAAAGAAGAGACAAAAAGCCAAAATCAGAGCAATGTTCCAGGGCAAGCTTGAAAGGGGAGACACTTTGGACAATAATTCCTCAAAAATGGGAAGAAGGTTTTTTGTGCGCAGGCCTTCTTTGCCGAAAAGTGTCAAGTGAGGGTCTCTTGCCAAGTCGAGGCTCTCTAGAATTCACCATAAATACCTGAGGGGGATATTCAAGCATGACCGCTGTGTGGAGGTTCGTCGCAACTTGTGCGTCACCGGTGAAGGGTGTCATTGCCTCTGATGTATAATGGAGTCTGTGGTTCTTATTTATTCGAACATTCTGAGCTAGCTATTAATGTCTGGCTTCACTATTTAGTGGCAGATGTGGGTGGAGCTAACTGTGCACAGAGCATGGGCGTATCGAAACACTAGATACATAATCTGCTCCACGCGAAGGCACAAGTGGACCAACTATGACCCAAATCTCAGCCCAGGAGCACAAACACCGTGGGCTGCAGAGAGAAAACAAGCAGGGTGGGATGCAGGGGCTAAAGCTGGAATGACAATGAAGTGCAAGATGCCAAATGGAGCAGAACTGATCCCAGGAGAGAGACCCCGGGAGCGCTCGTGCATTTTGGGGCCATTTTGGTTCATCTTGGGTGCAGCCCTGGCTGGGCTCTTGTTTGCTGCCCAAGTATGCATCCATGGGGAGATCCTTTCCATAAAATCCCTGCTTTATTCTGGAACTCTGCCCAGCCTCTGTCCTAGGTCAGCCTTCACAGGGCATCACCTGAAGCCTTTTCACTCACCTGATTTGCCTCTTGGTTTCACTTTGTTCATGTCTTCTCTCCTGCCTTGCTTCCCTCCTGAGGAACACAGGCAGCAGAATCAGCTTTATTTTATAAAAGCAAAAAGGTCTCCAGGTGCAGGGTTTTGCTCACCTGTCTGTCTGCATGCTCTCTGCCAGTTGGGTTGCTTCTCTCAGCACCCATCATTCAGCCTCTCCCAAGGTCTCTCTGTTGCTGGGCTCAGGCAGAAGGTTTTACAGCCCCTGCCTCTTCTCTAAACACAGGAATAAAAGAATTGCCCTTCCTCAGCTCAAGGAGCAGCTTTTAAAACGGTTCCTCGCTGCTGCTGCTGAGGCAGGGTGGCTGCAGGAGGGGCCCAGCCCAGCCCGGGAGTGCTGGGATGGATGAGAGATGCGTGTGTCAGGCTCCCCAGCCAGAGAACAGGAATTCAAAATTCTGCCCTATCTCAAATGCCATGCTGGGCTCTCTGGGACAGAGTTAATGGTGAGGAGGAAGCTGACCTTCTCCTGGTGTTTATGAACTAACAATCTCTGGTTCACTTTGGGTTTGATTTCCCCCCCTTCTCTCCTCTTACAGAGTGCAAGTTACCTCCCATTGTTCTAAACTACGGATAATTAGTACATTTTCTTCATTTTGCGTGTCTTCTTCTCGCCCTTGTGTGGCTCGGATAGTTCTCATATTTTTTCATGGAGAGCTCTGTGTTGAAGAGCTTGATAAACTGGAGGCTCTCTTCTGCTGGGGCAAAGTCAACTGAGCCTCAGTGCCGTGACTGCGCATAGTAGTACTGCAAATTTTCTATTGATTATTCTATCTCTTTTCAGGTGCTTTTCCTGCTCTTATTCTCCTTGTGCTTTGTCACCCTGGTCAAGTCGAGCATGTTGGCTTTGCATGTTTTTTTGTTAAGGTCACCCAGGGAGTATTTCCTCCTGTTATACATGGCTTGACTGAGAAAAATGATGAAATCAAATATGTTTCTTCACTAGGAGACTTTGGATGAGAGAGAGGACACTCAGGAATTTATTTATTTTAGTAAGTTCAGACACCTCCCAGCGATTCATTGAGAATTAAGTGAAATATATCTTTACTCTATATATTTTCACCAGCATCATGTTTAAGCAGACACTATTGATTAATCCCCTGCTGACTTTATCCTCCAGCCCCTCTCCCCTCACTCTCATGCGATTCCTCTCTGCAAAGAGGATGGTCTGTTGCTATTCACTGTATATTATCACACCGCGCCAGTGGCAAGAGTCCATCCTGTGGGAGCCCCATTTCGTTTCCTTCTGCTTCTACTGTGGAGAGCAGATTTTAGGAAGCTGCAAGGAGCTCCTGTCTTCTCCAGTGCCACAGTCGTTGGAAGGATATTTGATAATAGTCACCTTTTGTTGAACGTGATGACCAACGGGTGTCTTCTCTATATATGTGAGGCAACCTTTGGGCACGCGCTCATGGGAAATGCGCTTGTCAAATATAAGAGAATATAGGTAGTCATTAAGCATTGAGCTATAGTGAGTATCATAAATCAAATCAGCAGTCCTCCTATCCAGTGGCTCATTCCCCTCGCATGGGGCTTTGGTTTTGCACTCGTGGTTCACGTGCGTAAGATACCAGGGGCACAGGAAGGGTGTGCGATCGAGTGTGTGCGGCATCCTGTGCTCAGGCGATGCCTCTAGGCGATGACACTGCACTCAAATGTAACGACGCAGAGCTCAGTTCAGCGAAAAAATATGGTGCCAAGAAGATCTCTCCAGAACATATAGAGTGTCACAGTGCCACGTGAGTCCCAGTGTGTTCGTTTTTAAGAGTCGCCCTGTTTTTGTTGCTAGTGATCCGGCCCAGTGGAGAGCTGTTAGAGTACTTAAGCAAGGGAGAGGCCAAGAAGAGTTGTATCTCTGTATTTATTGTGTGGAGCCTTAGTTCACGACAAGCAAACCCCAGGCATCTGAGCTCTCTGTGGGGTTGGCTAGAACTGCGTGATACTCACGTTGTGCGATGCCAATATATATAGGCTCGGCTTGCTAGGCAGCTAAGTGACCCTGAGTTGAGAGGCCTCGTCTGAGTCCTGCTTCGTCCTTCGTTGCGCTGTGGCTCGGAGATGGCTAGAGCGCTATATAAGGAGCTGAATTCTACTTGAGTGCGCACCGTGTGGCGTCCTTAGTGCCTGTTTAGATATGGGAGAGAGGGGCTGAGACATGGCTCACGACGGACTTTCTGTGGCGTGTGGTGTGTGGTGGCGCTTGCAGCGAGTGCGGCTCGCGAGCTGCACGAGGAATGAGTCTTTGTTCACTATGAATAACCTTGGCTTATATATTGGTCCGGGGATAGCAATTGTCCCACCTGTGTTTGGAAACGCCGCGCGTTTTTATCTCAGCACAGGAGCGGGGCAGCCCCCGGTGGGACTCCCTGCTCAGGGCAGCTGCTGGGTTTCCTATTACTGGTAGAGGGAAGCGAGGGCAGGAGTGTTGGGGCTGTTGACCCGTGAGGCGATACAAGTTGGATCCCCGGCAGAAGAGTAGAGCCAAGATCTCGTTTAGTGAATAACCCCAGATTGTATAGCAAAGTTCTCTAATCCCACCTGTGTGGAGCTGATACTCACGCGTTTAATTATGCCGCATCTGGAGGAAGGAGCACAGCTGGAGGCTCCTGGAGCACACACTGGTCAGAGGGCAGTTGCTGGGCCGTTCCTTAATCTTCCGGCAAAGACAGAGCGCACGCTCGCCCAGCGAATATTTGAGGTGTTGAGCGCTTGTCCCTGCGAGTCATAGAATGATAGCTCATATATTTAGTTATCATAACGTATAAGCCCAAGAATGGTGATAGCAATCTTTCCTGACACTGAGCAGTAGGAACAGAGCCGTTTGGTTTTCCTTGTATCCAGTTGCTCTGGCAGGACGCCACACACTCCTGGCAAGCTCTGGGACACTTTACTGCTTACAGACAGTTGCTGGGGGTTCCTATTTTCTGCAAAAGCCCAAGGAGGGCAGTCTAGGTGGCAGGTGAGTGTGTCGCGAAACCAAATGCAGGGAAGGTATATTCTTGTCAGACAGACCCTTTGTGTTAAATTATGGCGACGCACAAGGGACAAGTACAGCTATTACTGTTACTATATAATAACCTCCTTGGATCTATATATATGATAAGCAAACATCTATCGAACCTATTGGATACACTCTACGCACCACTTGTTTTAGTGATCGCAGCAAGTGAGCTGGGGCGCTCCTGCTTAGGAAGCGCGTGGCTTGGGAGAGAGTTATAGTGGGTCTTAGCGTGTGCATGACGACAAGAGGCCACGGAGCACAGAGCAGGATCTTTGGAGGGTTTGAGCCGGTTTCGATTCACACTGAATTATGGGCGACATGCAGGTAGAGAGTTGTGGGTAATTTTCTGAGACCCCCGATATGATATGGCCTAGAATAGTTATGAACTCTGTTGATGCTCTCCGAGTGTTTGTCAGACACGGTGCGTTAACATTTTTATATGTTATGTTGCGTATTATAAGTGAGTTAAAAGAATCACTAAGAAAGTAAAATCCACTCATGTAGATAGAGCTCTAACATTAGCGGATTATACGAATAGATACTATATAGGAGAAATAGCAGGATAGATGGAATAGACACTAAAATAAGTATGTAATAATCAAAATACTTCAGTTGTTGTACTCGTCACGTCCAGAAGATACGTGAGCTTACATGAACACCTCTGTCCGGAAGGATGATATTGGCGCAGATGAGCTCGAAAACACTCACACCAAAAAGCTCAGTTAACAACCTATACACTGCCTGCTGAATCAGCGGACCCTCTCGTTCGGATAAGGAACACAATAGCTGAGCACAACCACACAATTTTCTAAATCACAGAGTCAAAGATACCACAGACGAGAAGCCAAAAGTGGAATTAGATAAGGACAACACTTTGTTGTCAAAGATATTTCTCTGATGGAACTTACATAATTCGAGCTTGCACGAAGGCGCGGAAAGACAGGACATCCCTGTCGCTGAAGGTAGATTTATTCTCCAGACAGAATAGGATAAGATGGTGACGAGCAGGGCTTGGGTGTGCTGCGCTGGCAGGTGTTAAGATCACCCTATAGACCTGGCAAAGATCACTCTGGACCTGGAGACTGCTCTGTGGTGCTGCTGCTTTTTCAGAGCATCACTGAAGGGTTTGAGGTTGGGAAGGATCTTAAATTCTACTTCAGCTAGCCCTCAGGGATGCTTCTACTAGCCCAGGGTGCTCCTCCAACCTGGCCTTGGACACTCCAGGGACTCCAGGGGCAGTCCACAGCTTCTCTGGATCCCCTGTGCCACGGCCTCACCTCCCTCACAGGGAAAGATTCCTCCAAATACCAATCTAAACCTGTCCTCTTTCCAATTTAAAGCTATTCCACACTTTGTCCTGTTTTTTTTTTTTTCCAAAAAATCCCTATTTTTTTCCTATTTACTACTATTATTTTTTCGCTTTTACTAAGGTTG
>NDFG01000009.1:1142681-1245379 GCA_002167245.1 Sporophila hypoxantha
TATCTTCAGCCACAGGAGCTGGGCTCCCTGTCAGGAGCTGCGGGTTTCCTATTTACTGTACAGACAGGGAGGCAGGATTTGGGGTGTTGAGCCCTGATCAAAAAATTTACCCCATAGTAGAAATATCTTGTATTAATAACCCCCGAATTGTGATAGCAATTTCCACCTGCGTGGAAATGCCGTGGTTTTTATCCAGTGCTCTGGCAGGGCACAGCTGGGAGCTGGGGCTGCCCCTGCTCAGGCAGCTGGCTGGGGTTTCTTATTTACTGTTAGAGACAGAGGGCAGATTTGGGCTGTTGCGCCCTGATCATAATTGCCCAGAGTAGAAATATCTTGTTGTTAATAACCCCGGAATTGTGATAGGCAATTTCCCACCTGTGTGGAAACGCCACCACGGTTTTATACAGGAGCTCTGGGCTCCCTGCTCAGCAGCTGCTGGGGTTTCTATGTAGTGCAGAGACAGAAGGCAGGACAGGATTTGGGGTGTTGAGCCCTGATCATAAATTTGGCCCCAGAGTAGATATATCTATTAATAATAAAACCCAGAATGTTATACAATTTCTCACCTGCATGGAGACACCTGTTTTCAATCCAGTGCTCTGGCAGAAGCACAGCTGGGAGCCTCTGGGCTCCCTGCTCAGGCAGTTGCGGGGTTTCCTATTTACTGCAGAGACAGAGGGCAAGGCAGGAATTTGGGTGTGAGACCTGATCATAAAACTGCCAGGAAGAAAATATCTTTTTTTAATACCCCACAATTTGTAGCAATTCCCCACCTGCATGGAAACGCCACCACGGTTTTTTATCACAGGAGCTCTGGGCTCCCTGCTCAGGCAGTTGCTGGGGTTTTCCCTATTGTGAGGGGCAGAGACAGAAGGCAGGAACAGAGAATTTGGGATGTTGACCCCCTGATCATAAATTGCCCCAGAGTACAGATTTTATCTGTATTAATACATAACCCCAGAATTGTGAGAGCAATTTCCTACCTGCTGGAAAATGCCACGGTTTTCATCCCAGTGCTCTGGCAGGAGCACGCTGGAGCTCTGGCACCCTGCTCCAGCAGGTTCTGAGGTTTCCTTTTTTCTGCAGAACAGAGAGGCAGGGCAAGAATTGGGGGTGTTTGAGCCCTGATCATATTTGCCCAGAAAGAAATATCTTGTTATTAATAAACCCCGTGGATCTTGATAGCAATTTCCCACCTGCATGGAAACGCCACCACGGTTTTTATCACCAGGAGCTCTGGGCTGCCCTCTCAGGCAGTTTGCTGGGGTTTCCTATTTAGTGCAGAGACAGAAGGCAGGATCAGATTTGGATGTGAGCCCTGATCATAAATTGACGCCAGAGTGATATATCTTATTAATTAATAACCCCCAGAACTGTGATAGCAATTTCCCACCTGCATGGAAAACACGTGGTTTTATCCCAGTGCTCTGGAGGAGCACAGCTGGAGCTCGGGCACCCTGCTCAGGCCAGTTGCTACGGGTTCCTATTTTTCTGCAAAGCACGAGGCAGGGCAGGGATTTGGGTGTTTGAGACCTGATCATAAATTGGCCCAGGAAAATATCTTTTTATTAAATAACCCCCAATTGTTGATAGCAATTTCCCACCTGGCATGAATGCCAGCCCGTTTTTTATCACAGGAGCATCTGGGGCTCCCTGCCTCAGGCAGTTGCTGGTTTCCTATTTAGTGCAAGAGACAGAGGGCAGGCAGATTTGGGGATGTTTGAGCCTGATCATAAATTGGCCCAGAGGTAGATATATCTTTTATAATAACCCTGGATCTGTGATAGCAATTTCCCACCTTGTGGTGGAAACCACCACCACTTGTTTTTATCTCAGCACAGGAGCTGGGGGCTGCCTGCTTAGGAAGCTGCTTGGGTTTCCTGTTTTAGTGCAGAGACAGAGGCAGAGCAGGATTTGGGTGTTGAGCCTGATCACTAATTGGCTGCAGGGTGTGGTATTTTCTGAGACCCGATGAAGGCAGGAATGATGAATCTACTCCATGTTTCTCAGAAGGCTAATTTATTATTTATGATCTATATTGTGTTAAAGAATTGCTGAACTAAAACTAATATGAAACTATACTAAAGATACAGAAATGATACAGACAGAAGGCTAAAAAGATAATAATGAAAACTCGTGCTCTTCTCCAGAGCCTGAACTCAGCTTGGCGATGATTTTAGCAATGCAGTGAAAAACACACCAAAAACATTAAAACAATCACCTGTTGGATAAACAATCTCCAAACACATTCAAAGCAGCAAAACACAGGAGAAGCAAATGAGATAATGTTGTTTTTCCTTTTTCTCTGAGGCTTCTCAGCTTCCCAGAAGAAGAATCCTGGGCAAAGGGATTTTTCAAGAACATGATTTGGTTGACAGCAGGGCTTTGGTCGTGCTCCTGGGGTGTTTGCTGGATCCCTGCCTGGCAAGCTCACTGTGGGCCTGTTTTGGCATCACTGAAGGGTTTGGGTTGGCAAGGGATCTTAAAATTCTACTTCCAGCTTGCCTCAGGGATGCCTTCTACTAGCCCAGGGTGCTCCATCCAACCTGGCCTTGGACACTCCAGGGATCCAGGGGCAGTCCACAGCCTTCTCTGGATCCCCTGTGCCACGGCCTCACCTCCCTCACAGGGAAGAATTTCT
This sequence comes from Sporophila hypoxantha, assembly GCA_002167245.1. NCBI lineage: Eukaryota > Metazoa > Chordata > Aves > Passeriformes > Thraupidae > Sporophila > Sporophila hypoxantha. The sequence goes on from NDFG01000009.1 coordinate 1,145,323, forward strand.
TCCAAATACCAATCTAAACCTGTCCTCTTTCAATTTAAGCTATTCCAACTTGTCCTGTTTTTTTTTTTTTTCCAATAAATCCCTATTTTTTTCTCTATTTACTACTATAATGTTTTTGCTTACCAGGGTAAAAATTTAAACAAGCCCAGAAATGAACCCCTGGATGCATCTCTTCAGCTCTAACGATTAGTGTGTAGTCTTCTATGCTTAATTTTAGAAAAAACTAAGTAGTTTGGAAGAATTTTTATTTTTACTAGATTTTCTTGGCTCACAAAGATATGCTGTGTATAGCTCATGCTTGACTGGAATGTTTATGGATTTTTTTATGTTTCATTTGTGAAGTTACAGTAGTATTGGTGACAAATTCTATATCTTAAATCTTAGACAGTGACAAGATTCTACATCTTAAGATATAGAATATCTAAGACAAATTCTTTATGAATGAAGATAAGTAATCTTGAAAATCTTATGAAATGAAGATAAGATACCTGTATCTTATCTTTCCAATAAGATAAAAGCACACAGCACCTATCAGAAAACACTGCTGGTTTCAGCCTAAATTGCCAGCACTAACAACCAGACTTCATCTCCATCCCTCTTTCCCCTGCTTTTTCCTCCAGTCCAAACTAAAACATTACAGGCCTCTACTGAGAGTCAAGGGCAAATTCATCCCAGCCTCCTGCCTGATGTGATGCTGGCGGTCATTAAAACCAAGTCCCCAGGAACATGTCCCAGCCACAGAGGAGGGCAGGAGGAGGGCCCTTGTGTCCTCCAGCCCTGGGAGGGTGGAGCACAGGTGATGCTCTCCCGGAGAAGGGAAGATGCTCCTCATGTCCCAACAGCTGTGACTGCATCCCAAGGTAATGGCACAGATTTACAGCTTTCACAGCTTATTTGTGACATTCCAAGGGCAGCTCTTGGGTCCTGTGAGGAGAGGAAGGGAGCAGCAGGTTCCTGTTTTAGAGGGAGTGGAGAGGTGGAGGCAGTGCCAGGTGAGGCTGAGGGGCTGGAGACAGCCATTGTTACAGTACTTGTGGGTTTTAACTGTTTTAGCACCTGGGCATTCTTGCTTAATAGTGTTTCTTCAGCTCTTAAAAGCTTGCGTTATCAAGCCTCCATTTCCTCTGAGCAGGATTTTATGAACAGAGGTGACCTTTGCACGCCCCCCACATTAAAACACCTCTTGTCTCAGCCACAGTGGCCTTTATCCTGTTGTGAGCAGAGATGAACAAAGCAGATGGTGTTTGGATCTGTATTAAATTAGAGTTCTGCCTGCAGCTGGCTTAGCAAACAAATTACTTTCTTCTGGGTAGCACAACCCAGATCTCCAACCTCACTGCAAACTAAGTGTCCTTTGCAGCCTGCCCTGCCCACGTGCCCCTCTCTGCTGCTGGGTTTCGTGTAACACCTGTCCTAACACAGCTAATGCTTTGTGATGATGCATCTGCAATTTTGAGGCTGTGCAAACACTAAAACAATTGCATCACCTCCCTGTGGCTGCTCTGGGCTGTGACAGTGTTACACGAGTTAGTGTTTTTTGTTTGGTTTTTATTTTGTTGGTATGTTAAGTCATACATGTGTTTGTGGTATTGGATTAGAGTGAATGAGTTATTGAGGATCTTGTGTACGTTCTACGTTTTCAGATTATGTGTGTGTTCTGATTTTTTTATTTTTTTACTATGATATAATAATTTTATGATTTTAAATTTATAATTAATACCTAAATATGAATAGAATGATATAGGATTGCGCTCAGTAATGGCTAGATAGCTTTTAAGAATTTGAGGAAAGGAATGGTAATGCAATAAGCAAAGGATTTTGTTGGTTGCTTCGGATTACTTGGTGGCAGCGAGGTAATGGCTCTCAAGCTGAGGCGCTTGTCGTTTTATGGCACATTTAATTAGCAAATCAGATTTCCACATTGCTTTACCAAGGTAAAAATATAAACAAGCCCAGAAATGACCCCTGGATGCACTCTTCAGCTCTAACATTAGTGTGTTAGTCTTCTATGCTTAATTTTAGGAAAAACTAAGWAGTTTTGGAAGAATTTTTATTTTTACAGGATTTTCTTGGTCACAAAGAGATGCTGTGCTATAGCTCATGCTTGACTGGAATGTTTAGGGTTTTTTATGTTTCATTTGTGAAGTTACAGTAGTATTGGTGACAAATTCTATATCTTAAATCTAGACAGGTGACAAATTCTACATCTTAAGATATAGAATATCTAAGACAAATCTTATGAATGAAGATAAGAAATCTTGAAAACCTTATGGAATGAAGATATCTATATCTTATCTTTCCCAATAAGATAAAAAGCACAACAGCACCCAGCACAAAACACTGTTGGTTTCAGCCTAATGCCAGCACTAACAACCCAGACTTCATCTCCATCCCTCTTTCCCTCTGCCTTTTTCCTCCAGTCCAAACTAAAACATTGCAGGCTCTAACTTGAGTCAAGGGCAAAATTCAGCACAGATGAATTTACATTTATATTTACATTTTTATGTTTCATTTGTGAAGTTACAGTAGTATTGGTGACAAATTCTATATCTTAAATCTAGACAGGTGACAAATTCTACATCTTAAGATATAGAATATCTAAGACAAATCTTATGAATGAAGATAAGTAATCTTGAAAATCTTATGAAATGAAGGTAAGATACCTGTATCTTATCTTTCCCAATAAGATAAAAAGCACARCAGCACCCAKCASAAAACACTGCTGGTTTCAGCCTAATGCCAGCACTAACAACCCAGACTTCATYTCCATCCCTCTTTCCCKCTGCCTTTTTCCTCCAGTCCAAACTAAAACATTRCAGGCTCTAACTTGAGTCAAGGGCAAAATTCATCCCAGCCTCCTGCCTGAGTGATGCTGGGTCATTAAAACCAGTCCCCAGACATGTCCCAGCCACAGAGGAGGCAGGAGGAGGCCCTGTGTCCTCCAGCCCTGGGAGTGGAGCACAGGTGATGCTCTCCGGGAGAAGGGAAGATGCTCCTCATGTCCCAACAGCTGTGACTGCATCCCCAAGGGTAATGAGCACAGATTTACAGCTTTTCACAGCATTTGTGACATTCCAAGGGCAGCTCTGGGGTCCTGTGAGGAGAGGGAAGGGAGCAGCAGGTCCTGTTTTRGAGGGAGTGGAGAGGTGGAGGCAGTGCCAGGTGAGGCTGAGGGGCTGGAGCACAGCACATTGGTACAGTACTTGTGGGTTTTACTGTTTTAGCACCTGGGCATCTGCTTAATAGTGTTTCTTCAGCTCTTAAAAGCTGYGTTATCAAGGCCTCCATTTCCTCTGAGCAGGATTTTATGAACAGAGGTGACCTTTGCACGCCCCCCACATTAAAAACACCTCTTGTCTCAGCCACAGGTGCCTTTATCCTGTGTGAGCAGAGATGAACAAAGCAGATGGTGTTTGGATCTGGATTAAATTAGAGTTCTGCCTGCAGCTGGCTTAGCAAACAAATATCTTTCTTCTGGGTAGCACAACCCAGATCTCCAACCTCTCACTGCAAACTAAAGTGTCCTTTGCAGCCTGCCCTGCCCACGTGCCCCTCTCTGCTGCTGGGTTTCTGTGTAACACCTGTCCTAACACAGCTAATGCTTTGTGATGATGCATCTGCAATTATGAGGCTGTGCAAACAGCTAAAACAATTGCATCACCCTCCCTGTGGCTGCTCTGGGCTGTGACAGTGTTCACAGGGGTCTCAGGTTGAGGGAAGAGACGAGGATCTGACTCCACGTTTCAGAAGGCTGATTTATTATTTTATTATATATATTATATTAAAAATTAAACTAAAAGAATAGAAGAAAGGATTTCCTCAGAAGGCTAGCTAAGAATAGAAAAAGAAGGAATCATAACAAAGGTTTTGTGGCTCGGATCTGTCCGAGCCAGCTGGGCTGTGATTGGCCATTAATTATAGAAACAACCAACATGGGCCAATCACAGATGCACCTGTTTGCATTCACAGCAGCAAGATAATCAATGTTTACATTTTGTTCCTGAGGTCTCTCAGCTTCTCAGGAGGAAAAATTCCTAAGGAAAGGATTTTTCATAAGAGATGTCTGGCGACACTGGGGTGATTTGTGGGGCTGCTGATAGCACCAGGCATGATCTGTGCAGATGAAGGGTCAGGTCTGTGAAGTGCAGGGCACCTGTAGCTTCCATCTGTGTCTGAGTGGACATGGGGAGATATTTGTGGGAGGAAAAGTGGAGATTTTGCCTTTTTGCAGCAGCAGCAAGCTGCCCACACGGAGCAGAAGGTGCTGGCAGTGTCTCCTCTCATTGCTGGTCAGTGTGGGGGAGCACAGGGATGAACTGCAGGRAGCTTTAGCAGCAGAGCAGCAGGAGCAGACACCTCCTCCCTTCCTCCCCCCGGCCTCCCAGGCTGGGTGCCAGCAGCTGGACTCTGCTGTATCATTTCAGGACATGCTGGATGCATCCCTGCATCCCACAGCTGAGCAGGGTGACCGCTGAACTATTTAAAGTCACTCCAATGCTGACACTCGGGTGTGTARTGCAAATTCTGCTGATGCTGGGGAAGTGCTGGGGCAGGGGATGGGGTTAGGACTGAGGGGAATTTATCACTGTGAGCACTTTTGGGTGTGTGTCCCTCAAACAAGCACCAAAGGAGGTAAGAATAGAGAAAATCAGAGGTGAAGAAGGTTCCCCTTGTGCTGCATGCGTGGCTCTGTGTTATAGTAACTTTTTTGAGTTAGGTCTAATAAGCTCTTAGAAGCTTATAACACACTTAGGATAGCTCAGCTATCTTTGGAGGCATAAAAATCAGCAAGATAGCTTTTGTTGYAGTGTTAGAAACAAAAAAGTTTAATAAAAAGCAAAAKAACRAACAGAAAAACTGAGCTGGGTGCTAAAYRTTTTTGCTTTTAGTAAAACACTTYACARAAGCAATTAGTTGTTTTGTTCTTTTCTTTTTCTACTAATTTGCTTAGACAAAAATTTTTAGTTTTTGTCTAATTAGCTATCTTTAAATTTAAAGTCCCCTGGGTCCTATAGTGTCTTTTCACTTAACAACAACAACAACAAAAAACAACTTCTAGACTTCTTTCCTTTTAAAAAGACAAAAAATAATTTTGTCACTCCATCAACAAAAAACACACTCCTACGGCTCTGCAAAATAATAAAAGTTGTTGCTGTGGCACTGAGCTGAGAATTCAACCTGTGGGAYGAAGATTTGTCTCTGCTTTGCTGGCTCTGTGKGACCTTGGGCARGTCACAGAATYACAGACTGGTTTGTGTTGAAGGGACCTTCAATAATTTTGGGCAGGGACACCTTCCACTAGCCCAGGYTGCTCATCAGGATCAAGTTCTTCTCCTCTTCTCTTGGTAAGCCCAAGTGTTGKCTGATCCATCCTAGGTTCAGTGGAAAAACCAAAACTTCTCCTTGCAATATTTGTGTTATTAGATGCTCAGCTTGGTCAAATTTAGACAGACTTTTAGCCACAAGAGAAGGAGCATCCTGATTTTTCCTCCCTGCCCCAAAGCCTGCCACCTTTTCAGTGAGGCAGCAAGAAGAATCCAACCGAGGTCAAATATAGAAAAACAAAAAAAGTTAAAATCAGTAACTTGCAAAAACTTTTCCCCTAATTTAGTTCTCAGCATTGCCCAAGTCATTCTGAATGCAGCTTTCCACAGAGCTGGTAGCCTGAGGCAGACACTGAGCTCAGGAAATTGTCCCCTGAGTGGTTCAGGTCTGTCAAAGTAATGAGGACCTTAAAAGTGAGCCTTGGCACAGAACATGTCAGACAAGCTGAGCTGTAGGTGTTGCTGCTAATGCTCACTGGAATTATGCATGCACACAGTGCCCTGCACGGGAATTGCAGCATTTTGGTGCAAAAAATAAATGTGTCTGTACAGGATGGAGTTGTGTATGTCCCTGCAAACGCTGTCTGTGTGTGTTTGTGTGTACAGCAGCTCCTTTCTAATCTGCTTGTTAACAACCAGAGCATGTGATGATCTCCTCACCCACATGAGCTCTGTTCTGTCTCCTGCCTGCCTCTGATCCTGGCCATAGGTGTCCTGTCCAGCTCAGCAGCAGCTCAGGACTCTCAGGCATGATTTGGGATTATTTATCCTGCAGCAACAGCCGGGCTGGGCTCTAAGAATAACTTCCCATTGGCCTTTGGATGTGTTGGCAGTAGCTGGGCTTGTCACAAAGTCACTGGGAGAGARAATTAACAGCAAATTAATAATACTTTATCCACGTTTTTATTTCTGCAAGGAGGAATTGAGTTTTGCTGCTGATTCTCTGCTTTTGTGGTCCTCCTGTGCCACCTRTAAATTGGGACATCACAKMACRGTGGTGGGACAGATGTCAGGCTGCTTTTTWATTTTTTCTTTTCCCTTGAAATGCTCCCAAAGCTGCAGCTTATCAGGGCTTGTGTCCACAGTGCCTCATTACAGCTGTCAGCACAGAGAGTCCTTCCCCAGTGCTGCTGCTGGGCTGGAAATTGGGTCTCAGCTGGAAGTCTGTGCTTGGGAAACGTGGGGCTCTCCATCAGCGCTGTCCCTGCGCCTCCCTTTTGGCTCAGGAGCAGCTCAGCTGCCCTTCAGCCTGCTCAAAACATCCAAGTCAAGTGGGGACAGAAGTTTTTTTTTAACCAGAATGCTCTGAGGGGAAGTGTCTGAAGAGGGCAGATCTTGTTTGGTCTGATCTTGGGTGYTTCTTCTCAGGGAGCATCTTGCTCTGGATGCAGCAGCTGCGCTGTGCCCCGGTTCATTGTGAACATCACAAAAAGTACTGTTATGCCAGAATGGTTAAAAAGGATAAACAATTGTGATGCAGTTTTTATGGGGTTTGTAAGGGAAAGCCAAGAAAAGCATGCAGGAGATCAGCATTAGTTTAACAAATGTCTAGTTGGTGCTGTATTATTTGTGAAGGAGAGGTCGTGCTCTGTAGCAATCTCCTATCTGCAGAAGATGCCTGGAATTTGGGACTGCTGAGCTTTGGGGCACAAATATGGACTTTTTATCCTTCTGACACCCCTTCAAGAGCTCTTTCCAAGCCCTTGGAGGCAGCAGRAATAGATTACTTCAGCTGACACATGCAAGTTTTGAATGTCCAGACTGGGACCTAATTGCCCTGGGTGCTACAAGATGAAAAAAAAAAGATTCACCTGACCTCATCTGACCTGCTGGAGGGCTGAAAGACAGGGAGCAGTTGGTGGAAGAGCTGTCATGCAGAAGGCAGAGTGATAAAATGAACAGCACATGTCTGCCTAGGAGGTTCAGGGTGCCTAAAAACCCACCCAGAAGAGTTTAGGAATTTGGTCAGAGTTAGGAAATGCAGAGCAAATAAAACAAAGAGGTACCTAAAAGTTTATTTTTCAGAATCTCCAGTCAATATCAAAATTCTGCTAGTGGCTGCAGTGAAATGCAGCTTTTTTTTAGGGTTGGGAGAGCRAATGCCAGTCAGCACTGCTGCTTCCCAGGGGAAGATGTGGCTGGGATTTGGGATGGCCCAGCCACCCCTGTTTTATGGGGCTGGCTCATCTGCTCCCTTCAGCCACTCGCAGGAGAAGCTGAGGATGAAGAATTTGCTGTGTCAGATCTTTTCCCTGGCCCCATCCAGAGCTGGTGGCTGCTGCTCCAAAAGGGGCTGGATATCTGCCATAAATGAAAGCAGGAAATTTTATGCTGAGTAAAGCATAAAGAGAGACTCTGTTCTCGCCTCTGCTGCAAACCCTGCACCACAGAAGAGAAATTATCACACCTCTGACTCTCCCTGCCAGYGGTACAGCACTGCTAACAGCATTTCCTTGATGTTGCCACTCCTGCTGGCTCTCCAGCCCAKTTCCTGCGAGGTTTGGTGCAGTTGCAGGATTGATGGTGCTTCCCTGAGGGATCCTGGCTCTCCAGGAGCACACAGCTGTGCCCTGCATGAACCACATCAGCCTGGCCACTTGGAAACTCCTCATCTGGGAGGAGTTCCCACGTGCTGTGAGCCAGCAAGTGCTTGATTTCCAAACCTYATTCCCCATCCCCATCTGGGCATTGAGCAGCCTGGTCTGTGGAAGGTGTCCCTGCCYATGGCAGAGGGCTGGAACAAGATTTCTTTTACGTCCCTTCCATCCCAAACTGTTGAGTTTTTAWCTCCTTTTTTGCAAGGATTAAATGTGTGAGATGGTATTTCTTGTTGGACTCAGATGTTTATTAGTTCTTATCTATGTTACGCTCTCACAAACCCTGAGTTCTGCAGCACTTCACTCTAACAAACTAAAAATGGAGCCCCATCTCTCTCTCTCTACAAGGCCTTTTAAGGATAAACTGTCCAATTAAGAAATGACACCTGAATTATTTTCACTTTTAACCCAATATACCAACTGCACCCACCCCGCAATGGGCCTTTTTATCCAATTGCACAAAACCCCCAAACCCATGGAGAAGAAGGTGAAGAAGAAGACCAGCACTGCCCCAAAACCTCCATCTTGCTTATATCTATTACTTGTATTCTAAACCCTAAACTCTGGGTTTCCCACCTCTGTGTGATCACACACTTCTGTTTCAAGACTGCACACCCACAATCCCATGTTCCATATCATTCCATCTGCGAAGCTTCTCCAGGCCTCAGGTCAGTGCAGGTTTCTCTGGGGTCAGTGCCTGGCAGCACAGACAAGCCTGAAATTCTCAGCAGCCAGAGTTCCAAGGAGTTAATTGCTGATTCCTTGGGGTAATTAGGAATTGAGGGAGAGCAGGTTGTTGAGTTTATCTTCTTTTTGCCAAGGTTGATAATATGTGAGATGGTATTTCTTGTTGGACTCAGATGTTTACTTAGCTCTTATCTATGTTACACTCTCACAGACTGTGAGTTCTGCAGCACTTCACTCTAACAAACTAAAATTGGAGCCCCATCTCTCTCTCTCTACAAGGCCTTTTAAGGATAAACTGTCCAATTAAGAAATGACAACCTGAATTATTTTCACTTTTAACCCAATAACCAACCACCCATGCCCTGCAATGGGGACTTTTTATCCAATACACAAAACCACCCAAACCCATGGAGAAGAAGGTAAGAAGAGAAGGACCAGCATGTCCCCAAAACCTCCATCTTGCTTTATATCTATTACTGTATTCTAAACCCTTAAACTCTGGGTTCCCACCCTGTGGTATCACACACTTCTGTTCAAACTGCACACCCACAATCCCAGTTCCATCATTCCATTCTGGAAGCTTCTCCAGGCCTCAGGTCAGTGAGGGTTTCTCTGGGGTCAGTGCTGGCAGCACAAAAATTCCCAATCCAAGCAGCAGGGTCCAACACCAAACCATTCTGGGATTCCCTGATCCCTGCTATCATCTCTGATTTTCCCAGTCCTGTTGCTTTTACTTTTTCCCTCAGAGCACTCTGCTCCAGCTGTGTTTTGAATRCATAGCAAAATCTCAGACTTTGAAGGCTGGGGATTCTCTGCTGCCTTCTTTGCCAGTGTTTTCCCCAGCTCCAAATTTAGATCTCAGTGCTCTCACAGCCAGCTGATCAAGGTTTTGGTTTTTTCCCTTGAAGTCCCCATGTTTTATCTCACAGAGATCTGGAGAGTGAAGTAGCCAGTGRCCACCAAGTCCCTGTGAATGCAGAGTGGCCCTCCCTGCCAGGAGACAGCTGAAGAACAGTGAGATTTGGCTCCTGGGGGATACACACAGAGCTAATTGTGAGCCTTCAGCYTGAGACAGGGGACTTGTGTCTCACAGATCTTCCCAAAATTGCCAGGCAGGGGGAAACATCCACCCACTGGCATCCAGAGCAGCAGAAACTTTGCTAAAATAGCTTCAGCCAACAAAGAAACAGAACAGCTGCCTGGCAATTCATGGGGAAAGCCAGGTCACAGACCCTTCCTTGCTGTGCTAGGGCTCCCACCTGAACCAAACCCAGCAAATTCTGATTTCCTTTGGGCTTTTTCAGAGCCCCCAAACCCTCGAAGGGAATGTGTGAGCATAAGCTGAGCTTCTGAGGAAGGAAATGCCATTTTCCTCAAGGCTGTCCTAAAATKCTGGAATGGATACACGAGCTGGGGAGACCTGTTGGGATGAAACCCAGTTCATTTTCTTTTCAATATTCATCACTCCTTTAGGGGCACAGGCTCTGTTTATTCCTCTTTGTGTCTAGAGCTCATCAGGGTCTCCTTCCCAGTGAATTGCTGTCCTGGTTTCTGCTGGAATAAAGTTCATTTTCTTCCTGGGATGGTGTGTTTTGGATTTGGTGTGAGAATAGTGGTGATAACACATTGATGGTTTCAGTTGCTGTTAAATAGGGTTTAAACTAACTCCAGGACTTTTCAGTTTCTCATGGCCTGACAGGGTGAAGGCTGGAGGTGCATCAGGAATTGGGAAAGCACACAGCTGACCCTGAATATTAGGAATGTTCCATAAAATTTTAATTTTTTTTGGCTAATCTGGTGCTGCTAACACTGTGAGAGCTGCACCTCAGTGAAATACAGCAGAGAAACTCTTAGTGCTGGGGAGAGCAGAGTGCCAGCACTGTGTGATGGCTTTGCTGGGGACAGGAATGAGACAGAAGTCAACTTGACATTGGCAATATTTCCCTTTTCTCAGTGCCTCTATGATCTCACACCCACAAAAGGTGRGATCAGCCAAGCTGGGCACTGCTGTGACATGAAATCAGTGACCTTGGGTGCTCTTGCTACACCAGTTTGTTTGTTGGGGGGTTTACATTTCTCCAGTTGCTGTGATAAGGAGTAATTTTCATGGATTTGTCCTCAGGACACTTTCAGGAGGCTGGGAAATACCTGTGTCATGTCATTGGAAGGTTGGGTCCCTTCCAGTTCTGGATGTTCCACAACAGCCAGCCCTGGGGACTCACATCCCTGTCTGCTCCAGAAAAGAGAGTTTAATAACTCCACTCTTTGGATTTGTAGGTTATTTCCATGACCTCAAAACTCCATTCTTGTTTCTGTGACGCTGAATATTTGTGTTCTTTCATTCAAGTCTCTGTAGCAAATTCCTGGAGGAGCTGAGAAATCATTACAAACCCCTCTGCTCTCCCAAGCACAGAGGAGCACAGCTCTGACCTGCTTTTGCTGGTAGAAAACCAAATTTGAAATGCAGGCAGAAACAACATCCACATGCAGATTTATCACATGGGAAGAGCTGGGAAAAAAGGGAATAAAGTCCCACTCATGGCATGTGTTAATCCCATCATTTAATACTCTTCTGGCACAGACACAGGTAACAAGGTGATGGGCAGCATCTGAGTGCCTGAGAAAAATAATCTGTGTGATGAGGGAAGGCTGTGTTGTCCCTCTGTATTTTAATTCTCTTGCAAACAAACCACTCCTGAAATAAATCCCTTTATTTGRGACAAGCTGCAGCTCCTGCAGGGATCTGTTCTTTTTGGTGAGCTCCAAAATAAAGCTGCTCTGCTGTGGGGTGTCCCCAAACTGAGACTTGCCTTCATCTTGGGGAGGTTGTAAGTTCAGGGAGAAAGGATTTAGCTAAAGTTAGAATCCAGTCTTTGTTGGGGAAGCTGTTGACAATGTCCCTATATGGGTTTTTCTTGCCATGTTGGCTCCCAAAGAAAAGCTTCTGTCCATGGTAATCAGGGTTTATTAAAGGAAACCATGAACAAAAGTCTTTAGATGAGATTAAAGGGATTGTGTAGCTGCACTTGGTGCTGAATTGCTCCGTGCTGGCTCCAGCACTTGGAGTCTGCCTCATCAGCATCTCCTGCATCCCAGGCATGAACAGCCTGTGAAAAATGCCTATTTTATGATTGGCTTTTTGCAAATATTAAAACGAATATTATGTGTGTTGTGTTACAAAGTTATGCTGTATTAATTCTCTTAAATAGTGTGTTAAAGATAGTTTTAGGTTATAACATAAGGTTAAAATAGAAACYATGCTATGTAAGATACTTTTTTCTAAAGAAAGGACTTGCAGTGAGAASTAGCAGCCACAGGACACCTGAATCTTTCAGAGAAAGAGAATTWATTGCTCCATTATSAGGAGAAACGAACTTCTTCCCACCTTGCTCAGCTCTGAAGATGCTGTTRRGATTAGGAGRAAGAAGYTGACACTGCCCAGACAGAATCCTGTGTTTGAATGGAATTTATGCATCATGGATGAGGTGTAKGAATATGCAACAGGYTRTTGYTTTTAAGGGTTAATCCTCTKTWAACGTGGGTCCTTTTTYRGGCTTRTGCTGCCCAGAAAAGGTACCYGGACTGTCYRYAACTCTTTGTTTCTATTRTCTCATATTGTCCTAATCCAAATTGTCCAAATTATTATTACTCTAATTACATTGCTATTTCTATAACCATTTTATTATCATGAAACTTTTTACAATTTTAAAAACAAGTGATTGGCATTTTTCACAAGCCTGAGTGMGGGAAAAGTGTYRCCACATTTCTCTTCACAGAGAAAAGCAAGGCACAGTTCTTCCCAAGAATATTTCTGAGTTTCACATTCTCTGAACCTCAGAGAAAGGAAAAACAATTCTTACCATTTGCTGTGCCTGTGTTTGTACCAAAGTAGAATGCAATGTGGAGATGGTTTACCCACAGTGATGGTGTTTTGTTTCCTTGGTATGTCAGGGCCAGGTGTGTAGCCCCACATTTCTCTTCACAGAGAAAAGCAAGGCACAGTTCTTCCCAAGAATATTTCTGAGATTCACATTCTCTGAACCACAGAGAAAGGAAAAACAATTCTTATCTCATTTGCTGTGCCTGTGTTTTTTGCAAAAGTAGAATGCAATGTGGAGATTGTTTACCCACAGTGATGGTGCTTTGTTTCCTTGGCCTATCAGGGCCAGGTGTGTAGCCCCACATTTCTCTTCATAGAGAAAAGCAAAGCATGGCTTCCCAAGAATATTTCTGGGATTCACATTCTCTGAAGCTCAGAGAAAGGAAAAACAATTTTTATCATTTGCTGTGCCTGTGTTTGTGCCAAAGTAGAATGCAACATGGAGATKGTTTACCCACAGYGATGGTGTTCTGCTTCCTTGGCCTGTCAGGGCCTATCAGTGCATGTGTGTGTGTCAGGACTGGTGGGACAGTCACAAGATTCTGTGCAGTGTGTGCAGAGTTGAGTGCTTGGCAGATTCAGTTTAGATGTAGTGTAATATAATATAGAATATTATARTATAATAAAGTCATTAATTAACCTTCTGATAAGATGGAGTCCTCCTCATCATTTCCTCCCTCGYTGGGGCCTACTCAGCACAGCTACAGAAAAGCAAACACAGGATTGTGCTACCTCATTAGCTGGGCTTCATTAACCACCCTGGCACTGCCCAGGAGCCCTGGGTGCTCCTGGCTTCCTCCCAGCCATGTGGGGAACTCACCCCATCAAGGCTGCCAGGCCCTGTCCATGAGGATGTGCTGAGTTCTCCCTCCCTGCCTCCCTCCCTCCCAGAGCTGTTTTTCAGCTCATTTTGGTTGTATTTAAGTTGTAACATGTATTTTTTTGCTCTCAGCTGGACCCAGAGGGGGATTGCTTCTRTGGCTTTCTGTATCCAGGCCATTCCTGCTGATTTTGTGGTGTCCCTGCTGCCACACGTGGCCTTGGCAGGGGACCTGGTGAGGTGGCTCTGTCTGACACCTTTGATGGCTGGAGGGCCGTGTGTGTGTCTCTGAGGGAAATGCTGTGGTAATCACATGTTCTCTGAGCAGAGAGAGACATAGTTCTCCCAGGATTTTCCTGRGAAACTGTGAGAAGCTGTGGGAAACTTGGAGAGAAGAATTCAAACAATTATTATCTCTCTTTCTGTAAAAATGTCTATTAAAAAACCATTATTTTATATATATATATATATATATATATATATATATATATATATATAGGTTGTATTTATTATATATATAATATATATATAATAAACCCACTGTTTATTATATATATATAAATAAAATAAACAGTGGGTTTTTTACAGATATTTGTTTTTTTTATAGATATGCTTCTTCAGAGTGTGCGGTTCATATGTCACCAATAGGTGAGAGAAGATTCCTCTCACCAAGGCCAATCAGGTCTTAAGTCCACCATTGTTTCTACAAGAACTGTAAATTTCTAATAATAAGGTACCTTTTCATGCCCTCTGAGGATGGAGTCTCTGTATCACCTTTGGCTGTCCCTGATACCCCTTTGGTGATAAAATGCTCTTATGCTCACCTAGTGATGTGCTCCTTTCAGGAGCTGTCACTGGAGTGGGGTGGATTTGTCCCAGACTCCATTTAGGGACATGACCATGGATTTTGTGAGATTGTCAATCAAAACCCAGCTCTGTCTTTCCCCTCTCCCTGYGCACTTCCTCCCGAGTCCTTCCCTCTCTCTCAGTTGACAGATCAGTCCTTTGTGTCCTCTTTATTCCTGATTTATTCCTACTTCCTCAGGCATAACTCATCCTTGACTTTGTCCCCTTGCACGCTGCTGCATTTCGAGGATGTATTCATCATTCCCTAAATTTCCCATCTAATAATCAGAGTTAAAAGACATTTGGAGTGTTTCTTCCTCTGAGACTCCCAAACTGTTTCTTCCTCTTTCACACCCAAGCTGTTCTTGCCCAGAATCCCATCTATTTACCACACAGYTTCATGTTCTGGAGTCTTGGGATTGTGTCCTGGAGATCCCTGAGCAGAACTAAACTGCAACCTTTATCTCAGTGGTCTCAAAACTTTGCTGGAAATGCTCAATAACAGCAAAAAAAAAAAAAAGTAACCAGGTTGTGGGGTAGCACCATAACTTGCTGCTCTCCAGGAGGAAACCAGTACTTAAACCAAAGTCTGGCATCTTCTGGGCAATGTGTTGTTTGCAAGTCATGATTCCACGGGAAGGACAGTGGTGTGAAACCTCTGGAACAGCTGGATTTGCTCTGTGACCTTCCCAGGGACCTTGGATGTGCTGACAGAGAGATGATGTGGCAGGAGCCACGTGGAGGGATGACCTGGCCTCACACAGGAGCCCTGTGTGGTGGCTCATGGCATCCCTGCTGGCCACATCCCCAGTGGAAAAGGCACTTTGGGTTTATTTTGGAAACAGCCAGCTCAGAGCCCAAGTCCAGCCCTTGCTGGCTGTGGCCTTTTGTTTATTTGCTTTGTTTTTAGGATATAATTACTCTCTTGTAGTCTCTGCATGTCCATGGCAGTGTATTATTGCCTTCCCAGCTGCTGTGATTCCTGCCATCCAGACACAGGGGAGAAAAAACCCATGCACAGCCCCCTTCTCCTTGGTGCATCCTCTGAGGGCTTGTACAAACCCTGCCCTATTCTGCAGGCTAAACATCCAGGCCTCCTTGCCCCTGACCTCTGCTGGTATTTATTAATTAAGCCAAATTATAAATTATAGCCCTCAGAGGCTCCAGGACTGATTGGGGCTCCAGGACAGAGGGTACAGCAGGAGCAGATGGGAGAGGAGAGAGTGCCAGCAGCAAGCACAGAGAAAATCCTGCTCCTAGGGTCACTCAGATGGCTGCTGGAAGATGGCAAAACAGCCCCAGGCTCTCCCTGCTTTGTCCCAAAAAGCTTCTCCTGGTGCTCTCAGACTGCTGGTGCTGCTTCCTCTGCAGGTGAACTTCCTCCCCCGTGAGGTTCAGTGTTTTGGAAAGCATCCTTGCCTGCTGTAAAGCCTTCCTGGAGTTTTTCACTGGAGTCTCTCTGGTTTCCAGATCAAATTTTCTGTCTTTTCACAGAATGGTTTGGATTGGAAGGGATCTACCAAGGTTCTCCTCACCATTCCTTTCCCCTGCGAGTGATAGCCTGACCTCAAATCAATTCTCACCTGCATGGGCCTTGAAGAATTTATGTCTGGAGCCTGTCTCTTCTCATTTTGTGTTGGCTGTTTGTTTTAGTGGGCAGTGTTTATCCCATTTTTGCAGGTGCTGTGTCCTGGTGCTGTGATGAATTTTGGACAGAGGGGCTGCTCAGTATCAGTCTTGGGATGGCAGCAGTTCCCATTTCCCTGCAGCTCTGCTGACTCTGCAGAGCAAAATACAGTAAAATACAGCAAAATACAGAAATTCCTTCCTAGAGTTTTTCACTGGAGTCTCTCTGGTTTCCAGATCAAATTTGCTGTCTTTTCCTGGAGAGATCACAGAAGGGTTTGGGCTGGAAGGGATCTATAGCAAGGTTCTCCTCACCATTCCTTTCCCCTGCGAGTGATAGCCTGACCTCAAATCAATTCTCACCCGCATGGGCCTTGAAGAATTTATGTCTGGAGCCTGTCTCTTCTCATTTTGTGTTGGCTGTTTGTTTTAGTGGGCAGTGTTTATCCCGTTTATGCAGGTGCTGTGATGAATTTTGGACAGAGGGGCTGCTCAGTATCAGTCTTGGGATTGCAGCAGTTCCCATTTCCCTGCAGCTCTGCTGACTCTGCAGAGCAAAATACAGTAAAAGAGAGGGGTAAAACAGATACCTTTTTAGTACTTGAAAAGAATAATTTCTCCCTAGATCTGCCTAGCTCCTGATCAAACCAGTGCCTGKTAGAAAGGTGGATCATAACTCATCAGTGACGGGAGCCGGTGTTCAGGGTCRCCACGTGATGCTTCTGAACACAGGGCTCAAACAGGGACAGCTTCCCTCTTCTGCTGCTCCCTCAAGGATGGGCCCTTTTGAAAGAGGAATGGYTGTGTGGGGAGAGCTCATCCCACCACTGCTCTATCCATCATTATAAAGGTTATTAACAGCCTACGTGACCAGCCTGCCTATCCCTGCAGAGCCAGTCCTGCAAACTCTGCACTATAAGCTTGGTTTTATTAAATATTTGCTTGACCAGAGAGGCAAAGCAGAACAGGGTAAACATGACTAAAGTAAATGTGGGCTGACCTTTGTCCATCATCCATGCAATGCCTGTGGCTGCTGCAGCAGGGAGGGCAGCAGGAGGTGAAGGTGATGCTACAACAGACTGGGAATTCTGGCTGCTGTGAGAGAATTTTGAAATATTTGGGGTGGTATAAAAGTGGTGCTGCTCTACAAGCCCAGATTTACCCTTTCCACTGTCAGATCTTGTGGTGTTGTGAGGTCCTCAGGATGARGTGAGAGATGAGAATTTGACTCCATGKTCTCAGAAGGCTGATTTATTATTTTATGATATTATATTAAAAGAAATTATATATTAAAACTATACTAAAGAAAAAGATACATCAGAGGGCTAAACAAGAATGCTTATGAAAGCTTGTGACTGACTCCTCAGTCTGACACAGCTGATGGTGATTGGTCATTAATTAAAAACAATTCACATGGAACCAATCAAAGATGCACCTGTTGGTAAACAACCTCCAGACCACATTCCAAGCAATCAGATAATTATTGTTTACATTTCTTTTCTGAGGCCTCTCAGCTCCTCAAGAGAAAAGTCCTGGCAAAGGGATTTTTCAGAAAATATCATGGTGACAGGATCTAATCAGCCCACGGGTCAAAAGAATGTGGGATTTATTCTCCCTATTATTTTTGAAGTAAATTTTTCAGTTTTACCAGCATTAGCACAGCTGCAGAGATCTGAAAAAGCTGCACATCCAGGCCTGTGTCACTGTCACATCTTCCTCCCTGCTGGGATCTGCATGCAGGGATTTTTTCCTTGCCTCCTACTTGTGCCAGCCTGGCTGTCATCACTGATGACACCCCYGATTTCAGCAAAGTCACTCTGTGACAGAGGGGCTGGGACACGGCRGGAGTGGAGCTGTGTTTGGCTTGTGTCCTTTCTAAAATCAAGAGCAGCTTTGTGAAGTTCTGATCTGGATGACAGAGGGATGAAAGGCCTGGCCACCAGGTTTGTGTGGTCAGCTCTCAATGAGGGGCTTGGCTTGCCAGGCCTGAGCTGGTAGAACTCCATGTCCCACATGCTCTGTGGGGCCATGAAGGGCTAAAGCTGTTCCTAGTACAGAAGCAACCAAAAAAGTGAAGGAAAAGGGAGTAGATGGATGTGCTGAGTAGGAAGAGGTGTTTCCATGGGGCTTGGTGATGTGCCCACCAAATGTTTGAACCCCACACTGCTCCCATCACCATGGTCAAAACCTGGGAGACTTTAAGGGTGCAAGGAAAGCCTCTTCCTTCTCTTTGGAAAGGTACCAGGGTGGTTCTTGGGTCGTTGTTTTTCCAACTTCATTGTGCTTTAGGCTTTTTCACTGCTGGCAGATAAGTAACCCCTTTCTCCTCAGTCAGCTGAGATCCCCAGGAGAGCTGGATCTCTTTCAGATGATGTTCCCTTGGCTGTGAAGTGGGTGGAGAGTGGTCTGTGGTGAGAGCCCAGGGCAGAGAGGACACCCAGTGCTCCTTTTGCTCCCAGCCCTTTGCAGATGTGGCAGTGACAGCTGGCACACCACAACCCCTGGGTCTGTACTGCAGGCTGGGCTGGTGTGAGGCAGCTTTGATCTGGATTCACAGAGCTCCTGCTCAAACAGAGCTGTTCTGGGCTGGGATCTCCCTGAAAGGATGTTAATGTCACACCAGAGCTGGCTCCTTCCTGGCAAACTTCAAGGGCTGCRGGAGAGCTCAGCATCCATCTGGCCCCATCCCTGCAGACAGATCCCTGACCTTCTCCAGGCTTCAGTGCCTCGTCCAGAAGAGCAGGATAATAATCCTTCTCCAGTTCTGGCRTCTCAGATAGCAAATCCACAGCTGGGCTGGTGCTGGCAGTGCAGGCAGCAATGCTGGGTGRTGTTTTTACCATTACCCTTCTGCACTTGCAGTCAATATTTATGCTGCACCGTGGGGCACGTGGGTGTGTAATGGAGAGGGAAAGGGTGCTGATTTATTACTCTGCTGTGTGATTTCTGCTTTTTCTCCCAGCATCTTTTCTGTCAGGAGGGTTCCCTTTGTGCTGGTTTTAAGTAGAGAGCTCAGAGTGGAGAAAGGGAGGATTAGCAATTAAATACGCTCTGATGATGGCATGGTTGTGAAGGAGGGAGGAGGAAGGAATRCTCCATAGTAATGTACTTTTGTTTTCTTTTTTCTCAGCTTGTAGGACAGAATCTGCCAGGGAATTGGCGTTTTGAAGAGTTTTACAGCTTCTAATCCTTGTTGCCTTGGGAATACAAACCTCTCTAATCATGTCGCCGGCCATGTGGAAATGGACTTGCCTGGTTTCCCACCTCCTGCTGTCCACCACAGTGTCACCTCTGGGCAGGCAGCAGCCACCCCATCCAAAGAGGCCCTTCATCACCTTCACTGGAGAGCAAGCAGAGGGAAACTTCAACCACTTGGTGGTGGATGAAAGRACTGGGCACATTTACTTGGGGGCTGTCAACAGGATCTACAAACTCTCCAGTGACCTGAAGGTCCTGGTGACCCACGAGACTGGTCCTGACGATGACAATCCCAAGTGTTATCCTCCCAGGATAGTCCAAACCTGCAACGAACCCTTGACGCCCACCAACAACATAAACAAAATGCTCCTCATAGACTACAAGGAGAATCGGTTGATAGCCTGTGGGAGTCTGTACCAGGGCATCTGCAAGCTCCTGAGGCTGGATGACCTCTTCAAGCTGGGAGAGCCCTTCCACAAGAAGGAGCATTACCTCTCTGGGGTGAACGAGAGTGGCTCTGTTTTTGGAGTCATTGTTTCTTACAGCAACATGGACGACAAGCTGTTCATCGCCACGGCCGTGGACGGCAAGCCGGAGTATTTCCCCACCATCTCCAGCAGGAAGCTCACCAAGAACTCCGAGGCTGATGGGATGTTTGCATATGTCTTTCACGACGAGTTTGTGGCCTCCATGATCAAGATCCCCTCAGACACCTTTACCATCATCCCTGACTTTGATATCTACTACATCTACGGCTTCAGCAGCGGGAACTTTGTCTACTTCCTGACTCTGCAGCCTGAGATGATCTCCCCACCTGGCTCCACCACRAAGGAGCAGGTTTATACCTCCAAGCTGGTGAGGCTTTGTAAGGAGGACACAGCCTTTAACTCCTACGTGGAGGTGCCCATTGGCTGTGAGAAGAACGGGGTGGAATATCGATTGCTGCAGGCTGCCTACTTGTCCAAGGCTGGAGCCATCCTGGCCAGGTCTCTGGGGGTTGGCCCTGAGGATGATATCCTCTTCACAGTCTTCTCCAAGGGGCAGAAAAGGAAGATGAAGTCCTTGGATGAGTCTGCTCTTTGCATCTTTGTCCTGAAGAACATCAACGACCGCATCAAGGACAGGCTTCAGTCCTGCTACAGGGGAGAGGGGACGTTAGATCTGGCCTGGCTCAAGGTCAAGGACATTCCCTGTAGCAGCGCGGTAAGTGGAGCCCTGAGCACCCCACCCTGCCCTCCTCATCTGTCAAAAGGTCTTATCTTCAAATAACCAACAGGTCTTGTCTTCAAATAACCAACCTTAAAGCAGAGGCCTTAAAGGAACTGACACTGCCTTGTCCCAGTGCTGGCTCTGCCTCCAGCTCACCACACCACCCAATTTAACCAGTTCATGMCTCAATTAGCTCATGGACAAGCTGGTGAAGGTATCAGAACAGGCAGAAATTCTGTGTTTGCTGATGAGCTAAACCAAGGGGCCTTGGAATATTTGGGAGGAATATGCCTGTTGTAGTTACCTCATGGTGCAAATCACAGGGGTGAAATCCATGTCCCAGTGCTGGCTCTGCCTCCAGCTCACCACACCACCCAATTTAACCAGTTCATGCCCCCAGTTAGCTCGTGGACAAGCTGGTGAAGGTATCAGAACAAGCAGACATGCTGTGTTTGCTAAACCAAGGGGCCTTGGAATATTTGGGAGGAAAATATACCTGTTGTAGTTACYTCATGGTGCAAATCATGGGGTGAAATCACTTAGACCCAAGTGCACTCTCATCTCAAACCTAAACCAAAACAGGACCTAGAGATGTCACAGCTTGTGCCAGTTTCTGTGCATGCTGGTGTCATTTTGCTTCCCTGGGCTGTAGCTGGGGCAGRATTTATTCAGGGAACTTTATGAAGCCAGGGCTTCATTTCTTCCAGGGCTGAGAAGCACTGGCCATTAACCATCAAAGCCCCTCGCCTTCCGGTCTCCAGCCAGCTCTGCACTGAGAAATTAAGGCCTGGCTGCAGATCAAGGATTAAAGACTGCAAGATTTAAGGGCAGGACTGGGGAAGAGGCTGGTCTGTCTGACCTACAAATGGTCTGAAGAAATTGCCTCGGTTTATCCTGAGTGCCACTGCAGGAATGTGCACAGGGCTGGCTTTGATGGCAGGCACAGACAGGGCATTACAGCCCAGGGGCTGCAGGAGCCTCTCCCCAGGCTTTGATTGCCACCTTTAATGAGCTCTTTCAAGTGAGAGGCCAGTTCCAGTCTGAGCAAAGGGAATAGGGAGAAAAGCCAGAGTGCTCTCCTGCCCCRAAATCTCCAGGCAGGCAGTGCTCAGGATATGGGATTGCTCCTTGGTGCTCCAGCCTTGTTTGCTGGGGGGTTCTCCTGATGCTCCAAGGATGGACCATGAGGAATGTGGATGGCAGTCTCATTGCAAGGACACTGCTCCTGCCTTACTCTGCCCTAATTCCCCTTCACACCCCTCAGTGTCCTTGCTTGACCTTGCCCTGCCCTCATTCTCCCACACCAAAGGGACAAATCCTTGATTTCAGTTGGGATCTCCTCTGCCTAGACCCCCAAATCTCCCTGTGGAGCATTGCACAGGGAGAAASGCTGTGCCCAAATCTGGCTTTGATTTTTTTGTTTAGCCTCAAGGCCTKTGCACATTCAAAGAGCTGCCTTTAGATTTAAGCTGGGAGCTTCCCACTGGAGTTTCTTTCCTGGGCTCTTAAGCCTCTCCATGCATTTGCATATTTGCTCTGCTTGTGCTTCACACTAAYGTTTGCAGTGCTGGACCTCTCCAATTAGGAGGTTTGAAACCTCTCAGTCCTGCCTTCTGTGGCTTTASACAGGAGCAAAAAAAGCCAACAGCTTTCCTGTGTCCCATGGGGTGAGTCCCAAACCAGGAAAACTGGTGTCAGACTGAGCAGGGASAGGAGTGCAGAGCTTGGAGAGAGGACACGGTGGGGAAAAGTGYTGGAGCATATTTATGAGTGTACATCTTCACTGTGAATCAGAGGCACTGCAAAAGGACCTGGAGATGCTTGAATTAAAAGCAGGAGGTCTGAAGTGTGTAACTAAGTAGGCTGAACACCCCTTAAATGAGCCTACTTAGAGCTGCTGGCAAGCCCTGCCTGAGATCAGCTGTGCTGCCTGAGGGAAGAGGTATTAGTGACTTGGCTGCTGAAAGGGGCTGCAGAGTCCAGCTGCTTAGCTTGGAAAATATTTGATGGTTGGTGAAGCATTTTGGAGGCTGGTTGTGTGTCTGTGAGAGCCTGGTCTCCTCTGCTTGCCAGCCAAGCCCCAGCRCTGCTGCTCAGACACACACACGTGTTAGAGGCAGCTCTAAAAGCAATSACAGAGCCATCAGTGAGCCTTTCCTTGGGTTTGTGGGGGTGTCAAATGTTTCTCTGCTGGTGCAAACAGAGCCTTAACCTGCCTATGGTCCAGGCTGGAACTGAATTTCAGCTTTGCTGGCAGCTAAAATCCTGTATGAGAACGGGTCCAGCTGATGTGCTGGGCACTGAGCATTTCAAAGGGACAGAGGAAGGATTTGGATTAGGTGTTAGGGAGAAATTCTTTACACAGAGGGTACTGAGGCATTGGAACAGCTTGCCCAGAGAAGCTGTGGCTGTCCTTGGATCCCTGGAAGTGTCCAAGGGCAGGCTGGACAGGGCTTGGAGCACCCTGGGATGGTGGAAGGTGTCCCTGCCCATGGCAGGGGTGGAACTGGATGGTCTTTAAGATCCTTTTCAACCCAAGCCATTCTGTGATTCTTTGTAGGACTGAAGAGATGGTTTCACTGCTCTGTCCTTGCCTATCAAGGCACCAMTTTGTTTTAGCAACAAACATTCTTCTAATTTTTCCAATATTTCCAACARGGCAATAACTGACTCAAGGGGGATCCACATGACTGGATACTTCTGCTCCTGCCTTGGTGTAATCCTTGCTCAAGGCTATTTCAGGGCTATAGAAATCATCTGGGGACCATTCCCAGCATRACTCTGCACACAAATAATTCCAGGGATGTGGGGGAACAATGCTCTGGTCCCCAGCAGCAGATTCTGTAGCTCCTCTGGTCAGGCAGCTGGGTTACATCTGGAGCTGAGGGAGCTGAGGTCAGGAAAGACCTTGGCTGGACAAACTTTGTCTCATGGTCAGTGTTCAGCAGGAGGCATTGAGTCCCCAGATGTCCTGCAGGGTTGGATGTCTTGGAGGCTTGTCCCAGTCTGGTTTGCAAAAGTCAAGGCAAAGACAAAACCAAAAAAATTCTGTGATGAGCTTGTGGTTGTCCCCAAGTGCCTGTTGTAGATGTCAGCAGTGTGGTAGCAGAATTTCTAGGGTGGGAAAGGTAAAAGTCCAGAGATKAATGGAGAATCCTCAGCGTTCTTTCCTCTTCCATCCCTGTAYTACAGCTGTCCTCCCATTCATCTTCAGCATGAATCGAAAAAAAAAATGACAGATTTTTATGTCTGGGCAGTTGATTTGCAAATTGGTGATGTTCACTCAGGTGATGAATGGTCTCAGGTAATACCTCTCTGCAAAAGCAGGATAATAGCTTATATTTAAGCAKTACACTTGACCCCAAATGCTTAGAAATTCATATAATCAGAGAAAAACGAGGCTGGGWAAAAAAGGATTCTTCTGAGGTCATCTGATTTGCCCTTCTGCCCTACTTATAACGCTTCTGACAGATGTTTGTCTCACCTGTTCTTAACCTCTGGCTATGGAGATTCCTCTCTCTCCCTAAAATCTGTCTGTGCTGGGAGGAAGCTTTCCCTCATGTGGAATCTAAATCTCCTCTCTGGATGCTGAAGCCCTTCCTGCTTATGCAGTCAGAGGGCACCTTCAAACCCTGTGGACATGCAGGGTGTTGGCAGAGGCAGGGCTGCTCTGGAGGGGAAAAAAAAAGSTTTATTAAAACAGAAAAGCAGCTTCATGTTGGGTAAAGAAGGCTGTGGTTTCAATGTCCTTCATMAACTTTGTAATGGAGCAGCCTGACCTGGTTGAAGCTATCCCTGCTCATGGCAGGAGGCTGRACTGGATGAACTTTTGGGGTCCCTTCCAACCATTCTGGGGTTCTGTGACAGTGTTGGGAAACGCTGGATTTCTTAAAAAAATAAAAGGGGGAGAAAATAAAAGGCAGTTTGAGAGGAGGATGAAGATGTAAATGTGCAATTTCTGTACAGGAGTTGATCATTGGGGGATTTGTTGATTGTTATTACAATGAAATTAGATTATTGGGTGAATTTTGGAGCCTGGTGAGAGTTCCACTCCTGGGATGCTCAGCAGAGGAGGCAGGGGAGCCTTCCCCTGTACCCTGGGGACCAGGCAGGTGAAAGCTGTGAGACAAACAGCGTGGATGAAGAAGAGGAGGGCACTGGAGACTGACCCCAAGGCAGCCTGAGGSTGTCAGGGCTGTGGGGAGAGGAGAGCAGCAGGGATCCTGCTGGAACTTTGGCTGCCAATGAAGCCCCAAGCCTGGAGTGCTGCTGGTGTGTGACCCTGGCTGCCAGCTCAGGAGCTGCTCACATCCCAGGGCTGCTCTCCTGGCAGATCCTGGCCTCCTCCTCATCCTCACCCCCCTCCCAGCCTAAGAGACTCCAGTCCCTGCCATGAAAAGCTGTCACCTCCACCACTGCAGCTTCCACCAATATCTGCCCAAGATAATCAGAGTGTCAGCCCCCAACTCCTGCCTGCCTTCTGCCTTTTGCTGGTGTTTTCCTTTCCTTTTGGCAGGAAATGGGGTTTGGCTGTTTAAATTGCTGCATTCAGTCTCTTCCTGTTTTTCATGGCAGYGCTGTCACTTGGGGGAGAACAGAAATGTTTTCAGAGCTCACTGGCCAACAAAAGGCCTTGTGTGAAGAGCTGGGCAATATTTTCCCAACACTTTGCTAGCAGAAGTGGATGTTTGGGTCCCAAGCCATTGTCTGACGAGTGACTTGGCTGTGAAGGCTTCCTGTGGCTGTTGGTAACTCCCCAAAACCTCTCTGCAGATGCTGCTGGGGAAATCTCTGAGAGTCTTGCACCATCTCCATGTATTTGTTCCTAAAACAAATTCAGGAGTGGGCTCCTCCTGCTCTCTCCTGCTCTCTCCTGCCCATCCGTGATGCCCACCAAGCAAGCACTGCTGTTGTCACGGGGTTTAGCTGCATTCAGGGGGAATTTTTTGGATTAGTTTTTGGATTTGGGCATGTTTGGAGGCCAGCTGGGTGCACAGACATTTTCCTTTGGCAGCATTGGGATGAGCACTGCCTGCTCCTTGGGGATGACCCTTGGGCTCCCTCCTGCTCCATCCCACCTGGTTAGGAAGGGCCATTTCCACCTCAGGTGGTGGAAAGAATTTTGTGTCTTTGTGTAGGGTATGGGACAGTCAGCTTGACTCCTGGGAAGGGGAGAGATGGCTGAGATTTTGGGTTTTTTCAGCCTATTTCAAATTCCTCTTTCTCCCAGGGCTTCTCTTTGCAATCACTGGTGTTAACAGGGATGGCCAAGATTTTTCAGCCTG
Organism: Sporophila hypoxantha; assembly: GCA_002167245.1. Lineage (NCBI taxonomy): Eukaryota > Metazoa > Chordata > Aves > Passeriformes > Thraupidae > Sporophila > Sporophila hypoxantha. Next base: position 1,170,795 of record NDFG01000009.1, read on the forward strand.
CTTCATATTCTGTTGTATCAATATTCCTCTTCCTCCCAGGCTTGTGTTCACCATCCCTGGTGGTAACAGGACACAGAGCACCTCTGAGACACCAGGATGGGGAGCAGCAGGAGGCTGTTTTACAGGGGGGTTAGCTAAGGCACAAAACCACAATTTGTAGCCCAGGGTCTCCTGGATCTTGGTGCTGTGCCCATCTGTTGCAGGAATAGGAAATATCTTCTTTGCTCTTATAGTCCTCTCTGGCATGGTGGGAAAAAGAACAGGGTCAATTAGAAAGAAGGACCAGCTGGATCTGCTGGAAATAAGGGGTGTTTCAAGGGGAAAAAATCACTTTACAAGCAAAAAAGCAGGAATTGCCATCCCTATCTGTCATTTCTCTCATTTTCCCTTAAAAGTGAAAGGTTGGAGGAAAGGAGTGTTAGCTTTTGGTGAGTCCTTGGGAAGAGGAAGGTGTGGAAGGAGGTCCAGGGGGTTTGGCAGCCCTGCCCATTTCTCCTGGCTGCACTGGTGAGGATGTGAGCCTGACTCTTTCCCAGGGGGATGGATCAATCCCAGGSATGAGTTATCAGCTTCATTTTACCTCACAGTCTCCCTGTTTGCCAGCTGGGCTATCCTAAATAAATCCCTGTGCGTGTCTCAGTGCCACTGGTGCTTGCACAACAGCACTTTTTGCTCATCCCAGTGTTGTGGTGTTTGTTACCCAAGGACCGAGGTGAGGATTGAGAAGCTGATTCCAAGTTCTTAGAAGGCTGATATATTATATTTAGATAATATATAATGTTAATATTTATTATATTATATTATATTATATTATATTATATTTATTATATTATATTATATTATATTAATAATATATTACATTTAATATACATTATATTATATTATATTATATTATATTATATATATTATATTATATTATATTATATTATTATATATATATATTATATTAATATTATATTATATTATATTATATTATTATATATATATATTATATTATATTATATATATATATATATTATTTATAAGGATACATCAGAAGCTAGACAAAATGAATAAATAAAAACCATGACAGACTAGCGAGTCTGACACAGCTGGCTGGTGATTGCCATAAAGTAAAACAATTCTCATGCTGGGTAAACAATACTTTAAATCACATTCCAGAGAGCAAAACATGGAAGAGCTGAGGCTTCTCATCTTCCCAGGAGAAGAGATTTTTCAAAAATATCACAGTGACATCCCAGCTGGACAGATCATGCACAAGTTTTGTGCACACGTCTTTACTCCAAATTTTTCAGGCTGGTGTTTCTGATTCAAAGGGTTTGTGGACAGCTGAGGTCAGCTCTTGGTCAATTTTTAACAGCACTTTCTTTTTCCTCTGAAAATGCAAATAAGAGCAGGAAACTCCCCAAAACGATAAAGTTTTAACTCCAAATTTTACCGACTAGTGTTTCTGATTCAGAGGGTTTATGGACAGCTGAGGTCAGCTCTTGGTCAATTTTTAACAGCACTTTCTTTTTCCTCTGAAAATGCAAATAAGAGCAGGAAACCCCCACAAAACCGATAAAGTTCAGTTTTTGGGAGGGCAGTACCCCGAGCRATGCTGTAATGCCTCTCTGGGAATGCTCACTGGAGACTGGGAGCTGGAGCAAACAGGCTGGTGGCTGCCAGATCTGTGTTTGTGCACTTGCTCGCATCAGTTTGTGTTGGATGCTGTGTGTGCAGAGCTGGTGCTGGGCCAGCAGCTGTGATAAGAGGTGACAAGTGTCCTCCTGCTGACACTGGGGGCTGGAGAGGGTGGGATCTGAGCTGGGGAGGAAGAGGGACACAATCACTTCTGATTGTGATGGGGTSAATTATAACATCTCTGTTGTCTCAGCCATCTTATGAGGCTGAAAATTGAATAAAAGTTTTGAAAACGCTTCTCATTGCCCCATCTGTGAGTCAGAAAAGAGCATAATTCAACAGGTAGGGCTTTGGCTTCAGGGTTTCTGCAGCTGAGCTCTGGGATTTGCAAATCTCCCCCCTGCATCTTCCATCTCCAGCAGGCCTGAGCATCACCTCCCCTGCAAAGCTGGCTCTGCTCCGGGGTGAAAAACTTGCACAGAGAGAAATTCCAGTTATTTCCCCACAGGAGGCAGCTCAGGGAGCTCCCTCCAGGGAGATGCACAGCTGCTATTTGTCATGGTTGGGGTGGAAGTGGCCAGAGATGTCTGGGGCTGTGCTTTTTGGAGAGCAACTGAGTTCATGTCTCCAGTGCTCCCAGTAAGGTCCTGGCCCCTCTGAACTGGGATTGGGARATTCTCCCCAGTGTGGGCTGAGCTCAGGCAGAGTGTGGGTTCATCTCTTTGCCCTGGGGGATGGTTCTCTCTCCTTTCAGSCAGCAGGGATGAGGACAGGTCCCTGCCTCTGCAAAGTGCTCTGTGCTCCAGGCAGGGAGAAAAGGGGCTTTGGGTGCTCTGAGGGAGAGCAAAACAAAAACTCCTAATCCCCTACATCAACAGAAGCTTGCACTTAAGGGCTGTAAATCAGGGCCTAATTGCRTGGAGAGGATGATTGCATTTGAGGTATTAAGATGGTTTCTCAGTGTTAAACACTTGTCCTTGAAAGGATACTGCCTCACCGGTGGATGCAGAAATAATTCTGGCAGTAATTAATTRCCTTCACCCCAAAACACCCMCACCCTGAAACCTCTCCTTCACAAATCCTCATGTCCTGGGGGAAAAAACCCGAACATGCATTGGAAACAACCTTCTCAAACCCATTTATTTCCTTCCAMAGCATAAACCAGGAGGAAAGCCTGTGTCTGAAAGTGGCTGGGTGCCAAACCCTCTGACAGAGCTGCTCTCTCACGTCGGGGTGACCCTGCTCACACAAAATGTTCATTGGGTGTGACCGTGTTCACAGGGGTCTGAGGATGAGGAACAGACAAAGATCTGACTCCATGTTTCAGAAGGCTGATTTATTATTTTATGATATATATTATATTAAAACTATGCTAAAGAATAGAAGAAGGATTCATCAGAAGGCTGGCTAAGAATAGAAAAAGAAAGACTGATAACGAGGGCTTGTGGCTCGGACTCTCTGTCCGAGCCAGCTGGGCTGTGATTGGCCATTAATTAGAAACAACCACATGAGACCAATCAAGATCACCTGTTGCATTCCACAGCAGCAGATAATCATTGTTTACATTTTGTTCCTGAGGTCTCTAGCTTCTCAGGAGGAAAAATCGTGAGGAAAGGATTTTTCATAAAAGATGTCTGTGACAATTGAGGGCAGAGCAGGACCCAATGCTGCTGCGTTTCTGAGATATTGCAGGCACAGCTCCCTCCCCCAGCATCCCTCCCATCCCTGCACCAGTTGGCTGTGCCTGAGCWGCTCAGCATCAGCCCAGGTGCTGCAGCTCCCCGGTGTGCAGGTGAGCAGAGTCCCAGACCCTCCATCCCTGCACCACCTCCCCGCCACACAGACAATTAGATTTATTCCTGGGAACTGCTCTTTGCTGCTTCTCCTGCCAGCAACCCAAGCTGTTTTCTTCTGTGGTCGAGCCCTGAGGTTGTYTGTGGCTCAGCTTTGCATTTTTGGAGGCCTCCACGTGATCTGCTCACATTCTCCTCCTCGCCAGGAGATCAGCGACTTCGCAAGGCTGACCTCGCCTTGCCTYGCCAAGAGGTCGCCTGGCAGGCCAAGAGACTTGTGCAAGAGGTTTTTTTTTTTTTAATTAGAAAAAAAAAAATTGCAGAGAAAGCAAACCCCAGATGTCCTGGAAGAGCCAGAAGCAAAATGACTCCAGCTCCCTGGGTGAGGCTGCTGCTATTTAAAGCAGCYGGAGCAGGGGAGGTTGTACAATGCCCATTCTGTTGAGGAGGGGGTCGAGAGGGTGCTGGATTCTGCTTTGCTCTCTGGGATAAATCCTGCACAGACCCTTCCTCCCTCTCCTGATGCCAGTGGAGCTGTGGGGGTGAAACACAGTGCAGGCTCTGTCTCAGAACTTGGAGGCTCAGTGAAGATATTCAGCCTCCGGGAGCGATCTGATGTGTGTGTCTATTTATTGATATTCCAGGAGTATAACATAAGACTTATCTGTTTTTTCCCTCCATGAAATGTCTCTATTTATCCAAATTGCATGGATGGGTTCCTATTGTACCTGGTAGGATAACACAGATATTGGAAGAGTGAATAGAGTGCAGATGGAGATGAAAAAAGCTGTTTTACTCACAGAGAGATGCCTGAATCACATCTGACCATATTTCTGCCCCAGACACTCCCAGCCTGGCACCTGCATGGCTTTGCTGTTGGAGTAAATAGATTTTCCTCTGAATTTGTTTGAAAAGCATTTTACTGAGAATGGGACTGTGATGGTGTTCACAGGGGTCTTAGGATGAGGGAAGAGATGAGGATCTGACTCCATGTTTCAGAAGGCTGATTTATTATTTTATGATATATATTATATTAAAACTATACTAAAAGAATAGAAGAAAGGATTTCATCAGAAGGCTAGCTAAGAATAGAAAAAGAAAGAATGATAACAAAGGCTTGTGGCTTGGGCTCTCTGTCCGAGCCAGCTGACTGTGATTGGCCATTAGTTAGAAACAACCACATGGGCCAATCACAGACCCACCTGTTGCATTCCAGAGCAGCAGATAAGCATTGTTTACAGTTTGTTCCTGAGGCCTCTCAGCTTCTCAGGAGGAAAAACTCCTAAGAAAAGCATTTTTCATAAAAGATGTCTGTGACATGGGACAATCTTTGGGTAACCTGGCAACAACTTTAGGACAAAATTTGGTGTTTGCAGAGCCAGCACAGACCTGGCTGTGCAGCTGTATCCAGGTTCAGGATGGAGCTGGAGTTCCATCTCTGGAAGTGCTCAAGGCCAGTCTGGATGAGGCTTTGAACATCCTGATCCAGTGAAAAGTGTCCCTGCTTATGGCACAGGGTGGGACTGAGTGGTCTTTAAAGTCCCTGTCAAGCCAAGCCATCCTATAATTCTTTATTTAAAGAAATACTCAACATTAGGAAAGGCAAGACAGCCAGATAGGAGTGCAACTGAATGGTAAAGACAGAGTTTGCTCTGTTTCCTCCATGCAGCACTGGGAGCTGGTGCAGCTGATGGAACATGTGGGTGACATTAGATGAGTACATTGCATTTCCCCGTTTCAATGTCATTACCCCGTYGTTGTCAGTGATCCAAAATATAATAGGATTTGTACAGCTGATTTATCCTGTAAACAAGCAACATTAGCCAGGCACGTATTTAGACAAGGAGAGAGAGTGGGAGAGGCAGAGTGAGGGAATGTGCAGCAGGGAATAATAAAAATTCACTCCTCCTAATGAGGGAATGACCCAGTGTGGTGGTGTTTGAGGGTCCCAGGAGGGGAGARGAGATGAGAATTTGACTCCATGTTTCAGAAGGCTGATTTATTATTTTATTATATATATTAAAAGAAAAKGATATACTAAAACTATACTAAAGAAAGATAAAGGAGACATCAGAGGGCTAGAAAGGAATGAATAATAAAAGCCCATGACTGACCAGAGTCCTGACACAGCTGGACTGGGATTGGTCATTAATTTAAAACAATTCACATGAGACCAATCAAAGATGCACCTGTTGGTAAGCAACCTCCAAACCACATTCCAAGCAATCAGATAATTATTGTTTACATTTTTTTTTCTGAGGCTTCTCAGCTTCTCAGGAGAAAAATCCTAGCAAAAGGATTTTCATAAAATACATCAGTGACAACCCAGCACTCTTGGGTTGGGGCTGTTGGTGGGGATCCCACTCCAGACAWCACAGGGCTGGGATTGTGATGGTGTCCCTGCTCCCAGGGCTGCCTGCAGCCTCCCAGTTGCTCAGTCCTGCTTCCAGATTCGGGAGCAGTTGGAGCTTCAGTGAATTGACACTGCCTGGTACAAACGTTCTGAATTCCTCAAGCACCAAGATCTGCCCAGATAAGCAGCTACAAGGGGAGATTTTCCCTTTCAGGGCTCGACTGCTTTAGTTTGTTGTTTAAACTGATAACCAGGCCTCTTTAAATGCATCTTCTGTGAGATGATGGCACCAGACACATCTCGATTCTCCCCGATACTGCATYTCCACTCTCCGTTATTTGTTGAGCGAGCCAAGCTCTCACCATYTCCAGCAGCACATACATCTCACTCATTACACCACTTAAATCACCTTTGCAGGACCGTGGTGAGGCTTAATTAATGCTTTTAAGAGGCTCAGGGATCTCAGGGTGAAGGTGTTGCCTGCATGCAAAGCAGCCTGGTTGTTTCATTTCTGCAGCGCTGCTGGYGCGGGTGGCACTTTGCAGCCCAAATGAAGACTTTTATTTTTTTTTTTCCTGTGTAACAAAATAATAATTTTAGCAATTGTGATTGCAGCAGCAGTGAATTGCTGGTGGTGCCATCAAAGGGAGGCAGCCAGAGTTTATCTGACCAGGTGCTGGTGTGTGTTCAATAGGAATGAGAGGGCTGATCAGGGACATCCTTTAGGATAAATGCAGCACCTTCTCTCAAAGGTGGCTTTCTGCTTACACAAAACCCCCTTTTCACCTAAGATTTCCTCTCTCTGGGACTCATTCTCCCCATCCCAGAGTGTGCTGCTGTGTTTCAGGTGTGTAGCAGAGCTTTGCTGCTGGAATAAGTTCTTACAGARGAGCTCTAGCAGCTTATTTGATCAATACTTCCCTTTTGAAAAATCCCTAAATTCTTATTTACCCAACAGCCCGTGCCAGTTTCAAAGGCAGAGTCTCCACACTCAATAATCTCTTTTTTTTTGGGGTGTGGAAAATTTTAAGTGAATTTTTCAAAGCACTGATCTGAGAGCCACAGAGATTATATTCCTCTGTTTGTCCCTCAACGCTGCAGCCACACGATCCTCTGAGCCAGCAAGGRGAAGTTTATGGGACCACAGGAAAGCTCAGCTTCCTTTTACACCTTTCACAGCCACACTTGCTGCTCTTCAGGTCACATCCATCCTTCTGGCTTGTAGGARTGAACCTCAGTGGCCACACAGCTCTGGGGTGTGGTTTTCACCCCACCTGCATGGCTTGGAGTGCTGAGATTTGGAATTGATGCTGGAAATTTTCTGAAGAGATGGAAATGCAATATTGTGAAAAACGCCAATCGCTTGTTTTTAAAATTTTTAAAGTTTAATAATAATAAAATGGGTATAAAAATAGTAATACAATTAGAGTAATAATAATTTGGACAATTTGGATTAGGACAATATGAGACAATAGAAACAAAGAGTTACAGACAGTCCTGGTACCTTTTCTGGGCAGCACAAGCCTGAAAAAGGACCCACGTTAACAGAGGATTAACCCTTAAAAACAACAGCCTGTTGCATATTCATACACCTCATCCATGATGCATAAATTCCATTCAAACACAGGATTCTGTCTGGGCAGTGTCAGCTTCTTCCTCCTAATCTCAACAGCATCTTCAGAGCTGAGCAAGGTGGGAAGAAGTTCGTTTCTCCTGATAAAGGAGCAATAAATTCTCTTTCTCTGAAAGATTCAGGTGTCCTGTGGCTGCTATCTCACTGCGAGTCCTTTCTTTAGAAAAAGTATCCTACATAGCATAGTTTCTATTTTAACCTTAAGTTATAACCTAAAACTATATTTACACACTACTTAAGAAAATTAAYACAGCATAACTTTCTAACACAACACATATAATATTCATTTGAATATTTGCGAAAAGCCAATCATAAAATACACATTTTTCACAACTATGCAAAAGGGAGATTTGGCTGACACAGCGATGTTTCGGTTTTGGAATGGGAAGATCTCCATGAATGAATATTTTATTTATTATGTTTTATTATCTCCATCTGCATTGCTGCTGGAGGTACTGTCCCTTCTCAGACTTCTGGGGTCTAACCAAGGCACTGGAAATATCACTTAAATCACAATATGACTTTCCTTCATGGGGACATGAGCAATTTCCCTCTAATCTTAGAATGGTTAGGATGGAAAGGACCTTAAAGCTCATCCAGTTCCACCCCCCTGCCATGGACAGGGACACCTCCCACCAGAGCAGGTTGCTCAGAGCCCACAACAGCCCAGTGCTGCTTCCAGAGCAGTCCCAGCAAAAGTGGGAACCAGAGATGGAGAGCAAGCAAAAACCAATCTTTGCAATTGTGTCACCATGGCTGTGATGGGGTCAGCTGAAAGCAGGACTCTGCATCTCTGAGGCGTGACAAAAAAGAAAGGAAAGCAGCCAGAATTGTTTAAATTTTGTATTATTGGGCTCTAGAAAATGTGTAGGGGCTCACTAATGGATTTAGCTTGTGCACATCTTTGGGCACTTAAAAAGGCAGGACATGGAGGATGTTACATTTATAGCACAAATTTGCAGCACAATTCCTTTTATCCACAATTACTGATAATCACCCAGCTCTGCTGAGCAAAAGGCCTGAAGACTGAAGGAACCTGTTGCTCTCTGMAAGAAAGGCAGCCTCCTCTTCAGGAAATTGCAAATTTTACGACGTGGAGGAACATGGTGTGGACTGTTGGGGAGCCTCACACTCACAGCAGAGCAGGAACATAAATGTAGGCATAAAAAGTCTGTACTCCATTAAGATTCTGCAGCACTCTGGAAACTTGACACCAGTCCTTGAACTGAKGCTTAAACTACAGACCTAAAAACCAAATGCCCTGTAGAAGTTCTAGTCAATTTGAGTAACTTTCCCTCTTGTTCTTGTGCTCCTGAGCTGTGTCTGAACGAAAACCTCTTCAGCACAGTGGGTGCAATTTCCCTATAATTGGTAAAGTTCCTGTAACTGCTCTGTCATTTGTATATGGTGACGTGTAATTGCACAGCAGCCACTGCTGTGGGTGCACGAGTGAAAAGCAGCGTGCAATTAGAATGTATTTCCAAATGTTTGCTCTTGATCCAGCTTCTGTTCTATCACAGAGCRCCCTGGGGAAACAGGGCTGGGTATTTTTGGATGTCATCAGACTCCAGACTGACCACTGAGGAGGGGTGGGTTGGTGATCTGTGCTGTCTTTAGTCGCTGCTCATCTCTTGGAACACAAAATTTCAATCTGCAGATGACAAAGGTCTGCAACCAGGCAAACCTGCAGCCTTTTCCTGGCCCAGGATGGGGAGTGTTGGAATCCTGAATGCTGAGAATTTTAGACTTTTTGTGCTGAAAGGCACAGACCCACAAGAGAACACTGCATTTGACCTGAGGCCATGGAGAAGGCTTCAAAAATTGATTGATAGCGCTGGGATTATGGGTGTGGAGTTGGTTAGAAGTGTGTGATATCACAGGGTGGAAAACTTARAATTTGGGGTTTTAGAATATAGAAATAAATATAAAGCAAGATGGGGGTTTTAAGGCAGAGACAGGTTGTTCTTCTTTATCTTCTTCTTCCTTCTTCTTCACATTCTTCTTCCTTATTCTTCATCTTCTTCTTCCTCCTTCTTCATGGGTTTGGGTGATGTTTTGTAATTGGACAGAAAAACCCACATTGCTGGCTTCAAGTGATCAGTTATTGGGTTAAAAGGGAAAATGATCTAGGTGTCCTTTCTTAATTGGATGGTTTAGTCTTAAAAGACCTTGGAGCAAGAGATTGTTGGCCATTTTGTGCCTTGCTAATGAAAGGCTGCAGAACTCATGGTGGTGAGACTGTTTTGCTGATAAGAAACAATAAACACCTGAGTCCAAACATGAACTGCCATCTCAAGTGCCTTCAATCCAGACCCAGAGAAACCAACAGGGGAGGGCAGTGACATCAAATTCCAGGAATGATGTGGCAGGAGGGGGAAGCCAGAGGGGCCCTGTCCATCCTGCACTGGGATTTCACAGCTCAGCCCAGCAGCAGGATGRAATGTGATGGTTCTGCTGAGGTTCTGTGGGGAGAAAGGGCAGGTGGGCCAAAATCCACTGATTTCASAGGAGGCAGCATGGCCAGAAGCAGAGATACTGCAGGAGGGAGGGTCAATCCAGCCTCAGGAATGCCAAGTACTAATGCCATGGGCAGGACAAAGCAGCATCCAACCACGAATTCACCTTGCACTCAAACATGCTCAAACCACCAAGAGAATGTGTGCAGGCAAACAGGAGCAGCACAAGCCTTGGGTAGCATCCTGCTGCTGCTGGAATTTAAATTCCTGTGGTTTGCAGGGAGATGGTTTCCATTATTTCCAGCTCCACTCCATGGGGATTTGTGGTTCACCCCTGCTGCAGGTGTCCTAGACCCTAAATTTCTTAGCTTGTGTCTCTTCAAATAGCATGAAGCTCCTGCTGAGAGGTTTTCCTCTGTCTTCCATCTCTTTAGATTTTTAAATATCCTATTGAGTGGACATGTGCCCACCTTCACCCTCAGTCAGCCCTTGCAGCCAGGCAGGAAAGGAGATCTTGCAGCCAGGTGATGGAAAAGACCTTGGATGTCTCCTTGCAAAGACTCAAATGCCTGTAACTGTTGATTTCTTACTGCTGCTGGCTGCCTGGCCCTGCTGGCAGCACAGACATCCATTAATGTGTGTTCCCTCCATCCTYTGCCTCAGCCAAGCCTGAGATAACAGCAGAGAGGAGCCAAGTACCTGCCACCACAGGAAGACAGGGCTGTTAGGTATTAGCTGTAAATCAAAGGCAAGACTTGGCCACTGGGACAGCCTTTATCCCTGGTGAGTCTGTGGAATTGCTTTGGAGCCTGCTGAGCTATCTGGGAAAAAAAGGCTCCAGTGCTTTGATTGAGGAGGAAGATTYTGCTGGAGTGAAAGCAAGGAGGAGTGAGGGGTGGCTAATCCCTTATGGAGGCTCTTCCCCAAATGTGGATTAGGCTGTGTTTGATTATCAGGGGCTGCTTCAGAGGCAAACAGTGAAAGCAGATGTTTAAGGGACAATTGGTGCATTATGAGCACTGTTTGCCCCTGTCCCCTGATATTTGGTGCTTCTGCCACTCCTGCAGTGCCAGCACGCTCATTCCTGCTGGGAATGAGGTGAGGACAGGCAAGGAGGTGATGGAATCAAATCTCCAACCCTTCTGCTGAACWTGGGGRTKTTGGGGGCTCAGCCAATCCCTCCAGGACTGASGCAGYACCAGCCTTGTAAAGCCATCCTCTCCAGGAGGGCTTGGATGTGTTAATYATTTATTTGATAGGTTTAATCCTGGAGGAGGCAAACTCCTGCCAGAATCCTGTAAATCAGGGCCATTCTTTTGCACACCCTTCCTGTTTCAGTGGTGACTGTGACTCTTGGCCATGGTGTCAGGGCTGCAGGTGGTTGGTGACACGGGCAGAGGTGGCAGGAGCAGAGCACAGCCAGGTAGAGAGGCAGCTGGTGGGACTGGGGAGGGCATTTATACCCTGGGAGCTGCCAGTCCATCTCAGATGAAGATATTTTGGATATGCAGACCACCTGTGCTTCTCAGTTTCCCTGGGGCAGGGTGGTGGTGAGAAATATTCCCTCATTTGCAAGTGGGAATTCGGTGTGGGATGATGAAGTGGTTGATCCCAGCACGGCATTCCAACTGCAGGGCCCTATTCCCTTCCAAGTTACCTCTGGCTGTGACTTTCGGGGTTGGATTTTAACTGCCCAGGATGTGAGAATTGCTGATATCATTCCCACCTCTTTAGACCTTCCCTTTGCCTCTCCCTGCTATCCCAGCCTGCCGCTAGAAGTGAATTCCTGCCCTCACCTCCCCCTTCATTCTGCAAAGTCGCTAACATGAAATTGCCAGGCAGAGAAGCTCCAGAGAGTTTAACGTGGCTACTTTATATTGCTGCTAGGAGTGTCTGGAATTGAAAATAAACCTGTGCTTGCAACTCCTGACCCTTTCATCATAAATCCAAACTTCCTTACGTGTCTGTCTTTGCTGCAGAGGATGACTGTATTTCTGGCTCTACAAAGGCCTGTGTGCAGCTGAGAGCCACAGCTGTGCAGGAGCTGGGTGCTGTTTATTTGGAGGGTTTTGCTTGCTGGCATTTTTTTGGCAGATGATTCCCCAGAGGAAATAACCCAAATATGTTCAATGAAAATAGTTTTCGTGCGGCTTGCTGGCCTTGCTCCTGTTCCTGGGGGAGGGTTGTCCACATGGCAAACCAGCAGTGCTCTGATTGCTTCTCTGGCACCCAACCAGCAGCACACAGAGTTCTAGAATGGTTTGGGTTGCAAGTGACCTAAAGACCATCAAATTCCACCCCCTGCCATGGGCAGAGACAACTTCACCTATCCCAAGTTGCTCCAAGCATTGTCCAACCTGACCTTGGACACTTTCCAGGGATCCACGGGCAGCCACAACTTCTCTGTTCCCCACCCTCATCATAAACAATTTCTTCTTTAAACTTAGTATGACTCTACCTTCTTCAAAAAAATTTGCTCCCCTATTCCTGTGTAAGCCCTTCTYAWAAGGATGTGTTCTCCTGTCAGTAATGCCAGGGGAAAAAWAGATGAAATAAATAGGCTTAAATTTAATTTTGTGTCAGTGTGGGATCTGAGTTCAGCTGGAGCCCAATCAGGTGCAGGAGGAACTACCCAGTGGCAATTAGATGAATGAAACCTCAACAGGTTGGAGACAAATCAGCCACAGGTGTCTGTGCTTAATGCTGTGATTTTGGGGGCTGTGTCCTCCCAGGCTCCTGCCTGGATTGGGAGGGTCTGGACGGAGTAGAAAGGCAGCCAGAGGATTCTGTGGGTCCCTTCTGCTCTCAAGTGCTTCAGCTGGAGGGGTTGGTTTTGGCTGTGCTCTGCTGGATTCATCTTATTTCACTGCTTGTCAGAGTAATTTTCTCTGGTTTGGGATGGAGCTTTGTACCCTGCACCTCAGGTAAGATGTCTGCTGGCACTATGAAGCTTTTCATCGTCTTGGCGGTGAAGAAAGCTGTCCTGTTTTCCTTGGAAATTTTCCTCCCTTTCCCCTCTTTCTGCTGTTTGGGATTTTCCTGCTTTCAGCCTGAGGTGATTCTTTGCATCTTCTCAGGGTGAGCACTTAGGCAGCTTGATTTTACCCCTGAAACACAAATTGTTCTCATCTCCGAGCTTAAGAGTTTCTGGGCAAATTGGGCCTGACGTGGAGACCTGGATTCTTGGATCTTACATCCACAGGACAATTCAGCTTGGAGGGACATCAAGGGGCCACACAGTTGGGCCGAGGGGCGTTGGAAATTTTGGGGCCGGTTATGGGTTGGAAATTTTGGGGCCAGTTATGGGTTGGAAATTTTGGGGCCAGTTATGGGTTGGAAATTTTGGGGGCCGATTAGGGATTGAAATTTTGGGGGCCGATTATGGATTGAAATTGGGGCCGATGGCATCACCTGGAGTAGTTTTGTGCTCACCCGTCCCTGTTGGAAGGTGCATTTCCWTTTTGGTTGGGTAGTTCCTTCTCTGGCACACCTCCTTTCCCTGCTGATTATGGATTTCCTCGTTCTAAAGCTGGGYTGCAGATTTATCTTGGACTTGTTGCTGTCATTTTGGACTAGCAGCATCCTGCCTGCTGCTGCTGGAGGCTGCTGATCTGCTCCCTAATTGCTCTTTTAGCTCTGCTAAAAAGGGCAGTCCACAAACACTAATGACTCCTGCAGGCCAGAGCTCAGGCTAGCTGATCCCTCCTAATGGCCCTTTGAATTCCTCCTAGGTTTTATGTATTTATAAACACATTTAGGACGCATTATTCTTCTATTCAGCAAAACCATCTGTAATTATTGCCCGTAATTGCTGGGTGAGGATAAAATGAATCAACTATCAGGCTTTTACTGCTGGTGAACTCGAGCAGGACCATCACTTTTTTTTAGCTGTGTTTCCAGGAAGATGTGAGTTCAAAGAAAATTATCGTGGTCCTTTAGTTCTGATATATCAAAACTAGGCAACCTTCCYACACTTCATTATTACTTCTCTAGGCCTTAGCAAAACATTTTAAGTGTTGAAATCTGTGAGTGGCCCCAGAGAAGTTAATAAAGTCCAACTGGTCTGGCAGTTGTGTGCTGGGATATTTGGAGTTTTATTTGATTTATTCTGTGGAGATCTGTGACCTGTATTAGCTTCACCTGCCTCGATGGTGCCTGAAGGTAGAAGAGCTGCCAGTGCCACGTTCCTGTTGTGTTTCTGGAACTCCCTGAAGCCCAAGGAAACACCCTTAGGGAGAACTGGATATGACATTAATTTAAGTGGAAGGGATCCCATGTGGTGAAAATGCTGCTGAGTTCAAATGCAGTGGGTGTTGGAGCTCAGGCAGCAGTATTGATGGATAGGGTTTTTTCTCTGGTTGTTGGGAGTTCATRGATATTTCCAAAAAAAAMCCMAAAAAGCTGGAAATCCCCCGTGGTAGCTGTGGAAGCTTCCCTCCTTTCCAAAGAACTACAGGAAATTACAGCATCCCAGTKAAATCACAGAATGGTTTGGGTTGGAAGGTGCCTTAAAGGAAGGAAAGGTGGATGCTAATGTCCTTACAAACAACTCGATGGGTGAGGGGTCTTTAGGAGGAATGGGTGTTAATGTCTTTGAAATGGGCCTCAGTGTCTGTACCAACCACAAAACATGGGAATTTGGGAAATTTAACTACGGTTTGGACTTCTGAACTTTAGGGTTGGACAAATGGGTCCAGGTAAASTCTGAGGCACTTCTGGATGGTGGATCCCCTGAACTCTGCTGGGTTTTGGGGGAAATGATAGGTTCAGGAGGGGATATGTGGGAGATGGATTGGGAAGGCTGCACCTTCCTGGTAATGGGGAAAGGAAGAGGGTGAGTTTAGGATAAAAGGAGGCTGTGTGCTCTGAAACCTCGAGAGAGAAACCCCATGGGGGTATGCCCCAGTGGGCTCTCTYTCAATTTATTCCAATAAAATTGCAGAACTCTGTCTCTTTTATGGACCCTGCCTTTTCACAGTGTGTTTTTTCCCCACACCATCCAGTCCCACCCCCTGCCATGGTCAGGGACACCTTCCCCTATCCCAGGTTGCTCCAAGCCCTGTCCAGCCTGGCCTTGAACACTTCCAGGGATCCAGGGGCAGCCACAGCTTCTCTGGACCATGTGTGCCAGGACCTCACCACCCTCMCAGCCAACAATTTCTCCCCATCTAACGCTGCTCTCTGGCAGTTTGAAGCAATTGTCTCTTGTCCTGTCCCTCCATCCCTTGTCCCAGGTYCTGCTTCAGCTCTCTTGGAGCCCTCTGAGGCACTGGAAAGGGCTTCAAGTTCATGATATTTAATTCTTACCATGGTCCCTTCTRCAGATTTGGCCTGGGCTGACCAACTGACCATCTCTTGCTTGGACAATGCCTGGACACTCCTTGGAGGATGAAAATTTCCAAAGATGTAACATAAGCAACCTTGCTGAGTTCAGAATTAGGAGAGGAATGGTTATTTAGGCTTTGTAGATGTGATCCTTAGTGTTGGATCCTGGGTCCAGAGGACAGGTCAGGGTCTATTTTATTWTTTTATTTGCCAGTGCAGGTTTAGCTCAGTAGTTCTTACTCTGGATCTACAGGAATGGTGTATTTTTTTTTGACAGAACTTAGGGATGTTTAAGACATTTTCAGCAGACTTTCACTTGATTGCTGAGTCTTGACTGGTAGAACTGACTGGTACAGCAGTAGGAAAAAGGCTTAATGTAATGTATCCTGCTGGGCTGTCATTCAAGAGAACCAACTTTCCAGTTCTCCTTCTGGCTGTAACTYATTGTGTAACTTCAGAGAGGTTTTTTTTTTTCTTTTTTCCACCTCTTTCTCCAGTCCTCCTCGATTTTTGTCAGCCTGCATAAATTACAGGCATGTTACGCAATGGATGGATACTTCCCAAATGGCTGAAAAATTAGTGACTTCAGCTGTTTACCCTCTTTTTCTTTCTTCCTTTGCAGCTGTTAACAATTGATGACAATTTCTGTGGCCTGGATATGAATGCCCCCTTGGGAGTATCATCCATGGTGCGAGGGCTCCCCATTTTCACCGAGGATGGGGACAGGATGACCTCRGTGATTGCCTACGTCTACAAGAACCACTCCCTGGCTTTTGTGGGCACCAAGAGTGGGAAGCTCAAGAAGGTAAGACCTATGTGGTCCTCTAACTCAGATTTTCATATTTTTATGGTGATTTATTGTGTCGAGCATGAGCGCGGTCCTTGTCCTAAGGTGCTCCTATTTTGAGGATGAAAAATGGTTTGGTTGGCAAAGAAACTGTGTTTCACCCTCGAGGGATAAAGATGATCTGAGGGAGGATAAAATCCTCCTTCCAAGTGGTTATTCATCAGGAAATTATTGCTTCAAAAGTCAAACCACAGTTGCAGATGGACGTGATATAATTTGCATCCAACAGAAATTTTTGGTGTTCAGACCATCTCTAATTGAGTCATTGGTCACAGGGTGTCTGTGCATGCTGGAGAAAATCAGACTGGGGCTGAAGTTTGGGAAACAGGATCCATGCTCTGGAGATCTTTCTTCAGGGCAGTGTGACTGGGCTGTGATCTCACCACGAGCCCAGCACGGGATCAGCGGCCGCCCYGCTGACGTCAGGCTGGGGTTTGTGCTGAAGGAAGAGGGTTTGCTTCAAAGGAAAGCTGTGTCCTGAGCCATAATGAGCTTTGTGTTTATGGCTGGTGCCACACAAACAGACTCAAGAGTGTGTTTGTTCTCCTCTCTGGGTATTCTCACTAGAAATGTGGCCATTGCATGGCTGGCGTTTGCCTTGTAAAGCCCCCAGAGAGGCTGGGGAGGTGGAGTCCTCTACCTGTGGCTTTCCCAAGGAAAGATGAGTTGTTGGAAGTGGGCTAATGATGGGCACTGGCTCCATTTCAGCCCCTCTGTGCCAGTCTGACAATGTTGGTCTGAATGTTCAGCCCAGGGGTTTTGTAAGCCATTGCTTGTGCAAGGTGATGGCGGCTTGGCCATGGTCATGGAGATGGGGGAGAAGCTGGGAAGGGAGGTTGGGCAGAGCCTGGAGATGTTTTAGGATGTTGTTTCCTCYTTAAATCCCTTTTGTGAGTAAAGACTTCCAAGTTGGGGCAAATAAGGTGGTGTGAAAAGGTGCCCCACTGTGGCTTGTGGGGAGTGAAGGGAGTTGTTTGTTCATGGATGCTTAGGGATAGTCTGGAATCTCTGGTTTTATTCCTCTACCTGCTTCTTCACTTGAAAAGCTTGAAAATTTGGGCTGTAAATTCAGATGGCATTTCCCCCATGCTGAGGGAGGAATGGGATCCTGCCCACTGGCAAATGTCTCTGGCTTTGGTCGAAGCAGAGGAAAGGCTGCTCGTGCTTTTGAAAAGAAAATATGGTAGTTATTTTTTTTTTATTATTATTCAGGCATGTGAAAAAGAAGCCAAATGGTTTTAAAAATGGTCATAATAAAAATAGTCTCCTCCCCTGGCTAATTAGCTTTTGCTTCCCTGTCATGTGTGATATCATAATAAACTGTTCWGTTCTCCAGTCAGTCTCTTGGAGGGAGGGAAATGGGGCAGCCGAGATCTGAATGGTAAATATCAAAAAGACCTAAACTCTTAATGACTGCTCTCCCTGCACTCACAAGCTTTTGGTTGGGGTTTTTTTTGGCTTCAGGAGAAGAAAACTGAGCCACAGCTCTGTCTTTGCCTTTGCAGGTCGCACTGCAGAGTCCAAGATCTGATTCCTTTTTAATAGGGGAAAATAGGAGAGAAAGCTTTCTGTGCTTTATRGAGTGTGGTAGGGAGCAGGGACAGCCTTATAGGGTAAAGAATGAGCAGAGGAGAGCAGAAGTGGCTGGTGTAACTTGAGAAAGGGAATAAAATGAAGCTTTTTCCTAACATGCTGAATATTCCACTTGTGGTAGTTCTCACTTTGGGTGAGTTGGAGCAGAGCTGGAGCCTTGGGCTGAGATTTGCTCAGGTGAATGAATTTCCCCCAAAAGAGGCAGAACACAAAGCAAAATAAGGATCCCCTAACTATGTGTGATTGTTTTGGACCAGTTGACCCAGACTCCTGGAAACTTTTAGGTCCAGCCCAATCCTTGCTGTGTCGACTGCAATCCCTGACTCTGCTCCTCACATTGTCCCCTTCCAGTGCTCCTGAGGGTGTCTGACCCTGGGACAGCAACCTGCCACCTCCTCTGGGTGGTTTGGCACTCAGRACTTTCCCTTGATGCTSCTTGACCCCTGCCATGGCCCTTTGGATGCTTTGGTTTCCACCTTGGCTCATCAATCAGGTGCTGCCAGGAAAATGCTGCATTGGGATTGCAGCTCCAGCATAATCCATTATTTCAGCATGAAGTTTGTCTTCTGTTCAGAAACAGTGGTAAATTGGAGTAAGCCTTGTAGGATTAGATGAAACTCCTGGACAAATCCCAGGAGCTGGGATTTCTTTTTTTTATTTTTTGTGCTGTTGGGTCCTAGCAGGGGTGTCACACTCTGCTGCTTCTCCTGGTGCACTGCAGCTCCTCGGTCAAGCTGCAGTGGAATATTAGGGATGGCATGAAAGAGGAGTTCCGAGATTATCCCCAAGATAGCAGGATTTATTCTGTGCTTGGAAGACTTGCTGCAAGTCATTTCAAGATGGTTTTGGAGAAACTTTGCTGCTTTTTTTTCCCCTGCAGTTTCAGTATTTTCCTCTCTGTGTGGTTTTTTTTTATGTATGAAAGTGGCAGACTGTGTATCAGATTTTGATTTATGTGATCCATGAATGCTCTGCAAAATACCCACAGTCATAAAGCAATATCTGGTAGTTGATATACAAATGTCACATGTGTCAAAGGAATTTATCCAGTGGCACACACAACTGAAGGAAAATATTGTGCTTTACTGGAACATATCATTAAAATGAATAYTAGCAGAGTATCAGGAGTCTGCCCATGTAACCAAGACAACAAAGAGGGAAAGAAAAGGAAAAACCAAGATAGAGATAGGGTAGGGAAAGTGTGAGTGAAACCGAATGACACGCTTGGCCCCAGCTATTTCWCTGCCCCAGGCAAAATACATTTTGCAACCCCTGCTCATTCACAAAGCTCCCTGTGCAGTCCATCAGGAAGGCACAGAATAATGTGCTGGAGAAATATTCCCTCCAATTCTGCTGCCTTGTCCAYGGCACAGCCCTATTATTGTATTTGCAGGGTCCCCCGAYGAAGGAGGRAATGCTGAATCTGACTCCATGTTCTCAGAAGGCTAATTTAKTATTTTATAATACTATATTATATTCAAGAATGCTATACTAAACTATACTAAAGAATACAGAAAGATGCTTAAGGTAGAAAGCAAAAAAGATAATAATGAAAACTTGTGACTTCAGTGTCTCAACACARTTTGGCCCCAATTGGCCAAAGAGTGAAAACAACTCACAGCAGAATCCAATGAAACAATCACCTGTGGGTAAMCAATCTCCAAACACATTCCACATGAGCACAACACAGGAGAAGCAAATGAGATAAGAATTGTTTYCCTTTTCTCTGAGGTTTCTCAGGATTTTTCCAGAGAATGTGAATGTGACACAGCCCGGCCCTGCAGAATGAAGAAATAAATAGGATAAAAATGAAGAGCTGTGGAAAAGGAAAAATTCTCCCTGTCCATATCTAACACAAAAAACCCACTGTCCTTGCATTAAAGGTTTATTGGGAGTTTGTGGCTTCTTGAGGATGGAGAAGGGTGGCCCAGGGAGGAGAAGTTCAGTCCATTGCTCTGCCAGGAACTTCTGGTGTGTCTCCACATCTCATTTCCTCTCCTGCAAATGGCAGTGAATGTTYTCCTTGCTGAAGAAAATGAACATATTAAGTGCTGTGTGGTGTGTGATCACCTCAGCAGCTTAACAGATCAGGTGGGATGGAAAACCAGCTCCTGACTACTCATGGCATTGTTTAATGAGAAACATTTAATCTTGCTGTGCTTTGGTRAGAACCCAGTGTCTGATTTCCTCCTGTGCTGGCTGTCCCATGTGTCTGTACCACTTTGGTGGTGAGTGTTCCTACAGTTTAGTGCAATCCAGGGATCCTGATGGGCTTCCTTGGCTGCAAASCCCTCTGCACCCTGGGGAATGCTTCAGGCAAAACCCCTGGCTGAAATGCAGTTGGCAACCCTGGGAGTTTTTAGTGATTTCTTCCAGGAGATGCAAAAAGAAACTTGAGTTTAGCAAATGTCTGGTTTGTCTCCCTGCAAACAGCACAGGAGCTATTCCTGGGATTGTTCTCCCCACAAACCACTCTGCTGTAAAACAGCCAGGTGCCARAATTCCCTGGCTTTTTATTTTTTCCTTTGCTCATTCTCTCATTCACACTCAGCTCTTCAGTGGCARGAGAAAAGCAGGGATGTACCCATGGGCTTGGTTTGGATTTTTTTTTTCTTGGTGCCACTAATACCTGGCATCACTAAAAGAGTGTAGCAGTATTCCATATTCCTTGTATTCCCTCCCCAGGCATTTAATTTATGGGTCACTGCTTCTGTACAGATCATTTCCAGTCAAAGAAATATAACTTACCTGCAATAATTCTGTGTGGAGGTGCAGGTGTAAAGGGAGAGTTGAGCTTACAAAAATGTCAGCCTGGGAGCAGCCGCAGGAATTGCATTTCTCACAAAAAAAAAAAAAAAAATCTGGTCTATTTTGAAATGTTTATTTGATAATGGAGTAGTTGAAATTTTCATTTATTTGGAACTTCCCTGTAAGAAATTGTTTGGTTTCTTTTTATTCCATCCAAATATTTCAYTCAGAGCCTTTTCTATGCTGAATTCCTTGCAGAGAGAGAACTTTAACTTAAAAAACAACACTTTCACTCTGTGGGCTGTATTCAATTTTTCATCAAATCCAATCAGTTTGTGCTCTTTGAAGGGTTTTTAGATGTGGAATGTCGTGTAGGGTGAAGGTTTTCTTTTGGATCCAACAACTCTGAAATCTGGCCAGCACTTCCCACCAGGTATCAACTCTGTTTAGGAGAACGTCCTCAGTATTGCCCAGTTCTATGGTTATCCATTCTCTGGATAACCCTGAGCCCTTGGGACCCTGCTTTCCCTGGATCCAGAGACACCACAGGGAAAATTTTAAAGCTGGGAGCTGGGATTTGCAGTTCTCATTTTGGCCCCTCTCACAGTGGTGTTGGGGAAGTGCTCAGTTGTGACTGSAAGTGTTCAAGGCCAGGTTGGATGATGAGGTCTCTGGTGTCAAGATGACCCCAAGGTGTTGGAAAGTCTCTTTTTCCCAGCCCTGAGACCCAAGAAGAAGTCAGGATTCCTTGGTTCTCATTCTCAAGGTTGTTTATTTGCTCTTATCTAATACATTCTTTCTCTGACCTGCTGAGATCTGTCCAGCAGGCTGGGTTGTGGCACAGTCCCTGCCCTTGGGCTGGTGTTGGCTTTTTATACTAAAAACTACGTGTACTTTATTTACAATAATTTTCCAATACCTATCACCTATGTTAGACAGTCTGTCTCTACTTTAAACCAATCCAGAAGTGCCACCGTCACAGCAGAAGATGGAGGACAAGAAGGAGAAGGACAGGACATGCCCAGATTCCTCCATCTTGCCTCTTGAACCCCCATTCTAGAACCCCAAAATTCTTCTTTTTCACCCTGTGACAAATTCACTATCATTCTACTCACACTCTTGTGGCTTGTAACTCCTCACACAAAGTTGGTAATTGTTTCCACGGGCTAAAATCAAAGGCACAGGTGTTTTTGACTCCATGCCAAGGTCTCTGAATCCCTGCCAGGGTCTCGAGTCCTCTAGGGCAGCCAGAGCAATGTCCTGGGTTCCAACAGTTGGATGGGGCTTGGAGCAGCCTGGTGGAGTGRAAGGTGTCCCTGCCCATGGAATTGGTGTCCCAGATCCAGCCAGGGACTTGGGATTTACCTCCCATCCGAGGAGGGGGCAGCTCTGGGATTGCCATGCTTGGAATGTCAGTCTGGYTGTAGCTGCACAGAGATCCTCACTGCTCCTCCAGGCCAGGGGGTTTCTGAATACACACAAAACAAGAAGSCCTGCTCAGTTTTGATACTCCCTGGAGGGAATTCTGCAGCTGACAGCTCTGTGTGAACGCCAGCAGGGAAACTCCGCTCCCTTCTCCTTCCCTCTGCTGCCTTTAAAGACTTGGGGATCTTTTGAATTTTATTTTTTTCCCCCAGCTGTTTGGCAGGTGGATTTGACTGCTCTGAAAACACGCTGGAGAGGCTCTGGCTCCTGCTGGGAAGATGGTTTCTGCAAGAGGGGCTCGTTCACCCAGGCCTCTCCTCACAGCTTCCTGAGCCAGCAGGAGWCCAGGTGCTTCACTGACTTGTGATGGAGCAGTGCTGGTTCCTGTCAGAATTTGATGTTTGTAGCTGTCTGTGCTCTACCTTGATGTGCAGCTCCTCTTTGAGAGGTTGGTGCCAGCTTAGATGCCTGGAAATGAGTTCATTTTTCTGGCTGAAGCAGTCAAAGTTGTGGTTTTGGTAGCTGTGGTGAACTCTGCATTTGGTACTTGTGTTGGGTGAAAGGAGTGGTGGGAAGTTATTGGTTTCTCTGGGTCTGGATTGAAGGYACTTGAGATGGCAGTTCATRTYCAGACWCAGGTGTTTATTATTTCTTAYCAGTAAAACAGCCTCACCACCATGAGTTTGGCAGCTTTTCATTAGAAGGCACAAAGTGACCAACAATCTCTGGTTACAAGGTCTTTTAAGACTAAACTATCCAATTAAGAGCTGACACCTAAAATTATTTCCCCTTTTAACCCAATAACTGATCCCCAAAAGGCCACAATGCAGATTTTTCCACCCAATTACAAAATGCCACCCAATCCCAAGAAGAAGYATGAAGAAGAAACCCAGGATGACACCCTGTGCCCTCCATCTTGCTTCCATCCACAACTTACTAAAAATCCCAAAACCTCAATTTCTCACCAAGTGACACACCTGCATTGCTCTCTATAATCTATTTCACACTTTTGTGGATTCTAGATCATCTTGAGGGCTGGGAAACTTCCTCCATGAATGAGGGTCACAGTCAGTGCTGCCTGGGGGTCAGGGCACCCCAGAGCARACAGAGAAATATTCCCAGCACCCTGGGCTTCCACAGGAATCAATGTGGACATTGGGCAGTGGCACAATTTCTCCTGGGTCATGTAATCATCATTGTCTAGTGATCATAAAGCCCTCAAACATCACCTAAACATGAATGGATTCTGTTCCCATGGGTGGAATCAGAGATGCAGGGTATGCAAATATGCTGCCAGCAAATGGAGGGAAGGTGATCACCTTGGGCTCAATTGCCCAGCCACATCCAGATGCTGCCTCCAGTTTTAGGCTACTCAGAGCAAAAGCTTTGTTGACAACCAGAACAAGTTCAGGAAAGGGTCAAGAGTTTGGCCAGGAGCTGGAAAACCTTCCCTGAGAGGAGGGGAAGAGAGGAATGAGCTTATTCAGGCTGGGATGAGAAAATGTGGAGGGAYCAGGTTACAGCATTGCCATGCCAACAGGGAGGTTATTGAGGAGTTGGAGACAGGATCTTCGTGTTGGTGAGTGAGGAGAGGATGTGGAACAGCAGGCATAAGTTGGCATGARAAAATTCCAATTGGACACAAGGAAAAGCGTTTTGTCCATGAGGACCTTGAAGAAGCAGTTCCTGTTCTTGGAGACTTTCAWGGCCAGAAGGGGCAGAACAACCTGGTCTGATCCCCCAGCAGAACCTGCTTTGAGCAGGAGGTTGGGTTAGACCCTGGGGTCTCTAGCTGGTCAGAATGACCCCAAGATACATTAGAAAGTCTCTTTTCCCAGCCTGATGCTTGAAGGAGGAGTCAGGGCTCTTCATTTCTCAAGTCTCAAGGTTGTTTATTGTTTCTTATCTATAAAATTCTTTCTCCTGTCCTGCTGAGGTCCACTCAGCAGAACAGACAGAGGCACTCTGCCTGCCCCCAGGGTGGTGTTACCTTTTTATACTAAAAACTACGTGTACATTATTTACCATAACTTCCCAATACCCATCACCTATGTTAGACAGTGAGCTTCTACTCTAAACCAATCCAAAAGTGCCACCATCACAGCAGAAGATGGAGGCCAAGAAGCAGAAAGAGAAAGGCTGGACATGCCCAGATTCCTCCTTCTTGCCCCCTGAACCCCATTCTAAAAACCCCAAAAATCTATTTTTCACCCTGTGATAAATTCACTATCATTCTGCTTAAACTTTCTTGGCTTGTAATTCTTCATATAAGGTTGGTAATTGTTTTTTCCAAGGGCTAAATCAAAGGCACAGGGGTCCTGGGCTCTGTGCCAAGGTCTCTGAGCCCCCTGGGCAGGGGCTCGAGCCCTCCAGGGCAGCCAGAGGGATGTCCTGGGTTCTGACAGTTAGAGACCCTGTGAGGTCCCTTCCAGCCTGGGTTACCCTGTGATCCACCCTCTGCCCTAAACCCACACCAGAGGGGCTCTGTCCAGGCTCTGCTGCTGAACTGGTGCAGCCAGCACTTGTTTGAAACACCCACTGAGGGTTCCATCACTGCAGGTGGCTGCTTTGCCTCTCACATCCCTCATTTCCCTCATTTCCATTGCTCTGGGATTTCCAACTACAACTTGTCCACGTCTCACACTGCAGATTGTTGCAGTGTAAAACTGCAGGAGGAAAACTCTTTTTTTTTTTTCTTTTTTTTTTTTCCTGTGATTTGAAGGCTGCTGTTCCTGGGAAGAACTGGAGGCTGCTTTTTGGCAGAGAGCAATTAATTTTCCATGTCTCTCCTTCGAGTACCCCTCTCTGCTTTCTGACTACTCAGCAATCTCCGTGCTGGTGTGCAGGGTTTGGCTGAGCTGTGCTTTCACTGGGTGCTTTTCCTACATGTGTTCAGTGCTGCTCTTTTTTTTTTTTTTTTTTTTTTGGATGTTCTGGTTTAGCTGTGACTCAGAGTCTTGTCAGAGATGGAATCTTGTGATCATGCAGTGAGATTTGCAAATAACTGTCTAATCCCTCCAAATTCTACACCAGCAGTTCTGCACTGTGTGTTTTTGCTCCCAGCCCCAGGAGATAGAGCAGGCTCCAGTGAGCCCAATCCAGCAAGGAAGGCAGCAGGCTGTGCCTTCATCTCTTYAAAGTTTCCTTTAAATGCAGCCTGCATTTGACAGCTTTGCAGAGCTGGGYTTCCCCTCAGAGGGCTGAGGATGTGCTTTGAGCAGGCAGGGGGATGTTAGTGACAAAACTAAACAGGARGGGATGGGTAACAATGTCCTGCTGCCTGTTTTTTGCTGGAATCCATGGGTCCTGCAGCCTCCTGGGGGACAGCTGGCTGTGTCACCTGCCCTGTGGTGSTGGCAGGTGATGTTCTGCATGGTGTCAGCAGCTCTGTGGGGTGTCAGGCTGCAGAGCCTGGCATGGCTGTGCTGCCAGTGGAAATCGTGCAGGGGTGGGATACAAGGAAAAGCAAATCCATTCCTGTTGCAGTGTGAGGCAATTTCCTGTTTTGGCTGTCCCGGTGCCCTCCCAGGTGTGGTAGTACCTTCCCCCCTTTTCCTCTCCCTGCCTCCTGCTAAGTGCTGTCCGTCAATCTTAACATTCCAGCAAGGCCGTCGTCTGATAGGTGAAGTTCAAAGGATGCCCCTCAGCCTTGGGGACAATTTGGCCCTCCAGGTGTCATTTGTCCCCTGAGCCTTCCCCCCCCTACCTGGTTGGTGGCTCACCTACCCCTTCCCTCCCCCTTTCCCTGAATATAAAAAGACACAGGACCATGCGGTCGGCATTCAGYTGGAGCTGTCRYAACATTCAGAGGCCTGCGTGCCCAGGAATAAACTCTGGATTCAGACCCTCTAGCTGRATCGWCTCCTTTTTCTCTTTGCCTCGCCTGAAGCTGCTCCATCAGAGGTCAAGCCTGAGTTCCTGCCTGCCTGGACTTGTCCCAAGAGCCTGGCTGCAGCACACACCTAGCCAAAGGTAGCTCTGAGGTGAAACACCACAGCTGCTGCCTCTGGCCAAGCAGCAAGGGCCAGACAGACCCAGGCACGTTCCACCCGGTAATACTGGGAATTCATCTCAATACATTCCCATGTCCCTCTGGCCCATTTGCTTCTCTTTGTCCCTTTGCTCTCAGGGAAATGCTGTGGCTRGGACATCAGGTGATCAGCTTTGGTCTTCACCTGCTCCTTCTGCTCTCCAGCCTCCAGAGAGGCTGTTGAGCTCTCCATGCACTCCAGTGAATTCCCAGATGGATGCCCAGCCAAAAAGGCTCTTGTGATGCCTTCCTGCTCTCTAGCCCCTTCCTTTTTGACTGGGATAATGACTTTTCAGGGAGCCCTTGAAGTGCCTCTTGCATCTGCCTTTGATTTGAATGCCTCTTGCCTGCTGACCCTTCTTAAGGGAAGTCTGCTTAAGTGCAGTTCTCCTAATTAGTTTTGCTTTAATTTAACCTTTTGAAATMATTTTATCAAAAAGAGGAAACCTTCTCCCCACTCCCTTATTTTATCGGCCTGTTTTCATGCACGGTCTCTGGGTTTATTTCTCTGTTTCCCTTGTCTCTAGATAGGACATCATTTGCATATTTGATTAAGCTCCATATGTTATCAGRGAGCCAGCTGAAAGAAGAGCAAGTCCCTGATAAGGTGCTGTGCATCCATCTCTCCTTTTCACTTTGCATGTGGTTGTAGCAAGCAGATCTTTTGAAGAAGTGGTCCTGATGAATTTTTTTTTGGGGTGATTCTTCACATTGTCCTCATTTCTGTCTGGACTCCCCACTAAGTAGTTCGTGCTAGGAAAGCATTGAAGCTTTAGAAAATGGATGCAGTTTATTGAAATGCCATCTTTCTACAAACTGTTTGCAGAAAACCCAAATGAGCCTGGATGCTGATCACTGGCCCTTGGCTGCTTGTTTTTCACTGTCCTCCACTCTATCCTCCTCACCATGCTGCTGTATCTGTGCCCAAAATCAGCTCCTCCCTCTCCCTCTGGCCACATGTCTGATCTCTGTCTCAGCTGCTGGTGGGGGAATGCAGACAGCACAGTGTGACAGCTCCTGGCCTTAGGAAGGGATGGGCAGAGGAGAGGAGCTGGGCACTGTTGGGGATGTGAACCTTGACAGTGAGATCCAGGTTCAGATGCACAGAATTCTCARAATCYYTGGGTTGGAAGAGACCTTCAAGCCCATGGAGTCCAGCTCAGCCAGCCCCTGGCACCCAGTCTGAGGTACATCCACAGGTGCTGTGTGCTAAAACTGAATCTTCCCCATCAAACAGGAAACAGACTTGCAAACAGAGGTGGAGGAGACTCCAGATTTGTTTAGAAACCTGGTTTTCTCCACATTTGCTGTGGACATCTATGTGAACAAAATACTCCATCCCCTGGAAGCTCTGTGGTTTGGCAGCACCAGCTGAGCTCTTTGGGCCTGTGAGTGCCTGTGGGACCTGCCATGGTGCCAGGAAAAGCATTTCACAGAATCACAGGAATCCCTGGGTTGGGAGAGACCTTCAAGGCCATGGAGTCCAGCCCAGCCCCTGGCACCCGTGCCCACATCCAGGCTTGTTAAACACCCCCAGGGATGGACTGCACCCCCTCCCCGGCAGCCATTGCAAGAACTTTATCCCCTTGCTGGAAAAGCTTTTTCCTGCTCTCCAACCTGAATTTCCCTTGGCACAGCTCGAGGCTGTGTGCTCTGGTTGTGTCAGAGCTGCTGGAGAAAGAGCCCGAGCCCAGCTGGGCACAGGCACCTTTCAGGAGCTGCAGGGAGTGCTGGGGGCAGCCCTGAGTCTCCTTTGCTGCAGGCTGAGCACCCCCAGCTCCCTCAGGGCTTCCTCTCAGGGTTTGTGCTCCCARCCCCTCACCTMCTGCTCARTGGCAARTGGAATATGGACCAACCACATCCTGGAGRGCATCAGGCACAGCTTTGCTGGGTGGTGGAGGGAGGGGATTGTCCTGCCTCGCTCCCACTCTGAGTCCTGTGTGCAATTTTGGATGCCACGATGTAAGAAAGATAATTATAAAGCCATTASTGTCCAAAGGAGGGCAATGAAGATGGGGAAAAGCCATTTGAGGGGTGTCTGAGGTCGTTTGGTTTGCTCAGCATGGAGAGGAAGAGTCTGAGGGCRACCTCATTGCAGTCTGCAGCTTCCCCCTGAGGGGYAGAGAYTGCTCTCCTCTGTCTGTGACCAGGGACAGGAYYCMAAGSAACATCTGGAGCYGTGTCAGGGAAGKTTTAGSTTGGAGATTAGGGAAAAGTTCTCCCTCAGAGGGTGGTGGGCACTGAACAGGCTCCCCAGGGAATGGGGACATTCCCCATTCCTCTGTCTGTGACCAGGGGCAGGACCCAAAGCAACATCTGGAGCCGTGTCAGGGAAGGTTCAGCTTGGAGATCAAGGAAAGGTTCTTCCCCCAAAGGGTAGTGGGGCACTGCCCAGGCTCCCCAGGGAATGGGCACATTCCCAAGGCTCCCAGAGCTCCAGGAGCATTTGTACAATGCTCTCAGGGATGCACAGGGTGRGATTTTAGGGTGTCTTGAGCAGGACTGGATGATCCTTGYGGGTCYATTCCAACTGAGGACRTTCTGTGGTTCTCTGGAGCTCTTTACAGGATCCCGTTGTGCCTGTGGGGAATGTTCTGCACAGAAATTTCCTGTCCCCACTCTTCCCTCTTCACATTGACTCTGCTTTGTTGAGTCTCAGCTGGGCTATTTCCTGCAGGTAGCTGCTGCACTCTGGGCTGACACCTTTAGCTCTTCTCCCAGGTGCTGGAAATCACTGCTGTGCAGGCAGCAGGGCTGGAAGGGCTGAAAACAGAACTGCCACAGATGCATAATTCTGAAATGTATTTTGTGCAAATATGTGTATGAATGCAAAAAAAAAATATCTCCTAAGTAAACACAGGCCTTGCAGGTTTTGTTCTCTGACTGTTGTGCTATGAAAACAATTTGCCTTAAGCAGCTCTCCCAGCCCACCTCTAGGAATCCTCTAATTTGAGAGCAGCTGTGGGATACCCCTGAGGAAATACAGGGGAATGTGCATTTAACAGTAATTTTCTCCTCCTTTCTGCTGATGTTCCAGCTGGGGGAGGCTTTGTTTGGTTTGTGACCCATAATTAGGCATTTGTGGTGGTGATCAGAGTCCAACTCCTGGCCYGGCAAAGGCAGGGSGRGTTCACAGCAAACAAAAGTAGTGTAATTAGTTGTGTTGGAGCTGGAGAAGGGACCACAGCTTGGAAAAAGAGCTTTTCCCTCAAATGACAATGAAGTGTAGGAACCAGAGTTTGATTTAGGAGCCAGCTTTTAATTAGAAGGCAAAAAGGGAATGTGCCTCTCTTGGTTAGGATAAGCAGAGTTGGGCTGGGGATGGTTTGAAGATCTCTCTCCACATCTCCCCTGCACACACCCCATGTCCTGATCAGTGCAGAGGTTGTGAACCCCTGAAAGGGAACTTCAGTGCCACCAGCACAGCCAGGAGTTGTGAATGCGCTGGTGGGGCTTGAGAAATAAAAGCAGGAATAAAATAAAATAAAATAAAATAAAATCCCCCTTTCTCCTTTCCAACTTGAGCCTTTCCCCTTGTGCTTCTTTCATTTTGGTTTAACAACTCTTGGGCTGAGAATCCAGGAAGATTCTGTTGGGTCACCCTGGGCACAGCATCCCAGGGGGACTTGGCAAATCTCATCTTTGATGAACTGCCCTGGTCTGGCCTTCAGTCCATATTTCTACACCCCTCACCCAGCAATCAAAGCCTTCCTAATTCCATTTAGGAGAGGTGGGAGGTCACCAACAGGGTTTGGGAGGTTAAAGAAAAAAAAAATCCAAAGCAAAGCAAAAAGACAAGTGTCAGAACAAGCAGGAACAGATCCCTGAGTCCCACAGAGCAGCACACATCTTCACTCCCACAGACACCAGATGAGCTGGGGCCTCCAAACACCAGCGCCATGATTTAACAACTCATGTCCTGTTCTGTGGTGGCAGCCTGGCTGGAGAGAACTCAGGCTTTGATGGATTGCTGGTGGCTGGACTGGTGTGTGAGGAATAGTGCTGGGTTTTGGAGGCGAGTTTGATGGATTGCTGGTTATTGGACTGGTGTGTGAGGAGTTGTGCTGGGTTTTGGAGCAAGTTTTGCTGGATTGCTGATGTGTGAGGAGTTGTGCTGGTGTTTGTAGACAAGCTTTGATGGATTGCTGATGGTTGGACTGGTGTGTGAGGAATTGTGCTGGGTTTTGGAGGCAAGTTTTGATGGATTGCTGGTGTGTGAGGAGTTGTGCTGGTGTTTGGAGACAAGTTTGATGGATTGCTGGTGTGTGAGGAGTTGTGCTGGGTTTTGGAGGCAAGCCTTGATGGATTTCTGGTTGTTGGACTGGTGTGTGAGGAGTTGTGCTGGTTTTGGAGGCAAAAACCTGCTGGTTGTTGGGCTAGTGTGTGAGGAATTGTGCTGGGTTTTGGAGGCAAGCTTTGCTGGATTGCTGGTGTGTGAGGAGTTGTGCTGGGTTTTGGAGGCAAGCCTTGATGGATTGCTGGTTGTGGTCTGGTGTGTGAGGAGATGTGCTGGTTTTTGGAGGCCCCAGCCCACCTGGTGTCTGTGGGAGTGAAGATGTGTGCTGCTCTGTGGGACTCAGGGATCTGTTCCTGCTTGTTCTGACACTTGTCTTTTTGTTTTTCTTGCGGGTTTTTTTCTTTAACCTCCCAAACCCTGTTGGTGACCTCTCACCCCTCCTAAATGAAACCATATGGAAGAGCTGCAGGTTCCTGGCCCTTTTTGGAATTAGGAAGGCTTTGATTGCTGGGTGAGKGGTGTAGAAATATGGACTGAAGGCCAGACCAGGGCAGTTCATCAAAGATGAGATTTGCCAAGTYCCCCTGGGATGCTGTGCCCAGGGTGACCCAAAATAATTTTCCTGGCTGTAACAGCAGATAAATATATAGACCTGCTGTAACTTGGTGATGTCAAATCTAGGTTGATGTCAATGAGTTTTTTCTCATTATTTGACTCTAATTTCTTGGATTTCTTCATCCTGGCCAATGTCACTATGGCACCAAGGATGGTCTTTCCTCCTCTAAACTTGAAGAGGCATTGAATTACAAAGAGTTGGAGTGATATTTGAATTCATAACCCTCCCAAAAAAAAGGYTTGCCAGCTGGGTTGGTGTCCATGCTTGACTAGAGATGGCAGGAATCTGTTTGTGGAGATGCCCCTTAATCCCATGGAACATCACCCCTGAGAGCTGTTTGCCCAGGAGGCACCAAGCTGGGATCCCCTTGGAGCAGCCAGGCTGGAAGTGTGTGCTGGAATCCAGTGGGACACTCCAAGGCTCCAAGAAGAGATGGTTTGGGACCCCAGGGGGTGCCAAGAGAAGCAAAGTCTGTGTCACTGTCATATTTTCTGGAAAAATCCCCTTGCCCAGGATTCTTCTCCTGGGAAGCTGAGAAGCCTCAGAGAAAAAGGAAAACAATATTATCTCATTTGCTTCTCCTATGTTTTGCAGCTTTGGAATGTGGTTGGAGATTGTTTATCCAACAGATGATTGTTTAAGTGGTTTCATGTGAATTGTTTTGACTGAATGATCAATCAGAGCCAAGCTGTGTCAGGGCTCTGGAGAGAGTCACGAGTTTTCATTATTATCTTTTTAGCCTTCTGTAAGTATCCTTTCTGTATTCTTTAGTATAGYTTTGTATTGCATTCTTTAATATAATATAGTATTATAAAATAATAAATCAGCCTTCTGAGAACATGGAATCAGATTCATCCTTCCTTCCTGCCACGGGGCACCCCAAAATACAATAAAGTCTGGAGAGTTGGGAGCAAGTTCCTCTGTGGGTTTGAGCTCTGGTTGCACTCTGTCGTGCTGAACGTGTTCTGCTGGTGATTCCCAGGGCTGGGTCACTGTGGATAACAAAGCAGCAGCTCCTGGGGGGTTCTGGTGGCTTTGGGAAGCTCTGCTGAGGGCTGTTTTTGCAGCAGATGTGGTGCACTGGCAGAGGAGCCCAGCACACTCCATCTGTGGCACCCTGGCAGCTGTGCTGGCATCCCACCCTGCTGAGATCCTCATGGATGAGCTCTGGAGTCATCCTCCTGACTTCTTGTAATTTCATTAATTATTTTTAAACTGAAGCTGGCAATAAATTCCAGTGATGTCAGAGGAAAAAGGTTGTCACTGAGCCTAGCAGAATTCATCATATGAATTTTTCAGGACCCCTCCTGATGAAATCTAATTAAACACCACCACTGGCACTGTGCACATCTCCCTGTGTTTGTCATGTGGCTGATCAGGGCTGGGTTTACCAGGGGGAGTTTATGGCTTGTGATATCTGCTGGGCTGGATGTGGTTTCACACAGCACAGGCACTTTGATCTTTTCCCCCCCACTGCTCACAAATTTCTGTGGGTTTTTCTCGGGTTTCCTGTGCCACTGATTGATCTCCTYGGGCTCTAAGGGAAGGTGTTGAGGACAGAGAGAGAACCTGAGTGACAAGGACAATTCTCCTGCCCTTCAGACAGCAACTGTGCTCTGGGAAGAGATGGGACCCTGGCACCCTGTTAGGCTGGAGTGTCTCTTACAATGAGAATAAATAATTTTGTTGTTTTCTTACGGAACGGAGCAACATTTTACAAGAAATAAATAAACCCAACCCAAATGYAGCCCCGTGCCAAATCAAAACTGATTGCTTCTCCCTCCTCTCCTTTTCAATACAACAAACAAGCTGTGAAAGTTGTGTGGTCTGTGAAACAACCACTTATGGTTATTTGACCTCCTCCCCTCCCCTTCCCTCCCTTCTTTTTTATTTGTATTTAATTAGTTCTCTTCTCACAGATATTGCTACCGTGACATGGAAAAGTCAAAATCTTTTGATGCTTTCAAGCCCCTTCTCCCCCTGCAATGATGTAAATTAATTCCCCAAATCCCACCTAAATTCTGAATTTTTAGCTAATTTTTCTATTAATGGAGAGAGAGGTAGRGGAAAAAAAAAAGAAAATGTTTGCAAATTTGTATGTCTGTTTTCCTTGCACGTCTGTCTTAGTCTGCAATATGTGGAGAGGTGGGRGATCTTATGAGACTGCTGCCTTTAGTCTCTTTGTTAAACTTCTTCTGCCGGGTTAGCATTTTTGTCTGCTTGGAAGCTGGAGGATTGAACTCACCTGGGAGCCCCAGTAGTGAAATAAATTATCATAACAGAGCAGGAAAAGAATATATTTTAAGATGGTGAGCAGTGCAGGACTGCCCTGGTGTATTACATCTGTTCATGTAGAGATGTGAAMTGTGGCTTTGGCTTTGGGGCACACGACTGGGATATTCTTATTTTGAGGGGAGGGGGCTGAAGGGATGCAGGTAAATATAACATAAATACAGTCCCAAACACATCCTGACACTGATAGTTACTGTAATACCATGCTAAAGCTGAGCACTGATTGTTAATTTGTGATTTTTAAGCCAACCTCTCAGTTTTAAGAGGAATCTGGTTCTTCTTAGGGGACTGGCAGAGAGATGGAGGGCAGGAGATTGGAAGATCTGTTGTAATTAATATTCCAATGCTCTGCTTTAACAAACTGTCAGCACAATGGGTGGAAGTGCAGGTGCTGGGCTGTTCACCAAGGTGTTTTATGCCCTTCTGTTGAAAAAGGATGAATCTTTAGCTTGARCCAGGGGACCTGGCAAGGGGGATCTGAGTTCAACCCCTCCAGAAAAGCTTTGAGCAGTCCCAGGCTGGGATGTGSCAACAGGAGCTGAATACCCCCAAAGTCATTAAACCCATTCTGCCATTTTTTGTTAATCAATATTCTGTGGGGTTTTTTTTTTTTTCCTCCTGGGGTTTTCACCTTGCTCATTTTGCAGCCCCTGCCCTGTGGTGGAGCCTCTGTGCTGCTTCCTTCCCTGTTAAGGAAATCTCAGGCTCTTCCCTCTGCAAGCCCTCCCTGACATTGCCATGGCAGTGCTGCCCTTCTCCTCACTGCTAGGAAAGATGAGATCACTGGCACTAAATATATCCCCTTGTCCATGCCAGGGATGCTCTGGCAGACTCTGCAGTGACTTATTTTCTATGTTTTGTCAATTCTCTGTGGCAGGTGATTTCATTAACTGCTCTTTGATTGCTCTTGCTTTTTCTTGGCTTCACTCTCCTGATGGAAAGGCGCTGGTGGCCACCTTGCAGTTCCTCCCTCCAGGTCAGCCTTGTCACCTGGCTCCCAAATCTACTTCTTTATTTTTATTTTTAAAATAAAAATAAGCTGCAAAATGTGGAATTGGAGCCAAACTGCCCAAAAATTCCCTCTCAGGGTTTCGGGCTGGGGTGGGATCTGCTCCCAGTTATGTTCCCTGGGTGATCTCTGGATGATCTCAGRCTTGTCTGTCTGCTCTCCCTGTTTATCCTGCAGTTATTAAAATGAAGAGTGGGGTGGGAAGATGATGTTTGGGGCAGGACTGAGTTCCTCCTTTACAATATCTGGGCTGGGGATGGYGTCTTAGCAAGGTTTTTCCCTTATATATTCACTGGGACAGTCAGTGTGTGCCCTTGTGGATCATCCTCACATCTGCAGTGTTTTATGAGCAGTGTGACCCCCAGCTCTGCTGTTCTGTCATCTATCYCCTTTCTTCCACTAATCACCTTGCCTCAATGTCCTTTTAACTTGCTTTTTAGGATATTCCAGTTCTCCCCCTCCATCCCCTCTGTTCCTTACCCATAAGGAGCTTCCTTCAAGCCCCCACAATATTTTACTCCTGGGGTGACCCTTCGGCTCTGTTCACCTTTGATGTCCATTTACAGTTTGATCAGACTAAAATATAAGAATCCTGAACTCACTTCCTGCTTTGCTACTGACTTTTATAGACCTAGCTTTTGGAGAGTGGGGTTTCAGCTCATTAAATGGGGAAATCTCCATTCCTAGGA
Source organism: Sporophila hypoxantha (assembly GCA_002167245.1). NCBI lineage: Eukaryota > Metazoa > Chordata > Aves > Passeriformes > Thraupidae > Sporophila > Sporophila hypoxantha. Next base: position 1,205,464 of record NDFG01000009.1, read on the forward strand.
AGTTCTGCCAGCTTCCTTCCCACTCCAAGGAGAGAAATCAGACCTTTCAGCACACAACACATCTCATTCTGCAAGAGAATGAACTGCCCTAAAGCAGGGCAGGTGAATTACGTCTAAAAATGTACTTTTTCTCTCCATTAGAGCTTAGGAGAGCTAAGGACAACTTGTTCAGATGTGAACATCTGTCTCTTATACACATCTAGATGTGTATAAGAGACAGCTCCATTAGAGCTTAGGAGAGCTAAGGACAACTTGTTCAGATGTGAACATCTTTATTTCTCTGTTCCCTGACTGCAAGTGACAGTTATGGTGTTTCTCTGCTTTGATGAGGGTCTCATCAACAGTTGGTGGTCGTGAGGTGCTCCAACATTATGATAATAGAAAAGCTCAGTGCAGGGTTATTTCATGCAGGGTTTTCCTGCTGGAAATCTGATTAACATGTTCAGATGGGGCCATTTCTTTTGGTCCTTCATATTTGCTTCATTCCACTGCAGGTGGAATTTGACCTCYTCTGTGAAGGTCAGGGTCTCTTACCTGGGCCAGGCAAAGAATATAGAGGAGGTGGCTCAAGAGTAGGGACACTGGGCTGCAACTTCAACTCAGGTGCTTTAGGGGGAAAAAGGGGCTAGAACAGACCTGACACATCAGCACCCCCTAATCCATGGATTTCCCTTTGATGCCATCACAAACTGTCCCTGAACTGCTCAAAGCTGAGGGAAAAACCTTTAGTCTTGCTTAGAAGGGAAAGGAAGCCTGCAGGATTTATGGCACCTGCAGGGAGCAGGGGCACTGCCAGTGAGTCCAGGGAGGAGGCTGGGATCTCCTTGGGATCACACATCTGACACTCACAGGTGAGTTTTGCTGCMCTGATGCCTCAGGGTTTAGCTTTTATAWYTTTCACATTCTGWGCTGCTTTAGTGTGTGGGTCTGGGCTTCATGTTATGTGATGGTGAGCTCTGTGCACAGAGCAGGCAGACAAAACAATTCCTGCTCCAGCTGGGCACCAAGGACAAATGACCCAAATCTCAGCCCAGGAGCACAAACACCGTGGGCTGCAGAGAGAAAAACAAGCAGGGTGGGACTGCAGGGGCTAAAGCTGGAATGGGACAATGAAGTGCAAGRTGCAAATGGAGCAGAACTGATCCCAGGGAGAGACCCCGGGAGCGCTCGTGCATTTTGGGGCCATTTTGGTTCATCTTGGGTGCAGCCCTGGCTGGGCTCTTGTGCTGCCCAAGGTGCATCCATGGAGGAGATCCTTTSSATAAATCCCTGCTTTATTCTGGAGCTCTGCCCAGCCTCTGCTCTAGCTCAGCCTGCACAAGACATCAGCAGCAGCACCATGGCATGCTTTGGGTGGCCGGGAACACTTGAGGATATTTTGGAATGCTCAAACTACTTCTAYGTGATTTGGAGACTGGAGTTGGCAGGATGGGGTGGATTAAAGAAGYGAGGAAGTATTTAGGCATGCAAAGATGAAATCAAGATACTTTCAGATGCATGATTGCACTTGCAGGAGGCCCTGACACCTCAAAAGGGCACAAGTAACTGGAGCAGACCCTGAAAGGGGTGAATGTAGAGAGGAGCAAATTCCATAGAAGGAGTGGATGGGAAGGGCCAGCTTGGGTTGGGGGTGATGTGGAGAGTATGAGGAATTGTCACCATCATATTTTCTGGAAAAATCCCTTTGCCCAAGATTCTTCTCCTGGGAAGCTGAGAAGCCTCAGAGAAAAAGGAAAACAATAATTATCTGATTTGCTTCTCCTGTGTTTTGCTGCTTTGGAATGTGTTTGGAGATTGTTTATCCAACAGGTGATTGTTTCATTGGTTTCATGTGAATTGTTTTGACTTAATGACCAATCAGAGCCAAGCTGTGTCAGGACTCTGGAAAGAGTMAYRAGTTTTCATTATTATCWTTTAGCCTTCTGTARGTATCCTTTCTGTATTCTTTAGTRTARTTTAGTATTCTTTWAYAYAATATAGTATCATAAAATAATAAATTAGYCTTCTGAGAACATGGAGTCAGGTTCATCATTCCTTCTCTTCATCTGGGAACCCCACAAATACAATMAGGAATAGTCAGAAAAAACCCAGTGTGACATCATGGCAGAGCAGGAAGCCTTGATCTRTTCCTGGCTCTGTTGCTGATTGCAGCATGACCTCGGGCAAATCACTCCCCTCTCCCCACCCATGAGTTCTTCAGGGGAATGGGCTGTCACTTGCAATGAGCCTGTCCTGAGCACAGCCACCCTTTGATTCCATCCTGRTGCTTCCCAGGCWGCTGAACCCAGAGTTCAAAGCTGGKTGCTGTTGTGGGCTTCAGATGCAGAAATTTCCACGTGCAAAAAAATTCCCTGGTGGGAGTGGGGGCTCCTCCCACGTGTGKTTGTGCAAGGGCTTGGGCTGAGCTCTGTCAACACCAGGCTTTCCCCAGCTCCCTGAGTATCTCTGATTTCCTTGCCCCCTCCCAACAGGTTGGCCATAAATTAGGTTCTGATGTGGGGATTGGATTTCACTCCAGCTGCCAGAGCTGTGGCACATCTGGGGTCCTCCTGTGGTTAATGACTTCACAAAAATGAAGCAATAAAGGTTATGATGGCTGCGTTTTAACCCYGTGGCCCTCGTTCTGCTCAACAGGAAGGTTTCCCTGGAACAGTTAAAAACCTGCTGTCTGCATTTAAATATCTCCCAGTGATGTGCCATCTCTGAGCAGCTTTTTATGAAGTGATTTGARTTTTGAAATTTAACAAAGCTGAAGCATTTTTTCTTCATAAAAGATGAACTGGTTCTCTTTAAACTGAAAAAAAAGCCCTGTCTCTAAATTATGCCATGATTTAGCATTTACATACAGCAGAGCAGGCAGTGTAAAGAAGAAAGGGGGGAAAACCCAGCTCAATCTGAGGTTTTTTGGTGTAAGTCAGTTTTTAAGGGATGATTTGTCTGTGAAGAGCAGTTCCCAGCTCTGGTCACCAATGATCCCTTCAAGGGATGGTGCTTCCACTGTCACAAACTCAAACACAWACTCAAAACCATGGTGAGGAAAACTCAGATGTGACTTTGGGCACTAAGCTCTTGYTGCATCAGAAATGCTGACATTTCAGAAGGTGTGGATTGTTAGAAATCAAGGTGTCTTTTCCCAGTCTTCCTCTCCTGATAAATCCCTAAAAAAAACTACTGGTTTTTTTTTTGAAGGAAAGTGAAGTTTTGGTGCTCCAACCAAACCATGGTTGTGTCTGTTGGGTGTTGTGGATGCTGCTAAAGGTCCCACTCTGGTTCTCCAGCTGTAGGATTTGGCTGCCCAGCAGATCAAATCAATAAATGTATTTATCCTCCCAGCTCTGCTGATAGGTGTGGAACTGGGACTGTCTTGGAGTTGCAGAGGGAGCAAAACCATTCAGGTTCTGAGCTTAAGAGGATTTACCTGGAAAAAAGGCAGATATTTAATTTTGAGAGTGGTTCACATCACCTCYTAGCCAGGATGTCCTTGTGTGTACAGTCAGTGGAGTTAAAAGCATCATTTGTGGATATATCTTGGAGATATTTGTCTATTTTCTATATAAATAACTCCAGCCCTTAAGGGGAGAGTCACAAAATTCCCTTCCTGACTTGCTGCAGGGGTGGCTCCATGGGGGAAATCACAGCAGAAACTCTGGGCTTGCACCAAGCTGCACAACAGGAATAAACCTCAAGGTCCTTGGGCTGACAGCAAAATGATTCCCTTAATCACAGCAGTTGTCCTTAACAAGTTTATTCTGCTGCACTTGGGGAAGAGGGTTTTTTCCCTGACTCTATTTCCACCCTAAATTGTGTTTTATTTTTGGTCCCAACATCCTCAGGATGTGCTGGTGGTGCTTGGCCTGCTAAATTCTTGTTAAAAAGCAAGAAAGGCATGGCAGGCACACACTCAGAGGAGATAAACATCTCCCACTTATTTATTTAACTCTTTATTCATTGCAAAGGACACTCATCTGTTATGAAGTGTATTGGCTTCCCCTCCACAGGAGATTTCCAGGAGAYTTGCTGCTCCAGCACAAATCCTGAGAGGGCCCTGGGTCAGTTTTTGAGGAACAGRGGGGCTGATGTTGGAGCTAATGAGCTTGTTATGAGACATATCCTGGGATCTCTGGCAGCTCCAGCCTCTGCCACCGTGTCCAGCCAGCCTGCAATTAGGAACAAGGTCTGTGACACTGCTTTATCCTAAACCTGCAACCAGAAATAAATGTTTGATTTTCACTGAACACACAGAAACTCCTGATCTGCAGAGKGGGAACAAATTTTTCTTCTTTATGACTCAAAAATCTTTAGAAGTCCAGAAGTCCTCAAGGACTTACCTTTAAAAATTGGATAAAATAGGATTTTTATTTTTTATTTTTTTGGGCAGAGCTGCTGCCCATTTTTTCCAGGGATTCAGAAATCAGAACGGTGTTACCCCAGGTAGTTGGAGCTATAACCCAGGGCAGAGTGCTCACGAGAGCTCATTAGGTAATTGGTATTGATAAATTGCTGTGGTGGAAGGTAAAAGATCATCTGGATGGCTGTGACAGACACAGACCTGGGGCCGTGCTGCCTCCTTGCCATGGAATCATGGAGTGGTTTGGGTTGGGAGGGATGTTAAAATCATCCAGTTCCAAGCGCATCTCCCACTATGCCAGGTGCTCCAAGCCTCATCCAGCCTGGCCTTGGACATGYCCAGAGATGGGCAAGATGGGTCTTGGCTGGAGCTGGAAGAGCTCAGTCATAATTCAGAATGCAAATCGAAGATGCCAGAGCATTCCTGCAAGTGATTGCCTCTCCTTTGATCCTGATGAGTTAAATCAGGGAATACAGGTATGGAAGTGACCTCAAGAAATCCTCCTGTGCCCCAAAGCAAAGCCASTGCAGCCAAACCATTCCTCTGGGATGTTCCCATTAACTCAGCCACTGCAGGGTCTCAAGCCAGATCCCTGGAGTCCAATGGCCTCTGCCTGACTTGGATCATTTCTGACTGTTGGGTTTGCAGGTTTCACCCTTATTTTATTTTAATGAATGTCACAAGCCTGCAAGCTCTGTCCTATATCTGGGGACGTGCTCTTCTGGGGGATTATCCAGCCATTGTCAGAGCATTCATCTGAATTACCCCATTCATTTCAGCCCTATTCACTCCCAGCCATCCATTATCCTCACCTTTCTTTCCCTACCCAGAATATCACCCAAGCTGCTCTTTCTTCTTGCCCTGGAAACTTTAAATATAGATAGATATGTTAATTGGAATCATTGCAACAAACGGTCCCAGTCACCCTGCAATTCAGGGAACATTTCATATTGCCATTTAAATGATGAGAGTTTCTTTCCTTTTTTTTTTTTTCTTTAATGCCACTGACAGCTACTTGTGTTTAATTCATTTTGATTTTGTTAGGAGGGGGAAGTTATCAGGATCGTATCATTAAAAATGCATGCTTGGGTTATTCATGCATGTTTCACATATCCCTGTGTATGATCCATCATAATTCAGCATTAGCCAATGGGGATACCAAGTGGAAAAGGGTCTGCTGAACATACACATAATTCAATTACACCCGTGACGTCACATTGATTGGATTCTTAATGACACCTCTGTGCTGTGCTGGGAAAAAGGAGGGTCTGGGAAAAAGGAGGGTTTCCACCCAAGCTACAAGGATTTGTGCTCCTGATCCTGGCTGGCAGAAGTTTGGAGCTGGGCAGGAGCTGGGCAGCTGCTTGGGAGCTGAAGGACAGATGTGAAGCAGCTCAGGAACAAACCCTGAGTGCCACAGGAGTTGTGCTGCTTGGGCTGTAGTAAAGAAATGAGATGTTGTCCCTGCTGATTTATCTTAGCAGGACAGCAGTTCCCATGTGTCTTGGTTTGGAAAGACAGGTGTGTGCTAAGGAAGGCAGGATCCTCCCCTGAAATGGAAAAGGTAAACCCCCTCCCTCTGAATTATTATAGTTTTGAAATTAAGGGGCTCTCAGGCAAAGATATGGGAGYAGGAATAAGAGTTCTCCTTGATGGGTGATGTGGAGCAGTCCACGGTGGAATTCTCTGCAGCTGAGGAGGGAAACAGATTGATTTTTGATTGATTGATTGATTGATTTAAAGACAATGTAGCTGGTGGCACCTTTATCCTCTCCTCTTGTCATAGATCCTGACTTAATATAAATCACTAATTGCACCTTCCTTCCCCTTCACCTCCATGATGGTCTTTCACCCTGTTAGTGAAATGAATCCCTTCTTTCCAGAGCCTGCTGGCAATATTCATAAAAAGGCAGTGCCATTCCTGGGGCTCCAGGTGCCAGAGGKCAGGGAATGTAAAAAAATCCATTATTTTGATAGCAAGGATGGGCTCCCTGCATGACAGGAAGGTTTGGGCTGGATGTCAGGAAAAGGTACTTCATCCAGAGGATGTTTGGGCACTGAACAGGCTCCTCAGGGAATGGTCATGGCCCCAAGGCTGCCAGAGCTCCAGGAATGTTTGGGCAATGCTCTCAGGCACAGGGTGGGATATTTTATGTGGTCCTTTKTGGGGCCAGGAACAGGACTGGATGATCCYTGTGGGTCCATTCCAAATTGGGATATTTTATCTGTAATTCCACCTAAGGCAGCACTGGGATGCTGAGCTCAGTTGGGGTGTCCTGGCACTGCTGCTCCTTGGCATCAGTCAGGTGGAGCAGCAGGGATTGCTGATGCAGAGTTTTCTTTGATGGTCCTAAAAAAATAAAAAGGAGGGAGGCTCGGCATCCCTCGCTGCCTCTCACTGCAATATATTTAAAAATAACTCCTCTGTGAGCGTGTCCCAGCACCTCTCTGCCTCAGCACTTTTGAAGCTCTGGTGCATTCCAACCCAACACTGGATTATCTCCATTTTACTGGTGCTGCATCACGAGCTGAGAGAACTAAAAAATATCTCTCCTTCTGGTCATGGCTGGGAGGAGAAATCACTCCTGACTCCCAGAGCTCTGCTTTAAGCACATGAACATTCCAGCTACCAATCCTATTGATTTTCAATTATGGCTCAAATGGAAGTGGTTGTAGCTTTGTGTTTACCCTCAGGAGGCTTTGCCTTGTCATTGCTGCTGGAGGAGCAGGCCTGGGGAAATTCAGTGCTGATGTGGCCGTGTGGTTTTGGGGCTGGAGCTCACTCCTGGGCAGAAATGAGGGTTAAAACAACAAAATCCCTTTTTATGGGACTGGATGTGCTGTTGGGGGGTGTGGCATGGAGAAATCCTGGCTATAAATACAGAGCCAGCGTGGCGTGGCAGAGAGTTATTGTTGGCATGAGAGTGGGGTATTTTTAAATTACGTGGGGAGACTTGATTTCAAATGGGAGCAATGCTGAACCTTGCTGGCATGTCCAGGGTGGGCCGGGCAGGAGGCACATGAGAAGCTGGAAGCTGCAAAATTCACACTCTCCCTCCCCTGATTTGTAGCTTGGTCAGTGTTTGCCATGGCTGTGAGCAGGTGGGTGTGAGGGTGGCCTGGAAAAAACAAAATTCCAGGTTTGAAGGGACCTTCCTCCTTGGATTTCTCAATTTGCCAAAGGCAGGAAATACTGGAAATACAGGAAATATTGGAAATACAAGAAATCCATTCCCTTGGCTGGGRATGCAAAGGAGTTAAATAATTTATAGAGCCAGGTTAGGATTATGGAACCACAGAAGGGTTTGGGTTGGAAGGGACCTTAAAGATCATCCAATTCCAATCCCTGCCATGGCAAGGACACCTTCCACTATCTCAGGTTGCTCCAAGCATTGTCCAACCTGTCCAACCTGAGATGCAAAGGAGTTAAATAATTTATAGAGCCAGGTTAGGATTATGGAACCACAGAATGGTTTGGGTTGGAAGGGACCTTAAATATCATCCAATTCCAATCCCTGCCATGGCAAGGACACCTTCCACTATTTCAGGTTGCTCCAAGCATTGTCCAACCTGTCCAACCTGAGATTCAAAGGAGTTAAATAATTTATAGAGCCAGGTTAGGATTATGGAACCACAGAAGGGTTTGGGTTGGAAGGGACCTTAAATATCATCCAATTCCAATCCCTGCCATGGCAAGGACACCTTCCTATCTCAGGGTGCTCCAAGCCCTGTCCAACCTGGGTTTGGACACTTCCAGGGATCCAGGCGCAGCCCCAGCTTCTCTGGGCACCCTGTGCCAGGACCTGCCTGTGTAAAAAGTTAWTTTTCCTCTGTTCTAAAAGCTTCCTTTAGTCCCTGGAAGGGGCTCTGAGCCTTCTCTTCTCCAGGCTGGACACAACAGAGGAGCTCCAGCCCTTGGAGCATCTCCATGGCCTCCTCTAGATCCTCTCTGGCAGGTCCATGTCCTGAGAGCTGTGTGTGGTTCTCCAGCTGAAGTCTCACAAGGGCTGAGTCGAGGCCCCATCTTCCAGAGATTCCCTGAAATCCCTGAATTTCCCCCTCCAAACCCAAGGATTATCATTCTCCCCAGCCTGCCCAAGAGCTGGGATGAGTTTCCCAGGGTTTGGATTTGCCTGGGCCTTGCTGTGCCCTGCCCCACGTGTGTGGGGTGCCCTGCTCACTGTGTTTGTTGCCCTGGCTTTCCCTGAGAGCCATCAGGGTGTTATTTATAGCAGCTGGGCAGCTGGAGCCCAGCTTGGGTTTCCATCACCTGCTCCCCACACTGCAGCAGGGCTGGATTTCAGCCYAGGGTCAGGAGCTGACCCTGACCCATCACTGCCCTTGGCCACAGGGCTCTGGCTTCATCCTCTTCATCCTCATTTTCCCCTCAGGGCAGAGCCTGCAAGGAATGAAATGCAGCAAAAACCTGRATTATATATTGCAGGAGGATGTTAGGAAGGACTAAAGGGAATATTCTTCAAGGTTTTTTACCTCTGTMCTTTGTGTGTTTGCCTTGAGCCAAACCCATTTATTGTTAATAATATTAAAAATGAGCACCATTTCTGTGCAGGAGCAGGCTTTCTTTGGGATGTGCCCTCTTGAAAGTCCAGGAGATCATTTTGGAGTCCTGCAAGTCAGTGCTGAGCATTCCTGAATGGCAGGAGGAGAGAATCTCTGTTAGATGGAATCAGGATCCTCACAGGGAAGGTACCAGACTGCTCTGAGCTGTGGTTTTATCTCACTTCTTCTCCCTGGAGGGGAGCAAGCAGCCCTACCTGCCTCTTTTCCCTCCCTTATCAGCAGCATCTGGCATTATCACATTTGCTGTATCTCCTCCTTGCAGCGCTGACGTGAGGGGACGTCTCCCAGGGTTGACAACAGCATAAAAAAAATGGGGAATTAGCAAAGCCTGGATGAGTGAGTCTGCATGACTGTTTCCTTTCCAGCCTGAACACCAGCCCTGTGGTGTTAGGGAGGTGACCACACTCCTCCTGCCTCTTCCATGGATATCTGCTCCTCTGGAGGATGCAAACTCCRACCACGTGCTGGCAATAACTAGGAGACAGTGGCCAGAGTGGCATGSAAAAATAAACTTTTTCTCTTTTACCAAGGAAGCTGCTGAGAGCCAATTTGTATTTTTTCAGCCTGAGAGTCCCTGTGAGGAGGGACAACAGAGGTGGAAGGGCTGCAGCTTGATTATAGGATTCCTTTCCCTGGTTTTTTTTTTGAGTCACAATTGGAAACAGCTCCCCTCAGTGGCTCTGCTTCAAACCTTGCTCCTTGGAGCTGACTCTGCATCCCGGTGGGAGGCCCTGGCTTCCCAGAAGTTCACAACCTTCCCTCCSTGCCCCTTGCAGCTCCCTGGAAAAGCTCTGTGAGCTCCCTCCTCCCTCTGCCTCGCTGGGGAAATGCCCTTTGTAATGCTCCCAGCTTTTGTTTTTTGCATGAGCTGTGTTGGGATGAGCTTGGCAAGCCTGCCAGAACATCATGAATAAGTTAGGAGGGAAGCAGAGCTCGGGGTGTGCACGGGCAGGGAAAGCAGCTTGGTGCTCAAACAGCCTCCAGAGTGCCTTGTAGTGGCATTTTAGACCCTCTTTACTTCTATACCCTTGTTGATCCCACATTTCTTCAGGAGTCTTCACTGGTCTTGTGGTTCCCCAGCCATGGCTGGCTTCATTTTTCAATTTTGGTGCCCTGTCCTGATATTCTGATGTCTAARAGGTTTCTTGCCTCAAACAAAACATTCTCAACCCACAGAGTTCACAGCAGAGTTTTGTGTCTCCTCAAAGCCTCTGSCATCACAGCATCCCATTGCCCAAGGCTCCTCCTGCGGGCTCTGGTTCTCCCACTACAAGAGAGAAATGTTTGAAAGGGCAGAGGAGGCACTGTGGTCATTCACTGCCACCAAATGCACATGGCCCTGTAATTATTTTTATTTTTTTCATGATTTTCCCAGCAGATGTAACATCTGGGATGTTGAGGAGAAATTTCTCAAAACCATCTTTGCAGAAYTGGCCAAATGGGGAGCACCTTCCTCTTTCTGGGAACATCTCAGCTCCCCTTCTACTCAACTGCTGGTGCTTTTTGATTCCTGAAGGCCAAGAGATCTCAGTCTCAGGGATGTCTCTGTGCCAGTGAGGACAACCACCCTTTGCTCTCAGCCTCTGATGCATCAGCCAGATATTTTTGCATTTTATCCCATTGTCCTTCTGTSTCTGAGCCCCTTGTCACCATGATTTCATTCATGCTGTCCCCAGAGGGTCATTGCCAGTCACCTCTCTGCAGTTATTTCTGCACAGTTGGGGCTTTGTGATGAAAAACAAAACTCTTGCTCTGCTTCCTTCCCAGAGCTGCTGGATCAGTTCCTGATTCCTTCCTTGGCTTCATTTCAAACCACAGCAGGTCAAGGAAGGAGGTAGATCAATGTCCTCTCCAAAATGTGACCTGCTCTGGATTAGGAGGACTTTTCTGACCCCAAACTGCTACATCAGGACTTGTTGAAGGGTCAGGGAGCAGAGCTCCTGTATAGAGATGTAGGACTGGAAAGGGCATTTWGGGTCAAATCTCTGTCCCTGCCATGCCATCCCCTTGTGTGGTTCTGATTGCAAACCTTGCAGGCTCCGTCCTTGCCTCCATCATTTTCTTCTTGGCCCATTCTTGGCTTCATTCTTTCTTCTTGGCCCAGCCCAAGGGTTCCTCACTGCTGTGAGAGAGGTGGGATCAGCTGGACTTAACTGAGACCCAGGAACTGGGCCTAAACTGAGGCCCAGGAACTGGGCCTATACTGAGACCCAGAACTGGGCCTAAACTGAGGCCCAGGAGCTGGACCCAGGAACTGGGCCTAAACTGAGCCCAGGAACTGGACATAGACCCAGGAACTGGACCTAAACTCAGATTCAGGAACTGGACACAGGAACTGGGCCTAAACTCAGATTCAGGAACTGAGACCAGGAACTGGGCCTAAACTGAGGCCCAGGAACTGGACATAAACTCAGATTCAGGAACTGGACACAGGAACTGGGCCTAAACTCAGACCAGGAACTGGACATAAATCAGACCCAGGAATTGGGCCTAAACTGAGACCCAGGAACTGGACATAGACCCAGGAACTGGACCTAAACTCAGATTCAGGAACTGGACACAGGAACTGGGCCTAAACTCAGATTCAGGAACTGGGCCTAAACTCAGATTCAGGAACTGGGCCTAAACTGAGATTTAGGAAGGTGCCACCTCCAAGAGATGTTGTCCTTGCTGGAGCCCAGAGGTGACATCCTAGGGCTGGGCCAAAGGCACTTTTTGTCTTAGTGTTGGGAGAGAAGATCACCCCAAACAAGGAGAGGGTTTTCATCTGTGTGCACAAAGCTGGTGAGCTCAGGAGGCCCAAATGCTGCCTTGTGCAAGGTGTCTGTGGGGTGCAGCTGCTCCTTTGGGGGTGCAAGCCCTGCCCCAAAGCCACAGGTGGCACAGAACCATTGTCTCAGAATCATTGGGGTTGGGARAGACCTCCARGGTCATCAAGTCCAACCTGTGGCCACCTTTTCAACTAAAGCAGAGCACTGAGCGCCTCCTSCAGTAATTCCTTGGACACTTCTAGGAATGGGGACTCCAACCCCTCCTTGTGCACCCCATTCCAGTGTTTGACAACCCTTTCCATGAAGAAATTCCTCCAGATGTCCAACCTGAGCCTCCCCTGTTTGCTGTGATGGGAAGTGACCCCAGCTTTGGAGTGATGCTTGAAAATTGCCTCTCCTGTGTTGTTTTCATAATAACCAGCAAAACCAGTGCATTGAGCATGTCTTTTCTGCAAGTGCTTCCACCAGGAATATTTGATAGAGATGTGTGCTCACCTCACACAGAGCAGCTAAATGTGATGAAGGGATTTATTAGCAGATGATATGAAATGTGCTCCTGCTGCTGCCTCCTCTGATTTCGTGGTGCAGGACAAGGTTAGTTTTGCCATTGTGTTTGGTTTTCCTTCTGAGTGCTCCTCTGATGGCTGCTTTTCCTTCTGCTCTGTGTCCTGGGGGAGCTGAGTCAGCACAGAGCACCCAGCCCTTGCTCACAGGAATTTGCACTGGTTTTGTTTGTTATTTTGAGTACAGCCAGTTCTGCTTTGCCTTTAATTGACAAGCAGGAAATATCTCTTGGTCTTTTCAGATAGCTGAGTCCATTGCTTGGAGGAGAGGGGAAGCTCATAGGAAACTGGGGCTTGAATGATTAGCAAACAGAACATGATTTTGTTGCAAATGTAGCTCTCAATACTCAAGGTGTCAAATACTCTGAGTAATGATCAYGTTTTAAATATAGTTTATAACTTTCTTCTTATGCATACACCTCCTACTGTATCTGCATGGTGGAATTTACACCCAGGGTGGCTGTGTATAGATGATGTCTCTGTATAATTACACCTCCAGAGGAAGAGAGAGATCTGTCGCTGTTTATTTTTAAATTTTATCTATATCTGTGCATCTAAAGAGAGAGGGTTTTCTACACAGATGGAATCCCTTTTAGGTCACATTTCAATAATAATTACAGCTTAATGATGCTGCGGCTATTTTATTTTATCTTGTATTATTTTAGCTGCTTCTAATAATTGCTAATTTCCCAACCACAAAGGTCACGGSGYGGATGAGAATAAACACATCGTAAACTGGTTGTAGTAAATAAATCCACTCCCCAGAAGCTGTGGTGCTGAGCACAGTGAGAGTGCAAGGACTGGGAAACAGCCTTGCCACTCATTTTCTGCCTGTATTAATGGCAGTTGTGTAATGAAAGATCAGACTGTGGTGATTGATTGAGGTGTCTTTGATGTGGGGTTAAACTCTTAGTAAGTGGTGTGTAGCTACAGGACCCTTTTTACAAGACCTGACTGTCTTGGTTTGGAAAGCCAGGTGTCTGCTGAGGAAGGCAGGAGCCTTCCCAGAAATGGAAAATGCAAACCCCCTCCCTACAAATTATTATAATTTTGAAATTAAGGGGCTCTCAGGCAAAGATATGGGAATAGGAATAAGAGTTTACTAAGAATATTAAAATACAAATATAATAGTACAAAAAAACTGACAGAGTCAAAAATTACCTGACAGCCTGTGGGTCAGGGGCTTGGTGGCAATCTGTCCTGGTTTGGAAAGCCAGGTGTCTGCTAAGGAAGGCAGGASCCTCYCCWGAAATGGGAAATGTAAACCCMCTGCCTCTGAATTATTATCATTTTGAAGTTAAGGGGCTCTCAGGCAAAGATATGGGAGCAGGAATAACAGTTCTTTATTAGGGAAATATATGGGAATGGGAATAGTTCTTTACTAGGAAAAGATATGGGATAGGAAAGTTCTTTACTAGGAAAATTAAAATACAAATGCAATGGTACAAAAAAAGAAGACAACCCACTGTCAGAGTGAGAGCAGAGCTGCCCCTGTGTGTCAGGGGGTGGCACAGCCCCATCCCATGGGGCTCAGCCCTCCTGCATGGCCAGCTGTGCTGCTGCTGCAGCAGGGATCCTGCACAAGGGGAGTTTTCCTCTGCAGCTCCAGGCTGCTGGAGATGGGCCTGGGCTCCCTCTGGCAATGCAGGGCAGCAAAGCTGCTCCTCTGGCAATGCAGGGGCAAAGCCTGCTGTGCCAGGCTCAGATTGGATCCAGGTAGGAATGCTTGGCTCCTCCCCTGGGCGCAGCATCTCCCCATGGGATGCTGGAATTGGATCAGCCCTGCAGGGACACTCAGTGGCCATGGACAGCAGAGATCTCCTGGAGGGAGGGTTGGCTGTGGGAGAGATAAAGAAAAAACTGCCCCATGGACAGAGATCACTGCCCCACAGATAGGAATAAAATACACACCTCCATTTCCAACCTAAGACACTGACCCGAAGTCACTCACTGGTTATACTTCCACCAATGCCTCCAGCTTGGATTTGTAAAGCTCCATCACCTATCCCCTTCCTCCTTGCTGTTGTGTTTGGGTGTTATSTGTCTGCTGAGATTTTCCTGAGTTTATTTCCTGCACTGGAGGAAAAATCAATCTGCTCCCTGTGCCATCAAATGTCATCTCTGATTGCTTTTGGAGACAGGAGACAAGATTTGGATAGACTCCGTACCACCAAAATCTGACCCTAAAACTTGTGACTGAGAGAGTTGCTTTGGTTTTATTCATTTAGGCTCTAGTTGAAGATTACTGGTAGACTCTGGTTTAGATTAGATTCTGGTTTAGATKAATGGTTGAAGAAAATTTGATGGGTCACAGAGGGCTGAGGCTAAGTGGCTGCTTGGAGGGTCAGAGAATCCCAGAATGATTTGGGTTAGAGKGGACATTAAAGGTTGTCTKGTTCCACCCCTGCCATGGCAGGGACACCTTCCACTGTCCCAGGCTGCTCCAAGCCCCATCCAGCCTGGCCTTGGACATTSCAGGGATCCAGGGGCAGCCACAGCTGCTCTGGGCACCCTGTCCAGGAAATTCAGGAGCAGTCTTTGATCAGCACTGCCAGGGATGGAGCTCGTGGAGGGTGATGAGCTGCTGGCTGTGCCAAGGATTAACTGGAGAGGGAAGGTAATCCCAAAGCAACAGGTGGGATATGCTGGATTTGCAGGACAGTGAGCCCATCCCAGAGGGAGGGATTGAGCTGYTGAGGTGCCAATACCTTCACACAGAGCAGTTTATTTTGGGTGTGTGTCTGGCTGTGTGAAGCCCTCATGTGTGACCGTGCTCACAGGGGTCTGAGGATGAGRGAAGAGAYGAGGATCTGACTCCATGTTTCAGAAGGCTGATTTATTATTTTATGATATGTATTATATTAAAACTATACTAAAAGAATAGAAGAAATGATTTCATCAGAAAGCTAGCTAAGAATAGAATAGGAAAGAATGAAAAGCAAAGGCTTGTGGCTCAGGCTCTCTGTCTGAGCCAGCTSACTGTGATTGGCCWTTAATTAGAAACAACCAACATGGGCTAATCAAAGATCCATTTGTTGCATTCCACAGCAGCAGATAATMATTGTTTACATTTTGTTCCKGAGGCCTCTCAGCTTCTCAGGAATAAAAATCCTAAGGAAAGGATTTTTCATAAAAGATGTCTGTGACAATCATGGGTTTGGTTTTTWTTTTAGCTGAATGGGTAAAATCCTGGTCCTGCTGAAACTTCTGCCAGAGTGAACAACCCTGGGGATGTCTGGGGGAATTCTGTGGCAGTGAAATGAAGCATCTTTTCTGGAGAGGGTGCTTGTGGGAGGAGGGGAATGGATTGTTCTCACCTGCTTCCATCCTGCTTTCTGCACTGCTGCTCACATCTCAGTTATCTCCACCGTGGTGCTGTTTTTCCCCCCTCCCTTCCAACTGTGCTGGCTCTGGAGGAGATAAAGCACAGCCTGACACATTTCTGTCTGCAGCTCTCCCTCTGCATGGCTGGGCTCCTCACACCTGCCTGCTGGGAGGAGCAGCTTTGGCTGCTTGGCTCCTGCCACACGATCCCACTCCAAGGTGGGATGTTCCAGTGAGACAGGGAACATCCTTTGTGCTGAGGCAGGAAAAACTTTAATGCTTAATATTTCAGGGGCTGCTGGCTGACCTGGCTGCTTAAAAACCATTTTCAGGTGCTGGTCCATTGAKGGTAAATGTTTCTGCAGGTCAGATATTGGATCCCACTCCATGGGATGTTCCAGTGAGACAGGGAACATCCTTTGTGCTGAGGCAGGAAAAGYCTTAACGTTTCAGGGGCTGCTGGYTGACCTGGCTGCTTAAAAACCATTTTCAGGTGCTGGTCCATTGAGGGTAAATGTTTCTGCAGGTCAGATATTGGACCTGAGCTTGTCATGCCCCCATAACTCTGTGATCAAACTCTCAGCCATGCCTGRTCCTTCATTATCCCACCCAAACCATTCCATGGCTCTTTGTTTCTATCCCCTCACCTGGCTGGGGTGATGGGGTGGGTTTGGGGTGCCTGGAGGTCTCTTTGGGCAGCAACAGTCTCTTCTTCTCTCACACACCTCTTATTATTTCAAGCAATACCTTCTCACACCATCTGAAGGGATTTTTTTTTTTTTTTGCATCCAGAGAACCTCCTGGACGTGTCCTGGATATTCTGGGGGTTTCCAGCAGTGAGAGGTGGTGTTGCAGGAGCTCCTGAGCATCCCATTGGGCTCCTGGCCCTTTTCTCCCTCCTTTCCCATAGTTTGGAAACACCAGAGAGCAGTGACAGGCAGTGCTGTGTGAGCACCCTGTGCTTGTGCTGCTGCTTTCCATTGATAATTCACCCTGGCATTAGCATTCACAATTAATTCAATTAAAGGGCCCTCATCACTCATTTATGAGGAAGGGAGGCTTACAAAGGGCTGTGCACAGGGAACATCTCTTTGTGTGCTAAGGATGGAGCTGTTTCTAGCTGGGTGCTGCTCTTGTGGGGTTTCTGGTGGGGGACTGGGCATATTCTGGCATGGGGAGGGGGTTTATGCAGTGATGTAGCAGAGAAGCCTGACCTAACACTGAGCTGTGCTTGTGGCATGATTTGTGAGGGTTTGGGTCCAATCTAAACCATTTTAGTGGGGCAATGCAGTGCAGGGATCCCTCTGGGGGATGCACAGGTGAATCTGCCTCTGGAATCCCCAGTTCAGCCATTCTAACTTTGRTAACAGCCCCAAATTTTAGATGTTTTCCTCTCCAGCTCTGTGATAAAAACACTTCTTGTGTTTTTAAAATCTGCCTGTCACAGATTTTAGCTCGCTGTCCCTGTCCTCACTTGCCCTTCAGACCCTCTGTCCTCTCCAGCCACAGCTGGAGATGATCATGACAAGAGCTCTTCTCTCTCTTCTTCCCCATCCACATTGAGTCTGTAGCTGTTCTGTCATCAGGGAGAGACTTTTCCAGCTTGGAAATTTGGGGATTTACTTGGGGATTTGGGCTCACACCATTGACCAGCTGGAACATGGTTCTTTAGCTTTCCAGATTCTGGCTCACAATCTTTCTCTTGGAATGAGCTGGGAAGGGAGAGAAATGTTTGGCTCTTGCACTCAGGTGRGGCTGGATTTTTTTTGGAATTTGGGGAATTTGCTTGACAGTACAAAGGTGCTGTAAAAAAGGTGATTACTTCACCCCTGGTGCCCTTGGGAACTGGGTAAACACTCCTGGTGAGTCAAAGTCCACCAAATGCCAACAGGATTGTGTCACCTCATGGGCAAAGCTACCTGTGAAAATGATTTCTGGGTGACTTTTGCCTCAAATTGCTTCTCCTCCTTCTGTTGTGGCTATTTGAGGTTCTCCAATCACCATCACAGCTCTACACCATCTCCAGGATAATGAGGATGGAGCACCTTGCTGTGCTCAGCTCAGGGTGGCAGCTGCTGGCGCTCCACATTTCCTAGAAGTGACTTGACAGGGAGCTGTTCCCAGACTCTGTCCTTTTCCTTCCTTATTTCTGAGCAAAAACATAATTTTGACAGGCCAGTGATGCAGAAAATAACTTGCTGCTCTCCAACTGTTGCATCCCCTGACCCCAATTAGAATGTGGTGCATGTAGAAGTGTCAGCTTCTTGCTTTCTCTCCGCTCCCCGTCTCCCTGACCAAAATTCCCATTACAAAGATGACACCTGAGTGCTTCACGGGGCAGAAAGAGCCGCTGACCAAAGAGAGAAKCTGAGTGGATGTGAAGTCCAGCTCCTCTGGGGGTTTTCTGCCCTTGGTTCCAGGACAAGGAGCAGGAAAACTGTCAGGAAAGGAGCGTGGTGGTATTTGTTGATGGTTGGGTTGGATGATCTTAGAGGTATTTTCCAACTGAAGTGACTTTATGATTGAATTAGATGYTCCAACCTATGGAAATATTTCTCCTTCACATGCCTTTGTAGGGTGCACCTATAGGGTTGGTTTATGCATTGAAATGTAAAGTTTCAAAGCCAAAGCCTTGAAGYTGTGGCTGSCCCATCCCTGGAGGTGTTCTAGGCAAGGATGGATTGGGCTCTGAGCACCCTGGGGYWGTGGAAGGTGTCCCTGCCCATGGCAGGGGGTGGAACTGGRTGGTCTTGAAGGTCCTTTCCAACCCAAACCATTCTGTGATTCCATGATAAATATCTATGTTCCTCCAGAGCTTTTCAACAGCTGCTGCCCTGAGGGCTGTGAAGGATAAGTAATAGTGTCTGTGGAAGGGGTGTGAGGTAGATGGATTCAGTGGGATTTCGTGGGATCAGCCCATTTCAGTTGGGATTAGCCCATTTCAGTGGGATTCAGCCATTTCAGGGGTATTTCATGCTGGATTCAGCCCATTTCAGTGGGATTTTCAGCCCATTTCAGGGGGTATTTCATGGGGATTCAGCCCATTTCAGGGGATTAGCCCATTTTAGGGGTATTTCAGTGGGATTTCAGTGGGATTCAGCCCATTTCAGTGGGATTCAGCCCATTTCAGGTTATTTCAGTGGGATTCAATCCATTTCAGTGGGATTCAGCCCATTTCAGTGGGATTCGCCCATTTCAGGGGTATTTCAGTGGGATTCAGCCCATTTCAGGGGGATTCAGCCCATTTCAGGGGTATTTCAGTGGGATTCAGCCCATTTCAGTGGGATTCAGCCATTCAGTGGATCAGCCTATTTCAGTGGGATTCAGCCCATTTCAGTGAGATCAGCCTATTTCAGTGGGATTCGCCCATTTCAGGGGTATTTCAGTGGGATTTCAGCCCATTTCAGTGGGATTCAGCCATTTCAGGGGTATTTCAGTGGGATTCAGCCCATTTCAGTGGGATTCAGCCCATTTCAATGGGATTCAGGGCCACCCAAAACTCCTTCCTGGTTGTTCTTTTACCACCCCATGACCCTGCCTTTCACGTCGAGCACCCACTGGCAGCTCCCTCACGTTCTCCTGCAAGCTTGGCATGAGCTCTGAGGCTGAGAGAGCAGAAAGCAGGGCTGGATTTGTGCCTGAGCTGCCTCTGGCTTCTCCTCCCACTGCTCTGAAAGTTGAGTTTTTGGGATGGGACCTTGGGCATGTTCCAAAGTGAGGCACAGCCTCTCCTCAGGTTATCTGAGTGTGATTCAAGGGGATGGCAGGAGGGCAGAGCTCCAGCCTCTGACTCATTCACTCTTTTCCCACTGCTGCTGTAACTCAAGTGGAAATCTCAGGAGATGGTGAAACCTTCAGGCATGTGAAAGATGCCAGGATTTGAGTGCGTGTGAATGAATCCAGGGCTCGTTTCTGARCTTGGAAAAGCAGGGTAGGATTGCTGGGATCTGCCTGCTGTTGTGGAGGGGCAGAACAAGGGGGAATGGCTTTCAGCTGGGAGAGAGAAGGTTTGGATTAGATATTAGGGGAAAAAATCATTATTGAAAGGTTGGGCAGGCCCTGGCAGAGGCTTCCCAGAGAAGCTGTGGATACCCCATCCTGGAAGTGTCCAAGGCCAGGCTGGACAGAGCTTGGAGCAACCTGGGTTAGTGGAAGGTGTCCCTGCCCTGTCCTAATGAAATGATCTTTAAAGTCCCTTCCAACCCAAACAATTCTGTAATTTTAATGGTTGGATTTGATTTCAAATGTCTTTTCTGACCTAAAGGATTCAATGATTCTGTGATTTTTATCATGGTAAAGCTCAGGACCAGCACAGGGACACAGCTGAGCATGCAGAGCAGGCTGTTCCATCAAAGCTCCTGTGGGATTTCCCTCCCTGCTGGGTGCCCTGAGACCTCCTGTAATCACTGAGGATGGACCTGGCCATGAGTTTCCCTCCTTATCAGGCCATTGGGATTGATCAGCACACTCTGCACACTCCTGCTGGATTCCTGTGTGCTCCCTTGACACTCCCTGTGGCCTTTTTAGGCAAATATTGAGTTGAAGGTGAAATATCCTCCTGCCATGGGGTGATGGAGCTCACTGCCAGGGTGAGTGCATCCAGACCTCCCTCAATGCTGCTCCTGACATTGATTYTCTAATCAGGCTGCTCATCCTGACCTTCCCTGCAGTGCAGGGCACAGGGAGGGTGCATCCCCCAGGCCTGGGTGTTGGCTGTCCCTCACAGCTCCCTGCTTGGAGGAGCCTCAAAGAGTTCCAGAAACCCTCCAGTGTGCAGCAAGGAACATCCTGCTGGCTGGAAACTCTGTGAAGAAAATCCCAGCTGTGATTGGAAAGCTGATCAAATATTTCAAATCAAAATACCATCAGTATTTTGATTTGAAGTAACTGGAGGTATAAGTCATGCCCAAAAAAAAMCAAAACCAAAAAACCCAAGTGTGACCGTGTTCACAGGGGTCTTAGGATGAGGGAAGAGACGAGGATCTGACTCCATGTTTCAGAAGGCTGATTTATTATTTTATGATATATATTATATTAAAACTATACTACAAGAATAGAAGAAAGGATTTCATCAGAAGGCTGGCTAAGAATAGAAAAGGAAAGAATGATAACAAAGGCTTGTGGCTCGGACTCTCTGTCCGAGCCATCTGACTGTGATTGGCCATTAATTAGAAATAACCAACATGAGCCAAAGATSCACCWGTTGCATTCCACAGCAGCAGATAATCATTGTTTACATTTTGTTCCTGAGACCTCTCAGCTTCTCAGGAGGAAAAAACCTAAGGAAAGGATTTTTTCATAAAAGATGTCTGTGACACCCAAGCACCTTTTTTTGGGCCCTGGACGAGTTCTTTTGTCCATTAARCAGCAGCAACAACCACCACTGCAGCTTCCAAAGCTCCTGAATGAACTCCTTCCTTTGTTCCTGCTGTGTGAGGAGCAGGTGATGCCGAGGTGTTTCAGAGCTTCARCTCTGAGGAGGTCTTTAATCTGAAGGAATCATGTAATCTGTGAGTGACAGGAGTAATTGTGACACTGATTGAGCTGTGGTGGCTCCACTCAGAAGACTTTTGTCTCTGCACTTGGGATGAGTGGCAGMTAAAAAGATCTGCTTCCTAATTTGTGCCATGAGAGCAGGAGAAATGATGTGGGAGGGAAGAACTGAGCCCTCTGAATGGATCAACCCCTTCATTCATTTTCTTCTGCACTCTGCATTGGGGTGGTGAAGGCTGCTGCTCTTGGAAGGACCACTCCAGATGAGGAATGGTCTTCCATTCMATTTCTGATCCTTCTTTATTCTGGCATGAAGAAGGATCAGAAACTCCCCCTTTTTCTGACCATCTTCTCCAGAGATGATAACCAGAACCAGAGGGAGAAAACAGAAAATCTGTTCTGGTCAACACTGCTGTCAACAAAGCCCTGCCTTGGCTCTCTGGCTGGAGAGCTCAGAACGTGGTGAAAAATTTCAGTAATGTTTATTTTACAGAAGATAAGCTTTAAGCTGARTATATTATGGTGTTTTGGCTGACAGAAATCAGAGATTTTTTTCCACCCCTAAAATAAGAAAATAGCTGCCCAATCTTCATTTTAACATGAAAAATGTTGGTGGCTTGACAATGGTTTGAAAAAGGATTTCTGGATGAAAACCTAATGAATGGCTCAAAAGTTGATTAAGAAGGAGGGGAGATGCTAAGTCAAAGTTTTCTAGCTAGAAATAGTGATTTATTATCTAGCTATCTTTGCAAATGACAAAATAACTAATTAGATACAATTCGTCATCAGAACTTAAAGCTGCCACGGGTGTAAGATGGAAGGKTTTATGTAGAATTCATAGTCTCAAATTCTGATTTAAATGTAGCATAATGTGTACTGAGAGTTAGTCAAACGCACTGAGGCACTGGGAAAGGCTTAATCAGATTCTACAATTCTGACCCCCTGTAGATTTTTATTTTTTTCTCTGATGAAGGATTTGAAAAGGGCGTTTTGGAAAGATGTTTTGTATGGCAGTAGTCTTTTCCCATAAAACATCAGCCACAATAATTATTTTTATGCAGATCCCGAGGCACAGAAAGATTAAATKACTTTCTCAAGGTCAGACAGTGAGTCAGAGGCAGATCCAGGGAATGAAGGTGAGTTTTGATTCAGTTTTTGATTCTCAAGTAGCTCTCACTCAGATCTCCAGGGCTGGATGCACTCAATCTTTCTGGGTCTGATRTCCCAGCATCTCCTGTCCCAGTCAGGAGGATTTCAACCCTGGAAGTGGATAATCCCAACCAKTTTTTGATTTATCTTTGGAATCAACATAACCTTCATGAAGCTGTTGATGAGCACSTTGTCCTTGGTGGGTGAAATCCCCGGGGATCATTGTGGTGATGRATGGCTTCTTCAGTGGCCTCTCAGTACTTCAAAGGGACTTAKAAAAAAGGGGAGAAGGATATTTTYCCCATGGGCAGATGGTGAYAGGACAGAGGGGAATGGTTTCATACTGGCAGAGGGCAGCTTTGGATTAGATGTTAGGAAGAAATTCTTGATTCAGAGGGTGGTGAGGCCTGGAGCTGGTTTCTCAAAGAAGTTSTGGATATCCCRTCCCTGGAAGTGTTCAAGGCCAGGTYGGATGGGGCTTGGAGATAAGTGGGATAGTGGAAGGTSTCCCTGTCTGTGGCAGGGGCTGGAACTGGATGATCTTTAAGGTTCCTTCCAACCCAAACCATTCYGTCATTCTTATTTGGCTGTGCTGCCACTCAATATCCAGGGTGAAAATTGTGGGARGGGATCAGGCAGAGACTTTCCTGCATGGCTTTCTACTGATAAAAGACCTGTCCTTAATTTCAAATCCCCACTGGATGATACTCAGACCATTCCCTGGGATCACCTGGAGACTGGAAGCCTCAGATCATTCCTGGATCACCTGGAGGGTGTCACAGACTGAAGTGCTGTGACATTGCTGCCTGTAAGAACACATGTAGTGGTGAATCTTGCATGGCTGCTGCTGCTGGCCAGTGCTGGGGAGGGATTTGCATTCTGGCTTTTCTGCAAATCTCTGTGTTCAGCCAAGTTCAGCTGCACCAGCTCCCAGGGGACACATGAGCTGGAGAAGTTGTTCGCTCGCTCGGTGAAGTCAGATATGTCAACTGCATTCCTCTCTGGACATTGTTTGTGTCTCCAGATATCTCCTCGTGAATTATTAGCTATGGAAAAGACTTATTGCCAAGATACTGGGCTTAGTTTAGTCTCCTGGTCACTGCAGGTTTCTTTGCAGATATATTTTGTTCTGAGTGTCTCGAATGCTGCTCCTCCCGACGTTTSCCCCCGGCCTCTCCCCTGCAGTCTGGTGGTTCTTGCTGTCAGGAAGTTATCCCTCATGCTCAGGCTATTTCTTATCAGTCTGTCACTTTTTCAACTCACTGGGCTGATAGTTCTCCCAGTGCAAGAGCTGTCTCTCTGTGTCCTTTTGCCCTGGTCTCCCCAAGAGTCTGTTTTGCACTAAAACAGACTCAATGACTTTGCACTAAAACAGACTCAATGACTTTACAGGTCTTTTTCTGCCCTTGTGCTCTGGCTGCTTAGAGTCTCAATTTCAGAGTCTCTAGATCCAGAGTCTCTAGATTCTGGATCTGACCTGCAATGAACTCTGGCAGAATGAGCAAAAGAATAGATTTTACCAAACAGAATCATGGAGACATTTAGGTTGCAAAAAAATCCTCTAAGATCATCAAGTCCAATGATTCCCACAGCACTGCCAAGGCCACCACTGAGCTGTGTCCCCAAGTGGCCACAATCCACATGGCTTTTTAAAACCCTCAAGGGGTGGGACTCAGCCCTGTCCTGGCCGCCTGTTTCCAGGCTTGACAATCTTTCCATGATTTTTTTCCCCTAATATCAACCTCAATCCTCCTGGTGCAACTTGAGGCCATTTCCTCAAGTAAGTGATGAAGATATTGAGTTCATTAATATCCCAAGGATTTAGACACTCTCATAAACATGAGAACTGTACCCAATGAAGGTGTGAAATGGTCCTTTCTGTCCTGCGATGTACATTTTTCTGGGGCCATGGGAAAGCCTCAGTTATTCCAGCCACTGGTTTCTGAGTTATTCCTCAGCACTTTCAAGGCCACCACTACACAGTGTTCCCAAGTGCCACATCCACATGGCTTTTAAATCCCTCAAGGGGTGGGACTCAGCCCTGTCCTGGCCAGCCTGTTCCCAGGCTGACAACTCTTTCCAATAATTTTTTTTCCCTAATATCCAACCTCAACCTTCCTGGTGCAACTTAAAGGTCATTTCCTCAAGTAAGTGATGAAGATATTTGAGTTCAGATATCCAAGGATTTAGACATTCTCATAAACAGGAGAATTGTACCCATGAAGGTGTGAAATGGTCCTTTCTGTCCTGGATGTACATTATTTCTGGGGCCATGGGGAAAGCCTGATTTATTCCAGCACTGAAACTGTTTCTCAGATTTGCAGCAGGGATGTGAAGAAACAGGGAAGAGAAGGCAGGAAAAAAAAAAAAAAACCCAAAACACAAGAAAGATGATTTTTAATGCTCATCYGAGGAACCAGGAAAAGGCTGAATCTGAATCTCCTCATAGATTCAGTTCAGGGCTTGGACACCACAGAAATCTTCCAGACACCCCATCCATTTAGGGCTCATAAAGGCAGCTATCCCATCTTGGCTCCAGATGTGCACAGATGTTGAGCAGAGCCTTGCCCTGCCATGCACCATCATGTGGCATCCCCATCCTCCTCTCTGGAGGACACCTCAGCAGCTGAGCAGCTGGGCTGGAGAGGAGAGCRGCAGAGCTCAGTGCTGATGAAGCACTAATGTAATTAATAGCCTCTTACCGTCCTTACATTACCAACAACGTCAGCATGTCAGGAACTATTTACAATATAACTTACACAAATGTCATTTTGCTACACTGAGCACTTCATATTTTGCAATTCTCTGCCACAGTAATAAAATCAGTCAGCCAGTCGGAAGGGAAACACACCCAGGAGATATCATTATTAATGGCACTGGGCCAGGCTTTCCACGAGCTGTGCAGGAGGCAGAGGAGCAGAGAGGAGCTCATTCCTGCACTGAGATGCCCTCRGGTCTCTGCAAGGATCACTTTGAATCCAGCTGAAGGAGGGCTCAGTTATCCACTCAGCAAACTTTGGAAGGGTTTGTCCATTATCTCTCCTCGTGGTTAACACATCCCAGTGTGTTACCCAGGGCTCTGCACAATTCGGTTTTAAAGAGCTCAAATAATTTCATTTGTCTTGAATTGATTGTTTCCTGCACTAAAAGATCTTCCTGCTTAACATCCTGAMCCATCCAAAGGCCCCTTGGCCTCGTGGGCTGGGGATTCTGCACTGGTACTGAATGAAGGTGGCTTTGATGCCCTGGTGCTTTGTTTGAAAGTCATAAATTAGTAGATGGATAGGACCTTGGCATCCCTAATTGGTCATTTGCAGGGAGAGCTGATCTCTGACATTGAAGTGCAGGCTCATTGTGGCCTTGCAGCTCTTAGAAAAAAGGGAGGAAGTGACTTTATCCCCAGGCAGAGGGTGAGGGGGAGCAGTTTTAAACTAAGAGGAGAGGTTGACATCAGTTATTAGGAGGGAATTCTTCTCTGTGAGGGTGGGCAGGCCCTGGCACAGGGTGCCCAGAGAAGCTGTGGCTGCCCCTGGATCCCTGGAAGTGTCCAAGGCCAGGTTGGACAGGGCTTGGAGCAATCTGGGACAGTGGAAGGTGTCCCTGCCCATGGAAATGGGGTTGGAACTGGGTGATCTTTAAGGTGCCTTTCAACCCCAACCATTCTGGGATTCCATGATTCATGGGGGTGTGAGGACACTTTGTTACTGAAGGCGCCCAGGTCTCATTGTTTGAAGGCAGAACATGCTGAAATATCCTAAAAATCTTCCATCAGGATGCAGCTCCCAGTGGCAGCAGTGCAAAAATTCCTGCTGATTTCCCTGGGAGCTGCACAGATCCCAAARTGACTTTTTATATCCTGTTGTCTTCTCTGATGAGAAAAAAGACTTTTCAAAGTGCCACCTTTACATGGGTTGCTCTGTTGGCATTGATCTTCCAGAAAGACCCAGCTTTGCAAAACTGGGATCAAATTCCTGCTGTTGTCCCTCTATTTTCCTCTGCAAGATCCTAAACTTCTCTATGCAAGTCTGCCACATCAGGATCCAGGAATATTTGTGATTTTTATAATGGGTGTGAGACCCATTATTATGGGTCTCTATGCAAGCAAAGAATGTGACAGCATTTGAAGGTATTTTGCTGTGGTTTCAGATCTAACAGCAGCCATGGCAAATTCACATTTGTCTGTTAAAAAAAGAAAAAAAAAACATATAGGAAAAAGGAAAAAATCCCAGCACTTGATGGATTAAATAGTGCATTGACTGCCTAGAGCATTGGAGGTCTGGGTGGGATAAAAATGCACATCTTGGAATATATATTGAAATCAGTGGAATTACATGAAATGTAGAATTTGCCCCCTCAGTCCCCACTTTTCACAATCTAATTCCAAGGCAAAGCAGGGATAAATCATGTACAGAATGGGGAAATGTGGAGCCTGTGTCAGCTAACACAGGTGCCTGAGCTCCTGCAAGCCCTTGAGTTCTTGCAGAAGAACTGATGAGCAGAAGTGGCTGCAGGGAGAAACCTCCAAGGGCTCAAATCAAGCAGAAGTGTCAGTCAAGTAGCCTGACAATGCCTGGAAATCAGCTCTGAATTCTCCAGGAAGAATACGAGGGCAAAATGATGCCATTTGTTTGCAATTCCATTACAATGCATCAACAGATCCCTTGCAAAATGCTCCTAATGAAAATGTGCATGATGGGTGTGCACAAACCAGAGGCTGTGAGGAGGAGGGGATCTGGGCCTGGGATTTGCTGCTGAATTTGGAAGTGGGTTTGGTCAAGCTGAGGAAGGATGCTCGACATATCGCATAAAGTCACAGCTTCTTGCGGGAGCATGAGAGAGTGAAGAATGACAGTTTTGGTGGCTGAAAAGGAGGTGTTTTGGTAAAGAAGGAGTTGTTATGGACGGGATTAAGTGTTTGGTAAAAACGCAAAATGTTGGTTTTTGGCAAAGAAGGAGTTGTTATGAGGTGGTTTGAGTGTTTGGTTAAAACTAGCAAATGTTGTTTTTGCGTAAAGGAAGGGAGTGGTTATGGAGTGGTTAAGTGTTTGGTAAAAACTTAGCAAAACTTGGACTCCAGATATAAAGTTCTGAATGGATTAAAAATCACCTTGGAAAACTGAGACAGGTCTCCTACCAGACATTATTTCCTCGTTGCCCCTTCCTGCTGAGAAATCCAGCTTTTAGCCACTGTTTGATTTTGTTGTTTGTTGGGTTTGATGGGTTCTTTTTGGGCTGCTGGAGAGGAATTTCCATGGAAATTGGATAGAGATCAACTGTTTCATTGTCTTTTTGGCTGTAAAATGAGGACCTGTTTGCAGGAAATGAGTCACCCTGGAAGATGTGGCCTATGGATTTGCTGCTGAAATTTGGTAAATGTTGGTCAAGCTGAGATGGATCTGACATATCCATAAAGTCAAGTTTTGGAGAGCTGGCTTGGAAAATGTCCGTTTTTGGTGCTTGAAAGGTGCGTTTTGGTAAAGAAGGCAGTTGTTTATGGAGTAGTTAAAGTAAAAACAGCAAAATTGTGGACAAAAAATATAAATCTGAATTGGATTTAAATATGCACCTGGAAACTCGAGACAGGTTTCCTACCAGACATAATTCCTCTGTTTCCTTTCTTGCTGAGAAATCATGCTTTTTTGCACCATTTGATTTTGTTGTTGTTGGTTTTTGTGTGGGTTCTTTTGTGGTGCTGGAGGAGAATTCCATGGAAATTGATAGAGTAACTTTTCATATTGTCTTTTGCTGTTAGTTAGAAGAGAGACTTTTGCAGGAAATGAGTCACTCTGAAAATGATGTGGCCTGGATTTGCTGCTGAAATTTGGAAGTGGTTTGTCAAGCTGAAAGGATCTGGCATAATCCTCATAAAAGTCAAGTTTTGGAGGAGCATGCAGTGAAAAATGACAGGTTTTGGTGCTGAACGGAAGTTTTGGTTAAAGAAGGATGTATGGGGGATCAAGTGTTTGGTTAAAACAGCAAAATAATGGTTGGTAAAAGAAGGAGTTGTATGGAGTAGTTAAGTGGTAAAAACATCAAAAATAAGACAAAAAGATATAAAGTTTGAATGATTTAAAAATCACCTGAAACTGAGACAGGTTTCCTACTAGACATAATTCCCTTTTTCTTTCTTGCTGAGAAACCAGCTTTATAGCACGTTTTGATTTTGTTGAAAATGTGGTTTTGGTAAAGGCAGGAGTTGTTATGGAGTGGTTAAGTGTTGGTAAACCAGGCAAAACTTGGACTCCAGATATAAAGTCTGAATGATTAAAAATCACTGGAAACTGAGACAGGTCTCCTACCAGACATTATTCCTCTGTTTCCCCTTCCTTGCCGGAAATCCAGCTTTAGCACTGTTTGATTGTTTGTTATTTTTTGTTTTGTGGGTTCTTTTGGGGCTGGAGGGAGGAATTTCCATGGAAACGGATAGAAATCAGCTGTTCATTGTCTTTTTGCTGTAAGAATGAGAGACTTTTGCAGGGAATGAGTCACCTCTGAATCATGAGTGGGCTGGATTTGCTGCTGAAATTTGAACATGATTTGTCAAGCTCAGATGGATCTGACATATCCATAGTCAAGTTTTGGCGAGAGCATGGATGACATGCAAGGTGGCTGAAAATGTGTTTGGTAAAGCAGAGTTGTTATGGATGGTTGAGTGTTTGGTAAAAACAGCAATGTGGGTTTTGGTAAAGAAGGAGTGTTATGGAGTGGTTAAGTGTTTGGTAAAACTAGCAAACATGACTCGGTATAAAGTCTGAATGGATTAAAATCACCTGGAAACTGAGACAGGTCTTGTAACAGCATATATTCCTCCAGTTTCCCTTCTGCTAAGAATCCAGCTTCTTAGCACTGGTTGATTTTTGTTGTTTGTGGTTTTGATAGGGTTTTTTGGGGCTGGAGGGAGGATTTCCATGGAAATTGGATAGAAATCAACTGTTTCATTGTTTCTTTTGCTGTAAGAATGAGAGACTTTGCAGGAATGAGTCACCTCTGGAATGATGTGGGCCTGATTTGCTGCTGAAATTTGAGAAGTGGTTGGTCAAGCTGAGATGGAGCTGACATATCCATAAGTCAAGTTTTAGAGAGCATGAAGTGAAAAATGATCAGTTTTTGGTGCTGAAAAAGGAGAGTTTTGGATAAGAAGGAATTGTTATGGAGTGGTTAAGTGGTTAAAAACAGCAAAATGTGGACTCCAGATATAAAGTCTGAATGGATTAAAAATCACCTGGAAACTGGAGACAGGTTATTCCTACAACATTATTCCTCCATATCCTTTCACTGTGCGCGAATCCAGCATCTCTCTCTTTTTCTCACTTTCCTGCGGAATATCTTTGGCACTGTTTGATTTTGTTGTGTTGGGTTTGACTGTGTTCTTTTGGGCTGGAGGGAGGAATTTCATGGAAATCGATAGAATCAACTGTTCATTTGTTTTTTGCTGTAATGGAGGATTTTGCACGGAATGATCTTCTGGAATGATAAATTGCAAGTTTTAATTTTTCAAATTATTATTTTTTTTACCAGTTCACACGAAGCAGAAATAATCTTGCTCCGTTCAGAAAAAAGCATTAGGCTGCCGCCCATTAGAAATAGGTGATATGGGGCCTGTTGGAATTAGATAAAATTCTTGAGCCGGTGCCTTAAGGATTACCTGGGGTTTGTGTCTTTTGGGAATGTTCGTGGAGGAAAAGCGTTCTTGAGGGTTACTGGTTATTTGGATCTCTGTTTCTCTGGAGTCTCACCTTTTCAGCAGAGATGGGTATTGCTTCAATGATTTCTGACAGCATCATTCATTCCTCCTGGGAGGTTCAATCATTTCCCTGTGAGTGGAGGTTGAGTGAGGCTGGAGCAGCGTGGATAGCACAAGAATTCAATGTGCGTCCATTTGTCCACAATTATGTTCAAAAAAACCAGATTACACTCATGGTATATCAAAGTTCAGGTCTGGAATGCTGAATTCTCTACCAATCTCTACATCCGACAATTCCAGGTTGGCCTCACATCCAGGGGAACAATTGCTTCTCCCTTAAAGGATTTTGCAGCAGAACAGCAAATTCCTTGAAGGATTGGCTACAGAGCATTTGTTTTTTCTTCCCAACGTGACAAATTGGGTATTGTGGATGAAATATAGCTGGTGTGGAACTATGCTGCTTTGCACCTGAGCAGCTCCCATTGAAAGAAGGGCAAAAATTGGTTCCTACTTTTTCCTCCCGTGGCACGATGCTAAAATATCAGAATAATTTGTGTCAGGCAGAATTTCGCTCATAATATATTTTTTAATGTAGATTTTTTCCTTCCTCTTATTTTTTTTTCTTTTTTCTCGCAATCTGCTTCTTATCCATTTCTCTTTTCCCCCTAATGCTTCCCTGAATCAACATATAATTGAACTTGTGGTAAAACATAGTTTTTATTGTCTACATTGACATTTCAGCTGAATTGATTACACCTGCTATTCAGGTGACTTTTTGTCTGGACCGAGACGAGGTTAATAATAAAGAGGAGGTCTGTCTTTCATCTCACACAGGTGCTTTGAACTTGCTGCCTGGCATAAGTCACTTTTAGGACCACGCTCAACCCACTGTGTGTCCAAACAGTGCACGACCCTTTAGGAAGAGTAGACACCATTTTTCCAGCTTCCAGTTAGTGTGGTTTGTAAGAAGAGTTTCTGAGCGAATTTTAAAAAAAAATCTTGGGATTTTGCCTAAGTTTTTCATAGAGAGCTATGAGTTCTATGAGGCATCCTTATGATGAATGGTAGCTACTTCTGGGTTGCTGTCTGTCGAGACTCTCGGAAGAACTTTCTTTTCTCCATGGTTTAGCCATGATCATATGAGAGGTTAATGAGCCCAGACACAAAAAGTACTGCTGGCCGAGAGAGGAGGACAACGAGGGGGAAAGATGACGTTCTGGGTGTTTGGCAGGAAATACGTGGCAGCAGAGTGTGTCTTTAATTGATTGTTTAATAATCATGTTCTGAGAGCACTCTGCTCACAACAGAAGAACTGAACTGGATCTCCACTGCTGGATTTTTACAGAATTGATAAAGCCGTTGAATTTGTTTCATGTGCTTTTGTAAGGGTAAACACTACTGAGCTATTTGACAGACAGGACTGGCTGTTGTTCATCAGTCTTGCCTCTCTGTCTACTTAATTTACATTTGTTATTTAAGCTATTTTCTCTCCCACGTCGATGAGAAAACCGGAGTTTGCTCCAGGTATATCACTGGGCATCCCTTCCACAGTCTTAGCACAGGTAATTTGGGGAAAGTCAAGAGCAAGGGAGAAGGTGAGGAGCTCAGAGGAGGCAACAAAGATCATAAGAGAGAGTCATTATATGAGATGAGCTTTGCCTTGGAAGCAAATAAAGAAGCCCCTCTATTAGCCAGACTTTTTTTTACTCTTTTAGAAATAGGAAAACATATCACCATGGAGAAAAGGGACAGGCCCAGCTTGTTGATGCTCCTAGCGTGTGAGAGTGAGCACAAGAGAGAAGGGGCTCAGAAAATCTCTCCATATCCGCATTGAGAGAATTCCATCTGGCTTCACTTGGTCTAGACTGGGTAAGTTGGGCCTATCACAGCACGTTGCTGTAACCAGTGAGCAGCGCTGCCCTGTCGCTCACAGCGTGACATAGACCGGGAATACATTCTCTTCCACCACATCTTGCTTTTATTCATGGGATTGAGCTTGCCTACTTTTGAAACATCAAATCCCACGAGTGAATCCTGGGTGGTTACACAGGAGAAATCATTCTTTTTCTGTCGACTGCTAGATTCTTCCATGGAACAGGTGGGGAAAAAAAGAGGCTCCCAAGCATCAACTTTTGTGGAGTTTATAACATCCCTGTTCTGTTGGTTTTCATTTTCTTTTAACACCGTAATAAAGGGAAGGATTTCCAGCGGCTGTGTTCGCCTAAGTTCTGCTGCGATGGCTTTGTGCTCTTTGGTCTTTTTCACCCCATCTCTCTGGTGTGGCACCTGTCTTCACCTCCTTTTTTAATTCTTTTTTTCCCTAAGAATGAGATTTTTTTTTTTCCTTCTGCAGAGATAAACATGATGATATTTTCATTAAGCATGGAAAAATTCCAGAAGCACTTCCAAAGCCTCAGCTCTTGTTTGATTTGTCTTTCGGACAAAACAAGGGACAGTTCATAACAGCCGTGGAGGAGAGATTTGTTTGATCTATCAGCAGATTGCGAGTTATTGTGAATTTGGGCTTATTTGTTCTTTTTTTTTTTCTAAGTGGAAATATATAAGAGAATTTTGATTCCATTACTCCCCAGACACTGTTACATTAAACTTTCTCCAGGTTAACTTTTTGATTCCACTGATGACTTCTCATCTTTAAGGGATGGATTTCTCACAAGTATAAATTACATGTCAGACTGTTTTAGGCACTTTCAGCTGGGTTATTTCAGAGACGCATCTGCAAAAGAAGCATAGGTTTTATTGGGGACAATTCCTTTCTCCCTGGCTGTTTGGTATATGCGAATTTCTGACCTGCAGGAGTGTGTGGCTGACAGGCTGACAATGTGATATCCAAAGGATCCACGGCGCTTTTTCTGTGTTATTACTCTTATTTTATTATTTTATTCCTGAAGTGAAGTGGTCTTACTCAATATAAAAACACACTGGTGCTGTGTCGATAATGGAGATTTATTCCTGTTTGGAGTAGAAAGGAGCCCCATGCACAACATCCAGTCATCGTGCGCTGCATAGAATTTCCAGAATAACTTTCCACTACCTTTTCTAGTTCTTTTTTCCCTTTGTGTGAGGCTGGAATAACTGGAGATGGTTACCTGGATGTGTCACACTTGACTCTTGGGAGATGACACGCATGATTTTTTGTTTTTTTTTTGTTTCACCGATAAACGCTGAGATCACAGCCAGGAGTGGGAAGAGAGGAAGGGGTGACAGAGAAGAGGTGTCACTTGTCCATATCAGTTAGGTCAAAGGCTGAGAGAGCAGAAAAATGGGCACATTCTGGTTATTAATGTGGATTTTAGAGGGAAACATCTCGCCATTCCACAAGTGGTTTCTCAAGGGAAAAAAGGAGAATACTAAAAGTGATTTCTATCCTTAGTGTTTTTCTCCCCCATTCTGGGTTCAGTAAAAAGACCCCAAACGACCAGCTGTTTGGGTCATTTTTTTGTTTTATTTTCCAATGCTGACAAACAGGTGTCATGAATTTGAAAACCATCAATTCGAATAAGTAGCGAAGATAGATGTTAGGAGGGTTCAGATTTTCCAGCCCTGGGCAATGTTAAAGCTTGAAAATTAAATCTTCAGGGGAGAGGAACTAGAGCTTAGGTATGAGCTTTAAATAATAATTTATTCTGCTTTTAGTTTGTATATTTTATCCTTTTGGTGTTTTCCTCTCCCTTCTACTCAGTGTTATGTGGAGAGAAACGAGCTCAAGGCAGACGAAATGGAGTGGAATATTTCTCACCCTGTTTTACAACTGCTGATTTGGAATTATACTGTTGACTGTAGGACCAAAAATATATCCTCTGAGTGCTGAACCATTGCTCCCAGTGACATAAAATAAAAACCTGTATTTTCCACCGGGAGGCAGAAGTTTTTCAATAAAGTCACTGGTGAGGATCGAGAATTGCAGGGCTGGGTGTAGGATCTAGTTACAACACACTGGACCAAGCTTTCTGATTTAAGGTTTCCTCTGTGCTTTCCAATTCTCATAACTTGGCCAAATCCTGACTGGTGTTAGTTCATCTTTAGAAGTGATGCCAGTTCTGATTACATGCATGTGAGAGGAACCTTGAGAGAGAATTCATATGAAGGCATGCTTTCTACCATTGAAACACATTTGTGGGGTTTTTTTTGCTTGGTTTTCCTATTTTTGGGTTTTTTTGCCTCATGAATGGTGCTGGTAAACCTTGCAGATAACCCAACTTGTAGCATGATAATCTGGAGTGATTTATGCATGAACATTAAATTATCTTGGTCATATTGGTGTCAGGGTATTGGGGGACATTATTTCTCCTCTGCTTGCCTATGATAATTAGAAAATAAGCCCAACTTAGACTTTGTTATTTTTTTGCCTGTTCCAGGAATTTCTATTTATATGAGGTTTCTCTAAAAGCCAGGGACATTCAGCAGCCTGCAGTCTGCAATGTGCCTGCTCTGGTGTGACTCAAATGTCCACATAAAAGATAGTCTGTTGGCTTTTGGCACATAAACTATTAATCAAGCAGCTGTCAGGCCAAGGCTAGAGGAAGTCCTGCAATAAAAACAAATACAACAACCCTGTTGGCTTGTGGAGTCGAACCAGTCTGGAGGGTGCCAGGAGGGAAGGAAGGCTAAGCTGTGACATTTCTCTGATTTGTTAACCTTGGTTGCTGTTAGCTGCTCACTGCTCAGCCAGGGGTCCCAGGGACACCACATTTGAAATATTTACAGTGGCACAAGTGCAGGAGTGCACCGCCAGGACAGTGCTATGGGAAGAGGAATCCTGCATGGTTTAAGTCTTCTCTGTGTTTCAGGCAGGTGTGGATTTTTCTCGCGAATTTTGTTTTGTGCAAAGCAGAATTTTTTTTTGCTGTAAGGTCACGGTGATCATGCTGGAAGAGCAGGGACTTTATATGCACTTCACTCAATCCATGAAATTTGGGTTGATGCACAGGACCATTTGTTTTCTGTGCCAGAAAAGCAGGTAATGTTTCAAAATTCACAACCCTCAGAAGGCACATTCCGAAAATTGTCCCATGTAATTGCTTGCAAAAATTCTGGTGTACCCTGTCCATCTGCAAAAGCAAAACTGGTCGTTAGCCACATTTGCAGAGACAACCAACCATGAATTACTGTCAATTTGTGCTTATTTTGAATTAACTGGATATCTTGTCATGGATCAGGCTAACCAGTGTACAAAATAATTGGATTTTAGGTTCAGTGGCTGAAAGCAAAAAACATGAATTTTGTTTGACCTAAACTACTCTTTTCCTTCAGTTTTCTGTTGAACAATGGCGGATTTAAAAAGAGCCAGAGAATGCAATGCTGTAAACAGAGATGTTAATTATTGAAGCTTCGTGATTATTTTCTCTCATTTGATACTTTTAACTTTTTCTTAAAAATCTACTAAAATTCCTCAAATGACGCCAACATCTTCAATTAGCTGCCAAATTTACAAAGAAACTTTAAACTTTTCCAAGCCTATTAACCAATATTTGTTGTGATTAAATGCTTGCCCTGTTTTGATTGATGACAAGCAACATTTTCTGTCTAGTTGTTACTAGACCAGTGTAGATGCTGTTTAGGATGTCAGATGATTTTTAAACTGAAGGATTCTGCCACTTCCTGCTGAGGATTTTTTTTATTTTTATTTTATTTATTATTTTATTTATTTATTTTATTTATTTATTTTTTATTTTATTTATTTATTTATTTTATTTTATTTTATTTATTTTTATTTTATTTTTCAGGCCAGGCCATTATGGATTTTTGATCAGTTGTTTAATTTTGCACTGTGAATCTTGGGATTGGGTGAACTTGACTGGAGGATTTGAACTCTAAACTCAAGACTGCTGTTTGGAGCGAACCAGAGTGATTTCAACCTTTTCTTATAAAATGACACCATTCAATCCGATGGAAGATGTCGGCATCTAAGGCTCCAGGCAGAAAAGAAAGTTGCTTGACAGACCATGGTAATACCCAAACCGGATCCCCTGTGTGTGCAGGGTGAGGTGCTGGTCTGTTCACCTCCTCAGGTGCCACCCCCTCTATGAGCAATATGTGTACCTGTGTCCTCCACCTGCAGACATAACCCTGACGTTTATTGGAAAATTTCTTTCTAGATTTTCTCCTGAGAAGCTTGAGAGGCTGGAAAAAAATTTAAACATTGTTATTGAATGCGGAATGCCGTTCAAAATCTTTTGAATGGCTGTTGGTTTTTTAATGGCAATCACAGTCACTGGCTCAGACAGAGTTAAACACAAACCTTTTGTTATAATTCTTTTCCTGATTTCATTTTATAGCTTCTGATGAATCTTTCTTCTATTCTTTAGTATAGTTTTAATGTAATAATATTCATAAAATAATAACTCAGCTTTAACATGGAGTCAGATCCTCGATCTTTTCCTACCTGAACCTGTGAAGATGTAAGTCCTCTGGACCTTTTCCACTGTTTTTCCCTACAGCCAATGTCACTGAAGGATTTTGGAGTACTTTGCCAAACCAAGGGTAACTTGCGCTGAGGATCTGTGGAGATGCTTGGTTTATGTTTTCCCAGACAGGAGGAGTGAGAATGAGAGGTTGGAGAGGTGATTTGCCTGGAGCTCCACCCTGCCCATCCGCACGGGAGGCATCAGGCAGGAGCCCAGGAAAAAATGGAACAATGATGGAAAAAGAAATGTCCTGCTCCCTGCCTCGGAATGCCTGCCCCACCATCAGTGCAGTACTCTGGAGGAGTGCATACCCGCAGATTTTATTGTAAATGCTTACACACTGATTAAAGGCTTGAGCTGCTGAGGTAACAGAGTTGGCCATGAAAAGTCATCTGAGTGTCCAGGTTTTGAACCCATTATTCCTCCTTCCACTCAAGCTTTTCTGCTGTTGTTTTTTTGAGATTTGCTTCCGGTGAGGTGGTGCCAGTGGCTCTGGGGCAGCAGGTCGAGGAGCGCTCACCTGGAGTGGGAGACCTCTCTGCTCGTAGGACCTGCAAAAGTGGGTGTGATGACCTGGAGCACAAGTTTGGGGCATTGACAGTCATCCTCAGGTGTCCAGAGTTGCTGAGACATAGGGGCTCAGAGACCTTGGCACACAGCAAAACACCTGGGATTGATTTTGACTGTGGACAGTCAGCTTGTATAGAGGACCTAAAGTCACAGAGTTTAAATAGTAAATAATAATTATCATAGGTAAAATGTGATTTTTTAGGATTTTTGGTATGCAGGTATGGGGACAAGAGGAATTGGTGTGTCCAGCCTTTCTTATTCTTGGCTCCATCCTGCAAGTGATGTTGCACTTTGGATTGGTTAGGTAGAAGTGCAAACCTGTCTAATCGGGGATAGGTAATTGGAAAGTATTGTAAATAGTTAACACTATGTATTAAAGGCAACACACTCAGGGGGCTTCAAGTCTTGGTGCCTTCTGACAGATTTGGCTGGGCAGAAGAAAAACTTTAAGATAAGAATAGTAAAACAACTCAAGACCGAAACTGACAGAGTCAGACAGTTTTAGAGCCATGGCTGAAACAGAGACATCCTGCACATCTGGCATGCAATTACCAACAACAACCCGAGGAGGGCAGGGAGAATATCCAGGGAAACCTCTGCATCAAACTTGGGATGCTCTGCGCCTCTGGAGGGTCTACCACTTGGGATGCTCATTCATTGTGATCTGCCATCCCCTCTTGGGATGTGAAGTGAATGGAAGCCACCTTTGAGCAATGGGAGTCAACCAGTCCATGATGTGGTTTAAGAGATAAAATGACCCCTCCTCCTCCGAGCCTTCCTGGGTCCCACTGTCACAGCATCTTTCACAGAAAATCTTCTTTAGATTTTTCCCGCTGAGCTGAGAGTCCAACAAGATGTAAACAATATATTAATCTGTTGTGAATGAACAGGTAGTTCTGGATTGGCCTCAGATTGAGTGTTTGGGAGGATGAATCCTAGGCTAGAATCTCTCGACAGGAGCCGAAAGAGCTGCCGTGTATCATTCTTCTATTCTATTCTTATAGTTAGCAGTATAAACTCTCTTTTCTTTTTCTTTAGTATATTTATATTGTAATATATAATACTCATAACTTAATAATAATCAAGCCCTCGATCATAGATCCATCTCGTCTTCTTAACCCGAAAACTTGTGACCAACCGTCAACACCATTGGCAAGGAGCTTCATTCCTCTAAGTGGTAGAGCAGCCTCCCCGTGCTGGTGTATTATGCAGCTGTGCTAAGGTCCATT
Source organism: Sporophila hypoxantha (assembly GCA_002167245.1). NCBI lineage: Eukaryota > Metazoa > Chordata > Aves > Passeriformes > Thraupidae > Sporophila > Sporophila hypoxantha. The sequence goes on from NDFG01000009.1 coordinate 1,243,601, forward strand.
GAGGCCCTGCAAAGTTCTGATGAAGTTTTCCTCGCTGGATCTTCCAGCCCTCCTTCAGACGTGGAATTTTTATTGCAACCCCGCTTGTTTGCGTTTTATCTGAACACAGAAGCATCTGCAAAGCAAGCCATCCCTGTTGTTGCTGCTTTTGTCTCTTCCCTGGGAAGCTCCCCTGGCCTTCCAAGCCATCTAAGCTTCCTCAATCCTGCATGAAACTCCTCTCTGCAGTAGCTATTGAGATATGTTACTAATAATTTATCTTATTATTTTACTGTATTTTAATGAAAGAGTTTTCAGTGTTTGTCCTGGGACAAAGCAGTCTGAAATCCAACTGTGCTTTTTTTGTCGGGTTCTAAAATAAAGATTTCCTCTACAACTCCCTGGGAAAAAAAGGGTGGGTTTGAGTGCCAGGGGTTTGAGTTTTTTTTGGCTTGTTCCAGGGAACAAGGAAAACAGAGGAAACAACTTTGTTTGTGCCAGAGGAGGTTAGATTTGATATTTGTTATTGAAGGGGTTTTGAGCCCTGAGAGGTCTGGAATGCTATCGCCTGGAGGGGATTGTAAAATCGGTGGATTGGCACTTGGGACAGGGTAAGTGGTGGCCTGGGCAATGCGGAGCACTGACTCGATGCTCTTGGAGCTTTTTCAAGCACTGAATTGCAGATTTATGAAAAATCCCAGTAACTTCCATGGACTTGCTACACTCATGGACAATCTTTATTTTTTCAGTATTGCATCATTGTCCGATTCTCAAGGAAAGAAGATAATGCACCGCAGTCTATTTGTGTTCCCCACTTATTTTTATTGTATTAGGAAAGTCTCAAGTAAACAGGCCAACTAAGTGACCTGCTCAGGCCGCCTGGCTTCGGGTGAATCAAACAGAATAATTGGGAAGGGACTTAAACACATAAGTCCACCCCCATGGCATGCAACAGGGACGCTCCACAGAACCTTCCAATGCCCTGCTGCATTTCTGCATCCAGGTGTGAGCTCCTTGACTTGAGCTGCCTCTCAAGTGCTTCTCTCCTCGCGCCTGATGCCAGCACAGCGACTGGTTCCTAAATACTAAATTATATTGTGAGTGAATCCAGTCTGAACACTCTGAATTCAGCAAAGTTAATTTGAAACTCGTCATTTTATTGTGTGTAATTCCCAAACTGGTCTCCATGACTATTAAATAACAAAAATTTTTTTTTTTTTTTTTTTTTGGACAAAGATCTCCTAATGCTGCTTGCGCAGCATAGACTTGATGAAAGTGGGGGAACACCCGCGCCAAAATAGGAGAAGAACCCTCCCAAAAGCCACCCTTTTGCTCCAAGCCTTTGTAGGAGCCTCTGTAATCCCCATTTGTGTGTTTTTCTCAGATTTTCAAATTCAAGCCTCCTCAAAGCTTGGAAGTTCCTCACTTCAAATGGATCTTAAAAGGAGCAGAGAGCTGGAAGTCCTTCAGCAGGACGTTCAATCAAAGGTGCCTGAAAGGCTTTAATTTCAAAAGCTCTGGGGAATTCACTCGATAGGAAGATGCCGCAATGGTGGATGCTGAGCTCAGAGGTAAAGAATGAGGGAATTCATAGTTCACATCTGTGACACACCAGATGAAGACGCTCCATCTAGAGCATCTACAAGGCATTTCCTGTTCCCTGCTTTTTGGAAGTTTTAATTATCTGATGTTGGTTAAGAGTCACTTATGCACAGAATGATTCTTAATTCTAAGGATGCTTTTTTTTTCTCCAGAAATAATAGTTGGAGCAGCAACAGCCCCAGCGATGCAAGAAAAAAG
>NDFG01000009.1:1245404-1272097 GCA_002167245.1 Sporophila hypoxantha
CCGATCTGTCTAAGCCTATCTGAGGTTAACGCCGTACTGCAAACCACATCGACCGACTACTTTTAATCATTGACCCACTATTTCGCCTCCGCGCCACGTACGGTAACTTCCCCTTACGGCCACACAGAAGGTTGGACCTGATTCTATAGCGCGCGCGCGCGCGTATCTTTTCTGTATGGTGTAGTCATCGTTGAGTATAATTGCACGCACTTTCCCCTTTCTTCATCTTATCTTTTTTTTTTCCTTTTCAATTATTTTCATCCATTGTCTTCTTATTCCGAATTTCTTTCTTATTTAGTCATGTTCTTTTCCTAGATTCTCGATATTTCTTTTATTATATGGTTAAATCTCGCATAATTGGAACAGCCACTGGGTCCTCAAGTCTAGCAGTGTCTTTCGTTGATTTCCAATGCAGATGTACATCCCTGCTGCTTTAGATGTGTGAAAACGATGTTGTTACACAGGTGTGGTATCGTTTTTCTTCTCTTGTAGATCTTTTCCTTGTGAGTTCACCAAGGTCTCTCAGTCATTTTACTTCCATATTGAAAGGAATACAGCATTTAGTCCCTACATTGAGTTTTCTCTCTAAGAAGAAGGAGTATTATAATCAATCGTCCTATTAAGCTCTTTACTCGGTTTTTATGTCTTCAACTGTGAGTGTGCTGTTTTTAATTTTTTCAAAAAAAGGGTTCATTCAGTCCTTATTGGTATTCGCCACAGTCACCCTTGCCAGAGGCCACCGCATAGCTGATTTCTCTCCGTAGACATTTTTCCTTCCTTGCTGTATTCGTGTTGTTCTCCCTTCTTACTCTAGTTTTTTGCCAATTCACTCCATATGTTGCTTTTTTTAAATAAATTATTTCCCTTCAAGTTCTCAAATTGTGTTGGGTTTTCTTCTCACTCCTTTCTCTGTCTTCTGGCCTATGCTCGTGATTTCCTCATTGGCTTATTCGCTTTTCAACATGTACTTAATCCTCCATGATTCTTTTTTTTTCCCCCGTGGTTTTCTTCCATTACTAGTAAATACTCTCGTTCATATCGCTTCTCCCTCCCTGTGTTTGCAACTTTGAGGCCATTGTCCTTTTCCAAGATAGCAATGATAAGATCTTATTGGAAGTTCTATATAATCCCAGGGTGTTTAGGTACACTCTTTCATAAACATGATGAATTGTTTTACCTCGATTATATGGAAGTGTTGAAATGTTCCTTTTCTTGTTCCTGGATGGTTCACTCATTATTTCCTCTTGTTGTCGCCTGGCTCATATGGGGAAAGCCTGATCATCGCTATCTAGCATATATACTTTTTTCTCAGATTTGCTCTAGGAGGGATTGTGAAGATAAACAAGGGATAATTCTCTACACTTCTATGGGAAAAAAACCCCACAAAAACACAAGTATATTAATTATCTGAATTTTTATTTGCTCATCCGGGATACTCAGGTGAATAAAGTGTTTCGAATTGAATCTCCTCCATAGATTCTTAGTTCAGGGCTTTGGACCCACCACAGAAATTTTTCCAGGATCACTCCCCATTCCATTTAGGGGCTCGATAAAGGCTAGCTATCCCATTTCTTGGCTCCAGATGGTGCAACAGTTGTTGAGCAGAGCCTCTTGGCCCTGCTATGCAACCATCTATGTGGCTATCCCCATCTCTCTTCTCTCTGGAGGACACCTCTAAGCAGCTGTAGTCAGCTTTGTTTGCTGGAGAGGAGAGCGCAGAAGCTCAGTTGCTGATGGATGCGCACTTAATGTAATTAGATAGCCTCTTCCGTCCTCTCACCCATTACCACCAGTCTAGTGCATGTCAGAAACTGATTTACAATATAAACTTTACAACTATAATGTTTCATTTTGCTACACTCGAGCACTTCATATTTTGCAATTTTTCTCTGCCACTGCTTAGTAAATAAATTTATCAGTCTCAGGGCAAAACTGTCGAATGGGAAACACACGCGCAACAAAAATTATTCATTTATTAATGGCTTACTTGGGCCAGGCTTATTCCTTACGGAAGCTGTGAGGAGGGCAGTAGGTAGCAGAGAGGTGCTATGTTCCTGCACTGAGATTAGCCTCGGGTCTCTGCGCAAGGATCACTTTTGGAAGATCCAGCTTTGTAAGGAGTGGCTCATTTATCCACTCACAAACTTTGCGAAGGGTTGTTGTCTCATTATTCTTCTCTCTCGAAGTGGTTAACATCATTTCTCCCAGTGTGTTCCCAGGGTCTGACATTCGGTTTGAAAGACTACGAATATATTTCATTTGTTCTTGAATTTGATGTGTTTCCTGCAATACTAAAAGATCTTCTCTGCCTTGAACATCCTGACTCCACCAAATCCCCTTGCCTGATATTGTGGCTGGGGTCTTGCACTTGTAGCTGTTTTTTCTGCAAGGTGGTTGTGAGTGCCCTTTGGTGTGCTTTTGTTTTGAAAAGTTCGATTTTAAACTTCTCCGTAGTTAATCATGGATAGGACCTTGGCAATGCCGCTAATGTTTATGATGCGAGTGTGTGTGCGAGACGGATAGCTGAATGATTCTTTGACAGTTAGAAGTGCAGGCTTCATTTCGTGCCTTTGCTCAGCTCTTAGATAAAGTAAATGGTGAGGTAAGTTGAGCTTTTACGGCCACGGTCAGAGGCTAAATGCGTGTTTTAGAGGCGCCAGTGGTTAGCAGTTCAGTAATAACTTTAAGGAGGATCTCTCTTGAGGTTTTGACATCAGCTTCTTTACGGTGAGCTACGGAAATTCTGTGCTCCAGTTGATGGCGTGATGTGGCTAGGACTGGCCTCCCTTGCACGAGGACGTTACTCCTCCTCCAGTGTAGCAGCTTGTGGCATGCCGCCTGGATCCCTGTGCCCATGTTGCCCCGGAGTAATGCCCAATAGGACTCCTGGACGGCTGCTTGTGCAGCAGGGTGTTTTCCCCTGTTTATCGCTTGATACTCTCCTTCTTAGTGGTTCAACGGTGTCTCTCTGCCCATGGAAATGGGTCGTTTGGAACTGACTTGCGTTTTCCTAAGTTTAACTTTTACGTCTCTAACTGGGGGTTTTCCCTCTCTTCCATAAAAGGCAGTGGCCGTCTAGCGACTATTCTCGGTGCGAAGTCTTCCGATTACTCTGCAATTGTTGCGATGGTTTGGTTCCCGTATTTCCTCAAATCGGCTCTCTGGTTTTCTTCTTCCTTGATGTGAGGACTATCTTCTTGTTATCTGTAAGGGTGCCCACCCCCACTCTTCATTGTTCTTTCTCTGCTGCTTTGATAGACAGAACTACGCAGTTTTGCTGTAAGTCATTATCTCTCCCTTAAAAAACTCTATTATATCTTTGGCTCTTCTATTCTAGGTATGGCATCTCCCTCTGCTCCATTAAGTGGCTCAGCAGTGTGGGCAGTTATGCAAGACCCAGAGACATTTCTCTTGACTGTCTGCTGATTTTCTGCTGGCGAGTGCTGCAACAAGCACATCTCCAATCAAGTAGTGACCCTTTCTTTATATCCTAGTTTATGCTTCTTCGTCTCGGTGATGGGATGGAAACAAAAACCTTCTTTCAACAGTTACCATTGTCTACATGGGTCTTGCTTCTTGTGTTGGCAATTGATCTTTTCCATAAGACTCCAGTCTTTTGCAAACTGGGGAGTCAAATTTCCTTTGCTTGTTCCGGTCTTGCCTCCTGATTTATCTCTCCTGCAAGATTTCTCTAAACTTTCCTCTCCCTATGCAAGTCCTTTCTGCCCATCGGATTCCCTAGTGTGTAATATTTTTATCGTAATGTTGTTTTCCATTTTCCTGTTCTGAGGGCGCTTCCTCCTTGTGATTTTACCATCTCATTCTATAAATGGGTGTGTAGATCCTTTTATTATAATGGGTCTCCTATGCAAAGCACCTGATCGCATCGTGACAGCATTCTGAAAATGGTTTTTGCTTTGGTTTCAGATTTCATACAGCAGTTTCATTTGGCAAATTACATGTTTCTGTCTTTAAAAATGCAAGGTAAAAAAAAACATTATAGGACACTCAAGGATCAGCATCCCAGTCATTCTTGAAAAATTTGTACTTAGAATAGTTTGCATATGACTGCCCGCGATCCTGTGGAGCCATGATGAGTCCTCATGTAGAGTTCACTTGCTGCAGGATCTTGCATGAGGCGCTGGACAGTTTGTACACATAGCCGTGTAACACTGTCACATTTTTACTATGGAAGTTCGTTATGATTTAAATCTGAAAATTCAGACTTGCGATAACATATAATAGCCTAGAATTGGTGTGGCTCCCTCTCGAATTCCCCCACTTTCTTTTCACAATTCTTACTTCCCAAAGGGGCCGAAAGTCAGCTATGGGAACAATATATCTTTACAGACATGGTAGTGTGATAATGTGAGCCTGTGTCTAGCAGTCACATTACGTGCCTGAGGCTCTCCTTTCGCAAGAAGCCTCCCTTGATCTTCTTTTGCAGAGAAAATGTTCCATCTTTTTTATGACTTGTTCATTTCTCTCGATACTCATTCGCTTGTTGTACCTTGCGTCTTTGATATGATATATACAGACGCGAGCCTCCGCATACTACGTCTCACCGTGACACTAGTGTGACACGCGCACTCGTGCAGCGCTAAGAGAACCGGGCAGCCTGTCCCCGGTCCGCGTTCCGAAGAGAAATACCGCCAACGGGCTCAACAATATCAGAGGGCAGATCTTCAACTCTGCAGGATTCACAGTCAGTTAGTCCTACAATTGGTCCTGAGAATTCACGCTACTGGAATTTTCATTCTCGAGGCTTGGTGAAACCAAGGAAGAACTACAGGAGGCGATAGTGGTGGGCGGGCCTTGTTTAAATCCTGGCGTTGAAATACTTGCATGTTTTTGCAACTCTAATTTGTTGCTGGCAGACTTCGTTTTTCTGATGTCTCTTTTTGCTTATGTCCTAATCGTTACAAGCTGATAGCAGCATCAACAGGCTGTGCTGCCCAATTGGCACCGTCATACAAATATCGCTTATCGCCTTAGACGGCCTGAAAATTTTAGACCTGATTTTCTAATAGTGTATATAAGGGAAACAATAACAGATAATCACTCAGAGGACCCCGATTACGTAACACTCGATTTGAAGCATTTTAATGGCTAGGAAGCTCCAAATTGTATCTGTGTCGGCGGATGTATGCGGCCCACCACGTGCTTCACTTAGGATTCTATCTACAAGTACCAGAATTTTGTGCAATTCGCTAGGAGCCTCTGAGGCCAAGGTCGCTTTTGGGGTCTGGTCCCGGATTGGCGTTAGCTCCAATCCATCCTGAACGATTTCTCCGACTGATACTGAGACTCAACCCTCGTCTTATTTCCAGTTGCTATTTTAGCACGGTTGCAAGTCTGGATGGGTATGGATCTGGGCAGCAGGAGTCTCTCACCCTCAATACTGTCTCCGCAATTAACAAGCGAGTTTTCGAAGTCTTCTGCGCCATTACGTGTAAGCAGGACGGACACAGTACCTGGCGTAGGGGTGGATACACAATGTTTTTGACCAGAACCAATAACCAATCAAAGTCGGTTTGGTTGTATCTTTTAAGATCACGATTTTCACAACACAAGGTCGTGGGGGCCACTTGATCATCTATTGCCTTCCTGTGCCTACACTAGATAGCGGCTTAATTAAAAATTTGCAAAGAAGTCCTCGCTAGAGGCGCTTTGGATAGCCGAATGTAGAGGATTGGGGGACCTTGCGATCTGGTAAAAATTAGAGCGCAAAAATTTGAATAGGGTGGTGGTGAATGGCTGATGTACTCGCCTTAGTGCTAAAAAACATGGAATATATGGGATGGTTTGGGCGACAAGAGAGGGAAGTATGTATTAGATGTGGACTGTTTAAGTTACAGTCGGCTTCAATCACTCCACGGGGAGGTTTATGGGAACAACCAGCGTCTCAAAAGTATTGAATGCTTTGAGATTAAAATATTAAAGGAGAGCCCTTGAAAGCTGTAGTGGGGATGGTTGGGAAACTCACCCTTCCTCACCTGTCCTCCATTAACCCGCACGCAAAATTTATTGAAGTCATCTAATTTTCACTCTCACTTGAAACCCATTTAAAATCAGATGACCTATTGAGGAAGAATTCATTTCAGCATGACTGAGACAGGGATGCTTCGCTTAGGAGATCTAGTCGTAGTGCCCCTCCTTTTGGTTTTTCCACCTATGTCTGACTGCCGGTGGCGGAGAAGAGCATCCCTCAGGGCTTTTTCTCAGAAATTTTAGGGTCTAGCTACTGGAGGTTTATTTTACCCTAAGGATTATCCTATGTTTCCTCCCGTTCGGGAAAGATGCAATCTCTGGTGTGTCCATTTTCTTTTCTAGCTTAGGAGACAATTTTCTATCTATATGTTTGTCTGTCCCAGCTATTCTTACGTTGTCTATCTATCCTTCTTGTTTGACTAATCTTGAGAGAGACAAACAAACTTTTAACAGCTGCCTGTTCTAGATCACATATTGCAGTGCTGTTTATTCCACCTCGGTTGAATACAAACTTTCATTTGCATGTGTATCCTCTCGCCGCCCCAGTGTATTCTGAGATGTCTTGTTAGTTTTGTGGCTGGCTGGTATCGAAATTCGAGCTGTGCTGATCCTTGTGGTTACCCCTTAATTTGGATTTACCTTAAGTAGTGCAATTTGTCACTCTCGCGAGGTATGGTCGTCCTGTGTTAAAAGGAAGTGATATTCCATGGAATGAGGTTCTTAGAGGGTGCAGTTCACATAGCATTGGTCTCTCGTCCCTACCTACTGTTGCTGCGGTCTATTAAATTTGGATAAAAAGTCAAGTTGTAACCAAAATTAGAAGGCACAACGAACTCATTGTGCTTTGGAAGAGCCTGGGCTCCAATCTTGTCTTGAGTCATATTAGGAAGGAGGGAAGAGTGCAAATTTAGGGTGTTTTCCGTTTTTTTGAGTTAGTGAAGCAAGACCCCACTATTATGAAATGGAAAGTGTTCAAGGGCAAATTTGGTGAGGGCTGAGCACCTTGTCTATGTGGAAGGTGGCAGGAGGGTTGGAATCGAAATCTCTTAAAGGTCCCCTTCCGAGAACTTTATGACCACAAAACCTAACTCTATGAAATTTTTGAACAGAGCTTAGTTGGCCGGAATGAAGGTCACCTTCCAGTACTTCGGAAAACTTTGTGTGTTCCGTTCACCTTTTCTGCCCTGTGGTGGCTCTGGCCCTCGGAATTTGCTGTAGCTGAAATTCCTGGAGGGGCTTTGTCAGGCGACAAGATCTACATAATCCAATAAAAGTTCAAGATTGGCAAAGCAGAATACAGTGAAAAATGTCAGTTTTTGGTGCTGAAAAGTGGTTTTGGGTACGACAAGAAGGAGTGTTTTTATGGCGGGGGATTAAACATGTTGGTAAAAATCAGCATGAATGTGGTTCTGGCAAAAGGAGGAGTTTCTTATGGATGCCCTGGCGGTCCCCTTAAGATATGGAAAAACAGCAAAAGTACCGACAAGAGAAGTATAAAGTCTTTGAATGATAAAAAATCACCTGGAAACTGAGACAGGTTTTAAGCCTACCAGACATGCTTTTCTCGTTTTCACTCCTGCTGAGAGAATCCAGCTTTAGGCACTGTTGGATTTTGACGTGAAAAGGAGTTTTCGGTAAAGCAGCGTGAGTGTATTGGAGGTGGTTAACCGTGTTGGTTAAACACCCAGTCAAAACCTCTCGGACCAGAACTAAAGTCTGATTCATGATTAAAATATCCACCTGGAAACTGAGACAGGTTGTCCTACCAGACATATTCCTCTGTTCTCTTTCTAGCTGAGAAATACATGCTTTTGCACGTTTGATTTTGTTGTTGCGTTGTTTTGTGTTCTTTTGCTGCGTGCGAGGGAGAATTCCATGGAAATTGATAGAAGATCAGCTGTTCATATGTCTTTTTGCTGTAAGAAAGAGAGACTTTTGCAGAGAATGAGGTCACTCTGAATCGATGTGGCTGGATTGTGCTGAACTGAAATTGTTGGAGAGGGTTTGGTCAAGCTACCCCCCTGTCCCCAACGTTCCTACGCGCAGAAGGCATCTATACCACTATCCATCCAAGTCAAAGGTTTTTGTAAGAGGAGACATGGCAAAGTAGAACAAAATGTTCACAGTTTCTTGCGGTGATCCATCTTGGATCTAAAATGCCGATGGAAGGTTTTGGTTAAAGAAGGAGTTTATGGGAGTACGTTAAGTGCAGGGTTAAAAACACTATCCAAATCAAGGACAAAAAATAAAGTATTGAAGCTGGATTAAAATCACCTGGGAAAATGAACAGGTCTCCTACCAGACATTATTCCTCTGTTTCCCCTTCTGCTGAGAATCCAGCTAGCACTGTGTTTCGATTTTTGTTCGTCTGTTGGTTTGATGGGTTCTTGGGGCTGGAGGAGAATTTCCATGCGAAATTGGATAGAAATCAGTCTGTTCATATGTCTGTCTTGCCTGTAATGAATGAGAGACTTTGCAGGGACATGAGTCACCTCTGGAATTGATAATGTGGGACCTGATTTGCTGCTGAAACTTTAAGGATGCTCTCGAAAGTCGGTTGGTCAGCTGAGATGGAGCTGACATATCCATAAGTCAAGTGCGTGAGAGCTGAAGTGGAAAAAAAAATGACACGGGTTCTGTGCTGAAAGCGAGGCAGGGTTTTGGTTGAAAGAGGAATGTGTTATGGAGTGGTTTAATTGGTAAAAACAGCAAAATGTGGACTCCAGATATAAAGTCTGAATGGATTAAAAATCACCTGGAAACTGAGACAGGTCTCCTACCAGACATAATTCCTCTGTTTCCCCTTCCTGCTGAGAAATCCAGCTTTTTGCACCATTTGATTTTTGTTGTTGTTGGGTTTTGATGGGTTCTTTTTGGGGCTGGAGGGAGGAATTTCCATGGAAATTGGATAGAGATCAACTGTTCATTGTCTTTTTTGCTGTAAGAATGAGGGACTTTTGCAGGGAATGAGTCATCTCTGGAATGAAAAATTGCAAGTTTTAATTATTTTCAAATTATTATTTTTTTCCAGTCACACCAAGGACAAGCAGAACATGAATCCTTCTCCCAGTCAGAAAAAAGCAATTAGGCTGCCATAGGGAAATAGGTGATATGGGGTGACCTGTTGGGGATCTGAATAAAACTTCTGAGCCAGGTGACCTTAAGGATTACCTGGGATTTGTGCTCTTTTTGGGAATTGTTCTGTGGACAAGGAAACAAGCTGGTTCTGAGGGTTACTGGTGATCTGGTCTCTGCTTCTTCTGGAGTCTCACCTTTTCAGGCAGAGATGGGAATTGCTCAAATTTCTGCAGYATCATGTCAGTCCTCCTGGGAGGTTCCAAGCATTTCCCTGTGAGTGGGAAGGTTGAGTGAGGCTGGAAGCAGCAGTGTGATAGCACAGAATTCCCACTGTGCCGTCCATTTGTCCCMCAAATTATGTGTCAAAAATACCAGATTACACCCATGGAACAAAGTGCCAGGTCTGGAATGCTGGAATTCTCTACCAATTCTCTACCATCACACATCTGCTCATGTTGGCTTCACATCCAGGAGGACMCATTGCTTTCTCCCTTAAAGGACTTTTGGGCAGCAGAACAGCAAATTCCTTGAAGGATTGGCTCAGAGCATTTGTATTTTTCTTTCCTCCACCGTGCAAATATGGGTATTGTGGCATGAAATATAGCCTGGGGTGGTGGGAATACTCTGCTGCTTTGGCAMTGAGAAGCTCCATTGAAGAAGGGCAAAAAATTGGGTTCCCTGACCCTTTTTCCCTCCGTGGCACGATGCCTAAAATATCAAGAATAATTTGTGTCAGGGCAGAATTTCTGCTAATTATATATTTTTTAATGTAGATTTTTTTCTCCTTCCTCTTAATTTTTTTTTCTGTCTTTTTCTCSCACTTCTGCTTCTTCCATTTTCTCTTTCCCCTAATGCTTCCCTRAATCAAAATAAATGARCTTRTGGTAAAACATAGTTTTTATTGTCTACATTGAAATTTCACTGAAATTTTACACCTGCTATTCCAGGTGACCTTTTTTTGTCTGGACTGAGAGAGGTTAAATAAGAGGCAGAGTTGTCTTTCATCTTCACACAGGTGCTTGAACTGCTGCCTGGGCAAGGTCACTTTTAGGACCAGTCCAACCCMCTGTGTGTCCAAAAAGTGAGCAGGACCCTGAGGAAGAGTGTGAACATGGACCAGCTCCATTTTCCCAGCTTCCAGTAGTGTGGGTGTTGTAAGGAAGAGTTCTGAGGGAATTTTTAAAAAAAAAAGTCTTTGGGATTTGCCTCAATTTTTCATGAGRGGCAGCTGAGGTGTCTGAGCATCCTTTGGAGCATGGAGGTGGYTGCTGTCTCCTGGGAGGATGGAACTCCTCTCTTCCTTTCTTTTCTCCATGGTTTAGGATGGACGACGCTTTAATGAGCCCCAGGAACACAAAAGAGACCTGCTGGCCCAGAGAGGAGGAAAGCRGGGGGAAAAGAGTGACTTTGGGGCTGTTTGGAGGGAAACTGGCAGGCAGGAGTGTGCTTTTAATTGATTGTTTAATTAATCATGTTTCTGAGAGCACCTGCACAACAGAGGAACTGAACTGGACTCACTGCTGGATCTTTTCAAGATTGAAAAGCCCTTGACTGTTTCATGGCTTTGTGTGAAGGGTAAACACTACACTGAGCTATTTGACAGCAGGACCTGGCTGTTGTTATCACCTCTTGTCCTCCTTCTACTTTAAATTTACATTTTTATTTAAAGCTATTTTCTCTCCTCCCAGTAGATGGAAAACCTGGAGTTATCTCCAAGGTTATCACTGGCTGTCCCTTCCCAAGGTCTGTAGCACAGGTAATTTGGGGAAAGTCAAGCAGCAGGGAGAATGTGAAGGGAGCTCAGAGCAGGCAACAAACAGATTAAAGTGGGAGGAAAGTCCAATTATCATGAGATGGAGCTTTGCCTTTGGAACAAATAAAGAAGGCTCCCTCTTTAGYCAGATCTTTTTTACTCTTTTAGAAATAGCAAAACCATATCAGCCCTGGAAGAAAGGGACAGCCCAGGCTGTGGTTGATGCTCCAGGTGTGAGGAGGACACAAAGAGAAGGAAGAGCTGCAGATAACTCCTATCAGCACTTGAGGGAAATTCATTGCTGATGTCTCTGCTTGGGTCTAGACTTGGGGGGGTGAAGTTTGGCCTATCACAGASCTGCTGTAAGGCAGCAGCTGCYCCCTGTCTAGGTGACATGGCAGGTGAATAATCTCTTTCAAACACTTGCTTTTATTCATGGGGATTGAAGCTTCCTTTTTGAAACATCAAATCCCACAGTGGAATTCTGGGTGGTGTACACAGGAGAAATCATCTTTTCTGTCRCTGCTGAATTCCTCAGAACAGGGTGGGGGAAAAAAAAAAGAGGCTCCCAGGAGCAGTTCAACTTTTGTGGAGGTTTGATAAAACCATCCCTGCTTCTTGTTGGTTTTCATTTTCTTTTAACACTCTGTAATAAAGGGAAAGGATTTCCAGGGGCTGTTTCTGGCTAAGTTTCTGCTGGGGATGGCTTTGTGCTCTTGGTGCTTTTTTCCCCCCTCTCCTCTGGTGTGGCACTTGCCTTCAACCTCCTTCTTTTTTAATTCTTTTTTTTCCCTAAGAAGAGATTTTTTTTTTTTCCTTCTGCAGAGATAAACATGATGACTATTTCATGAGCATGGAAAATCTCAGAAGCACTTGCAAAGCCTCAGCTCTTGTTTGATTTGTCCTTTGGACAAACAAGGGACAGTTCATAACTATCCGTGGAGGAGAGATTTGTTTGATTCCATCAGCAGCATTGCAGGGAGTTATGGTGGATTTGGGCTTTATTTGTCTTTTTTTTTTTAAGTGGAAATATATAAAGGAGAATTATTGATTTCATTCTCCCAGAACTGTTACATTAAACTTCTCTTCCACAGGTGTAACTCTTTTCTGATTCACTTGATGACTTCTCATCTTTAAGGGAAATGATTTCCCTCCACCACAGTATAAATTACATGTCAGACTGTTTTTAGGCACTTTCAGGCTGGTTAGTTCAGAGACAGCACTGCAAAAAGGAAGCAAATTRGGTTTTATTGGGGGACAACTTCCTTTCTCTCCCAAGCTGGCTGTTTTGGATCATAATGGAATTTCTGACCTGCAGTGGAGTGTGTGGCTTGACAGGCCTGAGCAAATGTGATATCCCAACAGGATCCACRGCAGCTTTTCTGTGTTATTTACTCTTATTTACTTATTTATTCTATTCCTGAAGTGGAAGTGGCTCTTACTCAATATAGAAACCCACACTGTGCTGTGTGATAATGGAGAATTTATTCCTGTTGGGCGTAGAAAGGAGCCCCAGTGCACAACAACWTCCCAGTCACTCGTGCGCTGCATGAGATATTTCCAGAAATACTTCTCCATCTCCCTCTTTTCAGTTCTTTTTCCTYTGTGTGAGGCTGGAATAACCCTGGGAAGAGGGTTTACCCTGGATGTYGCTCACACTTTGCTCTTGGGARATGACACRAGAAGATTTTTTTGKTTTTTTTTTTTGTTTCACTTGGATAACACAGCTGAGATCCACAGCCAGGAGGTGGGAAGGGCWGAGGAGGGTGACAGAGAAGAGGAGGTCACTTGTCCATACCTTGCCAGTAGAGGTTCAAGGCTGAGAGAGCAGAAAAATGGGCACATGCTGGTTATGAATGTGGATTTCAGAGGGGAAAACATCCCTCTGCCCATTTCCACCAAGTGGTTTCCTTCAAAGGGAAAGCAGGAAAAAATCCTAAAACTGATCTTCCCTATCCCTAGGTCTATTTCTGCCCAGTCTGGGTTCAGCTAAAAAGACCCAAAACCAGACCCAGCCTGGTTTTGGGTCTTTTTTTTTTCATTTCCCAATGCTGACAACACAGGTGTCCATGAAGACTTGAAAAATCCATCAATTCTGGAATAAGTGCTGAAAAGTAGATGTAGGCAGGGTTCAGATTTCAGCCCCTGGGCACAAACCTGTTAAAAGCTTGAAAATTAAATACTTCAGGGGGATGAGGAACTTACAGCTTTTAGGTAAATGCAGCTTTTAAATAATAATTTATGTCTGTGCTTTTAGTTCTGTATATTTTATCYTTTTGGTTGTTTCCTCTCCCTCTGTACCTCAGTGTCTTACTGGGGATGGAATGAAACCTGAGCTCAAAGGCAGACAGAAAACTGGAGGTRGAATATTACTCACCCCTGTTTTACAACTGACTGGATTTGGGAATTCATCTGTGTGACTGTAGGACACAAAATATTTCCTCTSAGTGCCTGAATCTCCATTTCTCCCCAGCTGACAAAAAGCAAAGCAAAACCTGTATTTTCCACCTGGGAGGGCAGAAGGTTTCCAATAAAGTCCATGGTGCAGGGAAATGAGGGATGCAGAATCTTGCAGGGCTGGGTGTAGGATCTAGTTAACAACACACTGGACAAGCTGTTCTGATTTCAGGGTTTTCTCTGTGCCTTTGCCWCCAAATTTCTCAGAATCCTTGGCCAAATCCCTTGACCTGGTGTTCAGGTTCATCTTTTTAGAAARTGAGGCAGTTCTGATGACATGCATGTGACAAAGGGGGAACCTTGAGCAGCAGGAAATCCATACTGAAGGCATGGCTTTCTAACACTGACTAACATCATTTTGGGGTTTTTTTGCTTGGTTTTCCCTCGTTTTTGGGGTTTTTTTTGCCTCATGAATGTGCTGGTCAAACCTTGCAGATGTAACCCCAACCTTGTAGCCATGAGAAATSCTGGAGTGATTATGCATGAACATTAATTAATCCTTAGCATATTGGGTGTCAGGGTATTGGGGGACATTTATTTTCTTCCTCTGCTTGCCTCATGCATGAAACTGTAGAAATAAGCCCACAACACTTAGAATTTTGTGTATTTTTTTGCCTGTTCCCAGGAATTCCTATTTAGATGGAGGTTTTTCTCAGCCAGGGACCACTTCCAGCAGCGTGCAGTGCCTGGCACAATGGGCCCCTGCTCTTGGTGGTGACCTCCAAATGTTGCCACAATAATAATAATAATAGTCTGTGGCTTTTGGCACATCACCTATTAATCACAGCAGCTGTCAGGCAAGGCATTAGATGGGAATAGCTCCCTGCAAGAAAAAACAAATACAACAACACCCTGTGGCTTGTGGAGCTYGAATCCACGCTCTGGAGGGTGCCAGGGAGGGAAGGAAGGGCTAAGCTGTGACATTTCACTCTGATTTGTTAACCTTGGCTGCTGTTCAGCTGCTCACTGCTCAGCCCAGGGGGTCCCCAGGGACATCCAGCATTTGRAATATTTACAGTGAGCACAAGCTGCAGGGAAGGTGCACACAGGCACCAGGGACAGAGCTTGCTATGGGGAAGAGGAATTCCTGGCATGGTTTATGTGCTTCTCYTGTGTTTCAGGCAGGTGGTGGATTTTTCTCCGCTGAATTTTGTTTTGTGCAAAGAATTTYTTTTTGCTTCAGGTCCACGGGGTGATCCTTGCTGGAAAGAGCAGGGAGCTTTATCTGGCACTTCCCTCAATCCCATGAAATTTGGGGGTCTGATGCCACAGACCACTTGTTTCTGTGCCCAGAAAAGCAGGTGAATGTGTTCAAAATTCACCCTCCAGAGGCATTCCCTGAAAATTGCTCCCCATGGTAATGCTTGCAAAATTCCCTGGTGCTACCCTGGTCCATCTGCAGAAAGCAAACTGGTCCGTTAGAACATCTGCAGAGAGCAAACCCAAACAAATGAGATTACTGTCAATTTGTGCTTATTTGAATTACTGGATAAGTCCTKGTCATGGATCAGGGCTAAACATGTACAAATAATTGATTTTAGGTTCAGTGGCTCAAAGCAAAAGCACATGGAAATCTTCTGGTTGACCTAAACTACTCTTTTTCTCAGTTTTCTGTTGAAGTGAAGGCATTTAAAAAGCAGCAAGAGAATGCAATGCTGTAACACAGAGCATTGTTAATTATTGAAGCTTCGTGAATTATTTTTCTCCTCACTTTGATACTTTCTAACTTTTGTMATTTAAAAAATCTACTAAAAATTCCTTCAAAATGAAACACCAACATCTTCAATGCTGCAATTTTACAAAGAAACTTCTYAAACTTTTCCAAGCTATTAACAAATATTTTGCTGTGAGTAATGCTTGCCCTGTGTTGATTGATGACAAGCCAACATCTCTGTCCAGTTGTAACTCAGACCCCAATGTGAGGGATGCTGTTTAAGGAGTGAGCAGGATGATTTTAAACTGAGGATTCTGACACTTCCTGCTTGAGGAATTTTATTTTATTTTATTTTATTTTATTTTATTTTATTTTATTTTATTTTATTTTATTTTATTTTATTTTATTTTAATTTTTTTTCAGAGGCCAAGGGCATTATGGAGTTTTGATCAGTTGGGTTAATTTTGCACTGTGAAATCTTGGGGGATTTGGGGTGAACTTGGACTGGAGGTTGATTTGAACCCTCTAACCAAGGCCTGGTGTTCTGGAGCTGAACCAGAGCTGAATTTCAACCTTTTCTCCTTATAAATGACACCATTACAAATCCATGGAAGATTTGGCATCTCACAGGCTCCAGGCAGGAAAGAGCAAAGTGTGCTTGGACCAGRCCAGTGGGAATAACCCAAACCAGGATCCCCTGTGTGCAGGGCTGAGGACTGAGCTGTTCATCTCCTCCAGGTGCCACCTCCATGAGCACAGTGTGTCCCTGTGTCCTCCACCCCTGCAGCTCCCTGGCACAGACATCTTTTATGGAAAATCCTTTCCTTAGGATTTTTCCTCCTGAGAAGCTGAGAGGCCTCAGGAACAAAATGTAAACAATGATTATCTGCTGCTGTGGAATGCAACAGGTGGATCTGTGATTGGCCCATGTTGGTTGTTTCTAATTAATGGCCAAGCACAGTGAGCTGGCTAGGACAGAGAGTCCAAGACAGCTGCCTGTGTTATTCATTCTTTCCTATTCTATTCTTAGCTAGCCTTCTGATGAAATCCTTTCTTCTATTCTTTTAGTATAGTTTTAATGTAATATATATCATGAAATAATAAATCAGCCTTCTGAAACATGGAGTCAGATCCTTTGTCTCTTCCCTCAGCCTGAGACCCCTGTGAACACGGTCACAGCTCCCTCTGGACCTTTTCCACCTGGTTTGTTCCCTACAGCCAGCAATGTCACCTGAAGGCTTTTGGAGCAGCTTTGCAAACCACCAAGGGCTAAACTTGCTGCTGAGGAGGCTGTGGAGATGCTTGGGTTGAGGTTTTCCAGGAGGAGGAGTGAGAATGAGGATGGTGGCAGAGGTGAGTGTGCCTGGAGCATCCCTGGCACCCCATCCCTGCCACRGGGGAGGCATCAGGGCAGGGAGCCCCATGGAACAAACATGGAACAAATGATGGAACAAAGAATGTCCCTGCTCCCTGCCTCTGGGAATGCCTGGCCCCACCCATCCCAGTGCAGGTACTCTGGGAAGGGAGTGCAGACCCCAGCAGAGTTTATTGGTAAATGCTACCACTGATTAAAACAGGCTTGAGCTGCTGTAGGAACAAGAGGTTGCCATGGAAACAGTCTCTTGATGTGTCCAGGTTTTGAAACCACTTTTCCCTCCTCTCCCACCCTCAAGGCTTCTTTTCTGCTGTTGTTTTGTTGGAGATTTGCTCTCCYGGGGTGAGGTGGTGCAGGTGGGCTCTGGGGACCAGCAAGGTACCGAGAGGAGCTGCTCATCCCTGGGAGGGTGGGAGACCTCTCTGCTTGTAGGGACCCTGCAAAGTGGGGTGTGGAKGGACCCTGGAGGGTCACAATGTTGTGGGGGCATGTTGGAACTCAGKACATCCCTCCAGGTGTCCAGAGTTGCTRARGACCCCATCAGGGGGCTCAGAGACCCTGGCACACAGCCCAAAACACCTGGGGATTTGATTTTGACCTGTGGAGMAARTTACCAGCTTTGTATGAGGACCTGAAAGTCACAGAAGTTTAAATAGTATAATAATAAAATKATCAYAGGGTGAAAATGTAGATTTTAGGATTTTTGGTATGGGGGTTATGGGGACAAGATGGAGGAACTTGGGTGTGTCCAGCCTTTCTTCTTCTTGGTCTCCATCTCCTGCAGTGATGTTGGCACTTTGGGATTGGTTTAGAGTAGAAGTGCACTGTCTAACAGWGGTGATRGGYATTGGAAAGTAATTGTAAATATGTTRTACATAGTTTGTAGTATAAAARGACAACAYCACCTCRGGGGYRSTCAGAGTGCCTKTGGCTGCCTTGCTGAGCAGATYTTGGCTGGGCAGAAAGAAAATTTTATAGATAAGAATTAGTAAACAACCTCAAGACYGAAAACTGAAGAGYYCWGACTCGTTCTTTAGACGCATGGGCTGAAACAGAGACAYCCTGCACATCTCGGGGCAGCAATTAACAACCAACAACCMGAGAGGGGCAGGGGAGAATATCCCAGGGAAACCCTCCTGCCATCAAAACTGGGATGCTCTGAGCCTCTGGAGGGCTCTACCCCACTTGGGGATGCTCATCTCAGTGGTGACTCTGCTCCATCCCCTCTTGGGAATGGTGGCAGTGATGGGAAGCCACCTTTGGAGCAATGGGAAGTCAAGCCAGTGCCATGAGTAGTGGTTCTGAGAGACTAAAGAGGAGCCCCCTCCTCCTTCCCCAGCCCTGCCTGGGGTCCCCACTGTCACAGACATCCTTTTCACTAAAATCCTTTCTTTAGGATTTTTCCGCTGGAGCTGAGAAGTTCAGCAACAAGATGTAAACAATATGTTATCTGCTTCTGTGGAATGCAACAGGTCAGTTCTGGATTGGCCCAGATTGAGTGTTTGGAGGTGATGGCCAATCCAGGGCTGAGAACTCTCTCGGACAGAGCCCGAGAGAGCTGCCGTGTTATCATTCTTTCTATTCTATTCTTAAGTAGTTAGCAGCTTCTAGAAACTCTCCTTTTCTTTTTCTTTTAGTATAGTTATAATGTAGTATATATATATCATAACATAATAATAAATCAAGCCTTCTGATCATAGATCCCATCTCGTCTCTTCCTTCACCCCGAAAACCTTGTGACCAACCGTCRACACCCCACCTTGGCAGAGGAGCTTTCATTCCTCTCAGGTGGGTGAGAAGCAGCCCCTCCCCTGTGCCAGTGTCATTATGCAGCTGTGCTGAAGGGCCATTGAGGGCCCCTGCAAAGCTCTGAGGAGARTTTTCCTCGTGGATCATTCAGCCCTCCTTTCAGACGTGGAATTTTTTATTTTTGCCAACCTCCCGCTCTGTTTTTTGTGTTTTACTTCTGGAACACAGAAGCATCTGCATAAGCATAGGCTCCTCCCTGTGTGTTGCTGCTTTTGTCTCTTCCCTGGGAACTCCCCTGGCTCTTTCCAAGCCCATCCTAAGCTCCTCAAATCCTGCATGAAACTCCTCTCTGCAGGAGCTATTGAGGATATGTTACTATAATGTTATCTATTATTTTACTGTATTTTATGAAGGAGTTATTTCAGTGTTTTACTGCATCCAAAGCAGGTCTGGGAAATCCTAAACCTGGGGTGGCTTTTTTGTCGTGTTCTAAAAGTTCCAAAGATTTTCCTCTACAACTCCCTRGAGGGTGGAGCCAGGTGAGGKTTGGGCTCTGYTCCCAGGGAACAAGGGACAGAACAAGAGGAAACAACCTTGTTGTGCCAGAGGAGGTTTAGATTTGATTAATTTCTTATCTGAAGGGGTTGTTGAGGCCTGAGAAGTGCTGGAATTGCTGTCCCTGGAGGGATTTAAAATCTGTGGATGTGGCACTTGGGGACAAGGGTCAGTGGTGGCCTGGGCAGTGCTGGGGGAGCAGCTGGACTCGATGCTCTTGGAGGGCTTTTCCAGCCTAAATGATTGCAGGAGTTATGAAATCCCAGGTAACCTTCCATGGACTTGCTACAATGCATGGAAAATATGTTAATTTTTTTCAGTATTGCATCATTGTCCAGACTTCCTCAGCAGGAAAGAAGATAATGCCACAGCAGTCTCTATTTGTGGTTTATTTKATGTATTTATGGTAAAGTCCTCAAGTAACACAGGCCCAACCTAAGTGACCTGCCAGGCCTCCCCTGGGCTTCGTGGAATCACAGAATGRTTTGGAAGGGACTTTAAACMCCATCAAGTTCMAMCCCCATGCCATGGGCAAGGACAGCTCCACCAGAACCTTCCACAGGCCCTGCTGGGCCATTTCTGCATCCAGGTGTGAGCTCCCTTGGACTTGAGCTGCTCTCCAAAGGTGCCTTCTCCCTCTCGCTGCCTGATGCAGCAGCAGCGACTGGTTTCCTAAATTACCTTAAATTTTGTGATGTGAATCCAGGTCTGAACACTCCCTGTGATTTCAGAAGAGTTAATTTGGAAACTTCTGTGTCATTTATCTGTGTAATTCCCCAAACTTGGTCTGCACTGACTTATTTTAAATAACAAATTTTTTTTTTTTTTTGGACAAAGATCTCCTAATGCTTTGCTTGCCCAGCAAGACCTGATGATAAGTGGGGAACACCCAGCAGCCAAAATAGGAGAAGAAACCTCCAAAAAGCCCAGCCCTTTTGCTCCAAGCTTGTAGGAGCTTCTGTACATCCCCATGTTGTGTGTTATTTCTCAGATTTTCAAATTTCAAGCCCTCCCTCAAAGCTTGGACAGTTCCTCACTTTCATGGCATCTTAAAAGGGAGCAGAGAGGCCCTGGAGTCCTTCAGCAGGAATGTCTCAATCAAAGGTGCCATGAAAGGGCTTTAATTTCAAAAGCTCTGAATTACACCTCGATCAGGAAGGACGCGGCAATGGTGGAATTGCTGAGCTCAGGAGGTTAAAGAATGAAGGGGAATTCACAGTTCACATCTGTGACACACCAGGATGAGAGAGCCTCCATCCTCAGAGCAGCTATCAAAGGCATTTCCCTGTTCCCCTGCTTTTGGGAGATTTTTAATTACTCTGATGTTGGTTAACAGTCACTTTATGGCCAAAGAAGTGGATTCTTAAATTCAAGGATGCTTTTTTTTTTTTTCTCCCAGAAATAATGTCTGAGCAGCAAACCAGCCCCAGCGAGGCAAGGAGGATGCAGTGAGCTCAGAGCTGCTCTGAAGCCAGATCAAATATCAGTTCACATTGCAGCCCCTGCCTCCACCTGCACCAGCATGATGACAGCAGAATTGCTTTGAAACCCTCTAAAAAAAAAAAAGCATCCAAGACAGTGCTCTCCTGGGAAAGCCTCTCCTTTCCAGGCCTCCTATTCCCTGCAGCTCCAATGCCAGAGGTGGCAGGTGGTGAACCTGTGCTGTGGGGAGGGCCAGGGGAATTGGAGAAGGGGAATTAGGCAGGTGTTCAGCAAGGCAAGCAGCAGCCATTCAGCACTGGAATTCCTGGCTTCACCTCCCGGCCACCTGGAGGAAGCTGGGCTCTGGTGTCAGGGCAGAAAATTGGGAAAATACTGGAACAAGGAGGGCTGGGGCCACACAGGTGAAATGCCCAGCAGGACTTGGRTGRGAGGRGTGTGTTGTGTTTGTGGGGTGTCCCRTGGCAGGGAGGAATGATGAATCTGACTCCATGCTCTCAGAARGCTAATTTATTATTTTATGATACTATATTATATTAAAGAATACTATACGAATKAATACAGAAAGGATTCTTACAGGATACTTAAAGGATACTTAAAAAGATAATAATGAAAACTTGTGACTCTTTCCAGTGTCCCAAAACAGCTTGGCACTGATTGGCCAAAGAGTCAAAACAACTCACAGCAGAAACCAATAAACAATCACTTGTTGGATAAACAATCTCCAAACACATTCCAAAGGAGCAAAACACAGGAGAAGTAAATCAGATAACATTGTTTTCCTTTTTCTCTGAGGCTTCTCATCTTCCCAGGAGAAAAACCCTGGGCAAAGGGATTTTTTTGGCCAAAGAGTCAAAACAACTTACAGCAGAAACCAATAAACAATCACCTGTTGGATAAACAATCTCCAACCACATTCCAAAGCAGCAAAACACAGGAGAAGCAAATGAGATAATATTGTTTTCCTTTTTCTCTGAGGCTTCTCAGCTTCCCAGGAGAAAAACCCTGGGTAAAGGGATTTTTGCAAAAAATATGAATGCCACAGAGGTGGAGGAGAGGTCAGGTGCGTAACCTGGCTGAGCTACAGCCACACAAGCAGATTTCCTTGGAGCAAAATGTCCTTGGGGGAATGGGTTTGGGATGGTGCTTGTAATAGGGGCACAGCTTTGTCCCAGTGTGTGCAGCTGCCCTCAGTGTCTTGCTGGCAGTTCATGATTTTCCTGCTGGCACAACAGAGCCTGCCTTAGCTGGGGAATATTGCATAAGCCTCACTGGGGACCTCGAGAGCAGATTAATTCCTTGAGCATCCTCCTTCTGGCCGCTGGTGAAGTCTGCTGCTCTGAGGAGATCCAGCTGGGCAGGGCTGAAACCTCCCCCAGACTGACAAGGCATGGCAGGAAGAAAGATTTCCCTTCCTCAAGAGCCCAATAATGGATTTTTGGGAGAAACCCTTTCTTGTGGCAGCTTGCAATGTCCAGCTGCAGAAGGGACCTCTCTCCAGGTACCACAGTGATGATGATGATGATGGTGAGACAGTCAAGTTAAGGCAAAGACAGAGTGTGATGAAGTCCCTCTCCCTCCCCCAGGCAGAGCTCAGACTGGGGAAACGGTTTGGATGCAGTGGCCTGTAATTATGTAATTCTTCCTCGTTATCTTTTCTAATTGTTCTCAGTGCTGTTTCCTAAACTGATTGGAAACAATGGCAGATGGGGGTGAAGTGGGAGGCAGACGTGAGCATGGCAGGCTGCCAGCATAGTACAGCCCTCTCCAGAAAGGGAGAGAGGAAAGGGAAAAGAGGAAAAAAAAATAAAATATCCACGGTGGAGACTTGGATGCCAGGACCTGAATGGAGGGGACACCTGAACCTCTGCCAGGCTGGGAGGTGCTGCCTGGGGATGTCTCATTCAGGCTCATGCATATGCAATTTCCTGTGTTGCATTCAAGAAATTCCAAGCCTTCCTCCATCCCTGGCACACCTCTGCTCCCCCAGAGCTTTGCTCTCCTCCCTTTTCTCCAGCACTCCAGTGATGCACTTGGAGCCCTCACTGGGAGGGGCTTTGCCAGGACAATCTGTGACCTTTTCCCTCTGGCATTGAGCAGTTTGTTTGCTTGTCTATGGGAGAAATAAATTTAAAAATAGGGGAATTAGGCTTGTTGCATCTGGGGGGGAGTGCAGGGCAGAAGGAGGGGTATAGGGGAGGTACAGCACTGGGATTTCCTCATTTTTGGCACAGCTTTCAGGGGAGTACCATGGGATGCAGCTCCCTGGGAGCTCATTTTKGTCATGTTGACTCATTTTCTCTGCTGCTCATCCCCCACTGCCCTCTCCTTGTGTGGGTGAGGGKTTTTTTTGCAGGGATGTGCATCCCAGAGGTGCAGCATCCAGCAGAGATTTGGGGATCCAGCAGAGCCCCCTGCTCTTCTCTCACTGCCAATTCTCTTTTGGAGCCCAGTGGGAAGGGGGAGCTCACACTGCTGCTGTAATTTTTGTGTGAAGAAGGCCAGAACAAGCCCAAAAGGAATTCTGAGCACCACTTTCCTGTGTCAGGGGAGAGGACARATGTCTGTGGGGTGATGGAGCATCCCACAGTGACAGCACCACCACCCCTGCAGGGTAGATCTGGGTAGATCTTTACTGCAACTCATCTTTTCCTTTCTCAAGAACATTGCTTCAGTATCTGTTGAAGCCATTTCTATATCTGACCCATCTTGCATCCCTAGTGCTACTCATTTAGACTTTTTCTTTTACTTTTTTTAATGCTCTTACAGCATATCTGATTGTGAAAAACGCCAATCRCTTGTTTTTAAAATTGTAAAAGTTTAATAGTAATAAAATGGTTATAAAAATAGTAATACAATTAGAGTAATAATAATTTGTGCAATTTGAATTAGGACAATATGAGACAATAGAAACAGAGAGTTACAGACAGTCTGGGTACCTTTTCTGGGCAGCACAAGCCCAAAAAAGGACCCACGTTAACAGAGGATTAACCCTTAAAAACAACAACCTGTTGCATATTCATACACCTCATCCATGATGCATAAATTCCATTCAAACACAGGATTCTGTCTGGTCATSCTCAACTTCTTCCTCTGAATCCTGACAGCACCTTCGAGGCAGGAAGAAGTTCATTTCTTCTGATAATGGAGCAATAAATTCTCTTTCTCTGAAAGATTCAGGTGTCCTGTGGCTGCTATCTCACTGTGAGTCCTTTCTTTAGAAAAAGTATCCTACATAGCATAGTTTCTATTTTAATATTTTTTACAACCTAAAACTGTCTTTAACACACTATTTAAGAGAATTAATACAGCATAASTTTCTAACACAACACATATGATATTCATTTGAMYATTTGCAAAAAGCCAGTGTAGAACAAATACAGTGAGACTGGCAGAAAACTGGCAAGCTTCAGCAATCCAGGGGCAGTGATTTTTTTTTTCTAAGTATCTTAATGGAGTCTGTATTTTTTAATTGTTTTCTCAGCCTGCAGCTTGTTTGAGAATTTAAAAAAAGAGAGAGACAATTGAACAAACCCCCTCCCTTCCTCCTCTTACCAACCCCTTTTAGAAAGTCCATGAACCTACAAGAACTCTTCTGAGTTATCATTATTTCAGAAATCTACTGAATTGGTCACAGGCATTAATGAAGGAGGTGGAATTATCCTCCAGGTTAAGTTTTGGATAAAAATATTTACACAGCAACCAGACTCACCTGCATCAGCACCCTTGTAGCACTCCTGCTGTCCCTCCATCCTTCTCTCTGGTTTTTTTATGCTGGAATAGTCTGTTTTCCACTTAAATCTCCTCCAGGTCCCTGCTCCCTGCAGACCTTGTTTCCTTCTGCACAAAGGCAGCAGCACCAAAGCTGTTTTCTCCTCTTGGCCTCAAGTTGTGCCAGGAAATGTTGGATATCTGGAAAAATTCCTTCACCAAAAAGGYTGTCAAGCACTGCCCAGRGTAGTGGTGTCCCCATCCCTGGAGGGATTTGAGGATATGGGTTATTGTGGGCTTGGCAGTGCTGGCTTCATGGTTGGACTTGATGGTCTCAGAGGGTTTTTGGAGCCTAAATGAATTTGTGGTTGGTGTTGCCTGGATTCCTTGTGTGTGGGGGAGTGCTCAGCTCAGAGGTGATCTCTGGATCCACCCCCCTCCTGTCCTGGTCTCAGGTTTCCCCATTTGTGCCATTAAATGGAGCTCCTGGGAGCTCCAGAGAAAGCTGTTGTGAGATGGTTCTTGTTCCTTTCCTGCTTCAGTGCAGCACAGGGAGGCTGTGGAGGGCATGGGGAGAGTCAGCCCTTGGTTGTGGGAACAGTCATGTCTTGACTTCTGGTCATCAAAAAATCCAGAGACGTTTCCTTCAGAGCTGAGCTGGGAAATCCCAGCCTCTCTCTTCCAGCCACGTTCCTCTGCAGGACTTTGCTTTGGTTCTGTTTACCTGGATTCCCCAGCTGCCTGTGGATTTGCAACTCATKTTACCCAGTACAAAATCCTAAGTTGTTTTTTTTTAGTTTTTTTTTTTCCCTTCAGGAGCAATGTTTTTATTTGCTTGCTGTTTTTAATGCCTTTCTCTTTGGGGAGTCTGAGTCAATACACTATATTTTTTTTGGTGATGAATAAACTTTGCTGTCTCAGTTTATCCTTGTGAATGATTTTAACAACCTGCCAAACACTCTCTGCTTTGCTTCTGTGGCTCCAGTCTGATTTCTTGTGGTCCTAAACCCCCATAGGTTGCTCCCAACTCCRTCCTGTAAATCCATATCACTCCCATTTTCTGTGTCTCTCCTACCAAGGCACTGAAACTGCTGGAAAATAGCTTTCAACYTTCAAAATGAGCATTCAGAATTGTCTATAGGTGTAAGATAGTGAGGCAAAACATTCACCAGGGGCTGTCATTTACTCCTGCTCCTCAGTGATGATCCAAAATCCAGGGCAGAGGGTGAGGCTCTTGCTGGAATGAGCTTCCTGATGCTCAGCTCATCTCACAGAAGTGCATTAAATATTAGGGTATGGGCTTAAATAAACAACACAGAGCTCAAAGGGAAATCCTTCATGTGATGAAGACCTATTCAATGACTAATTTGATTTAAAACCAGGCCTCAGAGCCATCCTTCAAGAGCTCTGTGCYGATATTTCCAGGGAGCCTGGGTTTTTCTGTCTCTGCACAGGTTAAAGCTGGCAATGAACTCTAGCAGGAGAGGGGCTGAGCTGTGTCCAGGCTGTGGCATGTTCAGCTCTAACACAAAATGATAGATTACTCAAGGCTGTCAAGCTCTCTGTGGCCTACACAGCAGGGGTGCAGGGTATCCCATCTTTTTGGACCAACATCAAACCCCCTGAATAAACCCTGGATTGAGGATCTCCTAAAACACAGCTGAAATGGGCTGTGGCACTGCTGGTGCCATAAAAATGTTCGCCAAGGTCCCTCACAATCCCTGTAGTTTCATCTCATTTTCCAGAGCCATTTAAACTCTGACACAAAGATCAGGAAACCGCCTAAACTTCCCTAAACCCCTCTCATTTGGGTTGTGTCCAGGCTGTGGCATGTTCAGCTCTAACACAAAATGATAGATTACTCAAGGCTGTCAAGCTCTCTGCGGCCTACACAGCAGGGGTGCAGGGTATCCATCTTTTTGGATCCTCCTTGGACAACATCAACCCCCTGAATCAAACCCCTGGATTGAGGATCTCCTAAAACACAGCTGAAATGGGCTGTGGCACTGCTGGCGCCATAAAAATGTTGCCAAGGTCCCTCACAATCCCTCTAGTTTCATCTCATTTTCCAGAGCCATGTTAAACTCTGACACAAAGATCAGGAACCCCTAAACCTTCCTCTAAAACCCTCTGGTTTGGGTGCAGCTCCTTGGGAAGCCCACTCACCTCTGAGCCCTGAGAAAGCATTTCCAAGGCAGAAAAGCTGCAGTGAAAATCCCCACACAAAGCTGAATTCCTGGAGTTTATTTTCCAGGTTTGAAAGTGACAACTTGTTGGCCTTGAAGATTTTTCACCAGCGCCAGAGTAATCCACAGGGAGAGATTTTCTACTTCTTTCTCAGACCATGGGATAATTAGCAGATTTTAATGACTGCTAGAGAAAGCTGGCTAATGAGGTATTAAAAACACCCCTTACCTAGCCCCTAAATGAAAGCCACAAAGCAGTTGGTCATCCTTCTGACCGTGTGCATCTTAAAGATATTTTTCTTTTCAAGCTAATTGTGGCTGCTTGGTACTTGCTGGGGAAAACTCCAATTGGGAACGCAGCAGGATGAAAAATGGTCTGTTCTGCTTCCACAGAAGTGTGGAGCACAGCCAGAGCCTGGTGCAGGAATTGTAGAATCCTTTAGGTTGGAAAAGGCCCTTAAAGCTGAGTCCAACCATTAATCTAACACTACTACTAATATTAACTACTAACTCAGCACTACTGCTGACTCACTCATGAGAAATCCTTGGCTCTCTGTGGCCTCTTGAAGTCCAAATGTGTCCTGTGAGCCAAATTCCTGCCACATGGATGCTGATATCATGTGGTCCTAAAGGGCTGGGACCCTTTGGTGCCACGGACTCTTGTTTTTAGAGCCATTTTCACACTTGGTTTAGTGACACCTTGGCAGCCAGGCTGCTCTGCCTGGCCTTCCTTGGGGTGTTCTC
>NDFG01000009.1:1281511-1315610 GCA_002167245.1 Sporophila hypoxantha
AGGTCTCTCCCAACCTGGTCATTCTGTGTGTGAATTCTGTGAGTTCTGTGATTCTCCCTGAGCATGCTGAGCGCTGAGGTGAAGGGAGGACACAGCCAGGGTGGTCTGTGCTCCCCACGTGTCTGTCCTGCGTGACTCAGGCCGCGGCAGGAGATCGCCCTCGGTGCCTCCCGTCTGTGCTCCCGCAGACACTGACAACTGCTCCTGCTCTCTCCAGCAGAGGTGGACAGCTTTGMAGAGCAAAATAGCTCCACACCCTCTGGCTGTGAACTCTGATGCTTCTTAGCTCAGCTCTTGGCATGTTCTCCCTTCATTAGTGCTCTTTGCCCCCTCCCACGGTTGTTTCCCTCTCTCTTCCCCTCTCCCCTGATGTAAAGCGGTTTCAGAGGGACAAAATGCTAGCGTGACAAGACTGAGGCCCCTTTTGCTTTTTGAGGTGACTTCTTCTCCTGTCACTTGCCATTCCCTTCAAGAGCACTGAGGTTGTGCAACCCGTGGAGCTGGGGTGGCAGCTCCTGCTCAGGGGCTGTCGCTCTCCCCATCTGCTCCCACCACAAATCCTGCCCTGCMATGCCAGGGAAAGAGCCTCTTCCCTGCTTTTGGGGAGGTGCTGGCCTCTTCCACCTCTTACATGAGGACAAAGGACCTCACTGTGACACAAATCAGAGCATGTGGGGTTTTTTTTAGGGATTGACAAGTGACAGGGTTTGTTCATCTCCTCCAGCCTTGACATCAGCTGCAGAGAGGTCTCGGAGTCTCTGCTGCTCAGAGTGACTCTGAAATGTGTTAGAAAGTCTCTTTTCCCAGCCTGGCAGTTGAAGAAGGAGTCAGGACTCTTCTGTTCTCGTTCTCAAGGTTGTTTATTATTTCTTATCTATAACATTCTTTCTCTGGCCTGCTGAGGTCTGTCCAGCAGGTCAGACAGAGGCACATTGACCACCCTGGGAGTGGTGTTGTCTTTTTATACTAAAAAACAACGTGTACTTTATTTACAATAACTTCCCAATACCTATCACCTATGTTAGACAGTGAGCTTCTACCTTAAACCAATGCAAAAGTGCCAACATCACCCAGAAGATGGAGGCCAAGAAGGAGAAAGAAGAAGGACAGGGCATGCCCAAATTCCTCCATCTTGGGACCCCGAGCCCCCATTCTAAAACCCCGAAAATCTATTTTTCACCCCATGACAAACTAACTATTATTCTACTTAAACTCTCTTGACTTGTAATTCTTCATATAAAGGTGGTAATTTGCTGCATGGGTCAAAATCAAAGTCACAGGAGTCTTGGGCTCTGTGCCCAGGTCTCTGAGCCCCCTGGCAGGGGCTTGAGCCATCCAGAGGGATGTCCTGGGTTCCAACAGAGAGGCTCCACATTTGCTTCTTCCTTTGGTGTTGGTGGGCACGAGCTGGAGTCTCARCTGGAGTAACTGGTGTCTCCCCTGTGACTTTTCATGGAGTGGTTTGGGTGTTGCTTCTCCCCAGGTCCCATTCAGCAAACAAGAAACGTGGAGAAATTAAGTCCTCCTACGTGGCTGATTTCCTTTTCCAGCCCCTCATGTGCAGCTCTCTGATCTCACAGTCTGTTGTTATGGAAATAATGCAATTACAGTCACTGTGAGTAASGAGGAAACACAGTCTGCCACAGGGAGAAAAAGGAGACCAATTTTCCAGGGTTTCCTTAAGTATTTGGTGAGAGGAAGAGGAGGGAGAGACACAAATGCCACAGGACAGAGCTGTATTGGTTTCCAGCTCTTATCCCCCTTTCCCCCAAGCATTCACATCATTTTTTTGCTCTTCTGTAGATAATGGCCAAACCTTGGTCAGTGTGTTCACTGCTGCTTGGCTAATTAACACTTCTTCATCAAGCCAGTGAAGGTGGACAGCTTTTCAAAACAAAGCAGGTCTCCAGCCTGCATCTGTGGGCTCTGATGCTTTTCGGGCTTTGGTTCTTTGATGTATTTCTTCATTAGTTCTCCCTCGACCTTCAGGGGGGGCTGCTGGCACCTCCTGCCATCATCCTTCCCTTCCACTTCCATCCTTCCCTTCCACTTCCATCCTTCCTTTGCACTTCCCTCCTTCCCTTCCACTTCCTCCTTTCCTTTGCACTTCCATCCTTCCTTTGCACTTCCCTCCTTCCTTTGCACTTCCATCCTTCCTTCCATTTCCATCCTTCCTTTCCATTTCCGTCCTTTCTCTTCCATTTTCATCCTTCTCTTCTGCTTCCATCCTTCCCTTGCATTTCCATCCTTTCTTTGCACTTCATCCTCTCTTCCATTTCCATCCTTCCACGTCCATCCTTCCTTCCATTTCATCCTTCTCTTCCATTTCCATCCTTCTCTTCCACTTCCATCCTTCCTTTCCATTTCATCCTTCCCTTCCACTTCCATCTTCCTTTCCATTTCCATCCTTCCTTTGCACTTCCCTCCTTCCTTTGCACTTCCATCCTTCCCTTCCACTTCCATCCTTCCTTTCCATTTCCATCCTTCTCTTCCATTTTCATCCTTCTCTTCCACTTCCATCCTTCCCTTGCATTTCCATCCGTTCTTTGCACTTCCATCCTCTCTTCCATTTCCATCCTTCCCTTGCATTCCATCCTTCATTTGCAATTCCATACTTCCTCTTCCCATTTCCATCCTTCCACTTCCATTCTCCCTTTCCATTTCTATCCTTCCCTTCCCTTCCACCCTTCCCTTGCAACTTCCATCCTTCTCTTGCGTTTCCATCCTTCCCTTCCACACCACTGCTTCCCCCAGCTGCTCTCACAGGTACTGCTCCTAAGCTGACTCCTGTCACAGAGTTTCCAGCTCTCTGCTCTTGCAGACCTCTGGAATTTCTTCTTTCAGACCATGGTACCAGGGTTGGCCTGTGCTGAGGGGATGCCTGGGAGCCTGTGGGGAAGTTTGAGCCCTATGGAGCCCAAATGCTGCTGACCTGTCCAGKGCCAACACATCAGACAGGGGAGCATTTGCAAAGATAATGTAAAAAGAGATGTGAAACATTGAGGGATGAGGCAGAGAGGAGGAGATGGAGGCTCTGTTTGAGTGTTGGTTATCAAGTCTGTAGGATTTAGGGAAAACTATTTTTATTTCCTGTGCCTTTGTTCAAAAAGTCTTTWAACAGGGAAGATGAAACCTTAATTTTAACTGTCCCAGGGACAGAGAGTATTGCTGTCTCTGGAAGCATCTGACTTGGAGTGATCACTGATTTCTCTGAAGATGAAAATGTTCTTTTCTTTAAACTATTTCCTGTCAAGCAAGGGCTTGAATGGCTCCGATTGCTCAGGCCTGGGGCAGTGACCCGTTCCTGAGGCCAGTTTGCAAATGACTCTGTGCTGCTCAATCCGACAACATTCATTCCTCTCTCCTCCTTCCACCCAAAAAAAAAATGCTTCAGGGAGAGAAAGGCAGGGAGAAACAGAGTGGAAGCTCTGGAAGGGTTGTCTCAGTTCCCAGCAGTCACATTGCTCTCGTCAAATCCAGCCAAGTGGAACTGGTGACACTCAACAGAAGAGCTGCTCTAAATTAAGCAAAGCTGCAGAAACTTTGTAAACAAGAGCTGAGGGCTCCAGGCTGCAGGAGGGAGAGGTGGCAAGTGTGCTTTGTCCCRTGGAGGAAACCAGAGTGGAGCAGAGCCCTCTGAAATGGCTCTGCTGAGATCTGCATGGTGTAGGAGTTCCATGGGTCTCCCAGTTTGCTGGAAAAGCAGATGCCCCATGCCTGGAAGTGTTCAGGACCAAGTTGGAGCTGGGCTTTGAGCAGCCTGGTTGTGTGGAAGGTGTCCCTCTTCCCTAGAAGAGAGGCTGGGCAGAGCTAAAGAATAAAGCAGGGATTTATGAAAAGGATCTCCTCCATGGATGCACCTTGGGCAGCACAAGAGCCCAGCCAGGGCTGCACCCAAGATGAACCAAAATGGCCCCAAAATGCACGAGCNTCTGCTCCATTTGCATCTTGCACTTCATTGTCCCATTCCAGCTTTAGCCCCTGCAGTCCCACCCTGCTTGTTTTTCTCTCTGCAGCCCACGGTGTTTGTGCTCCTGGGCTGAGATTTGGMTCATTTGTCCTTGGTGCCCAGCTGGAGAAGGAATTGTAATATGAAGCTCAGAACTGCACACTACAGCAACACAGAATCTGAAAAATATAAAAGCTAAAMCCTGAGGCATCACCTGCCCATGGAAGTTGGGTTGGAATGAGATGATCATTAAGGCCCTTCCAACCCAAAACCATTCTGGGATTCTGTGGTGTCCTCTGGGCCAGTGTGAGGAGCAGGAACCTCACTGGGAGCTGGACAAGAAGCTGACAAGATGTACAGGTACAAAACAAGTAGAGGAATAATTGATGAGGTTTTGTTCTTGGTTTTGAGTGTCCCATCCTTTATTGCAGTGAGGATATTCACCCTGCTCTGGATAACAGGACAGAGATGGGCTGGGATGGAAGCTCATCCTATTCACATCTTTTTATATCCATTTCACAACACTAGGCTGGGTAAGGAGGCTTTAATGTGAATTGGAGCCCCTGTTTTCCCTGTCTGACCAAACCCAGCTGTGTTTGACACATTGTCTGTCTCCCTGAGAATCCCTCTAGAGGGTAGGAAGAAGTTGAATTTGCCAGGTAGATGATGTTGCCCAGTGGTTACCTTGCTCTGTGGAAATGCCCTGCATTATGTTTATTTTTGATGATTTCTTCTTGATTATGATGGGATTTGATGATTTCTCCTTAGGCTCTCCTACAATTGTTGGAGATACTTGGAGGTTTCTCCCGACCTTAACAATCCTGTGATGCTGTGACCTGATTTGGTCTGTGGGCACTGAAGGCAGGGAAGGATAAGTTTTGAGTGTCCCAGCAAATTGTAATCTTCTTTTCCTTGTTCTGCTTCCCCTCTTCCCAGCTAGAAAAGAATCTCTGTTGTGGGCAAGGTTTATCATGCATTGGCTGTGTCTCATCCTGGAGAAAACCACTGCCCCTTGTGACTTGGGGGATCTTTCAAGATAAAAGAGCCCTGTAAGAAAATGCTTTTACTGTTGAGCATTTCATTATAATTACAATTTATTTTTAATTGGGTCTTACACCAAGAATTTAATCTAATTCTGATTATCCAGAGGATTTAAACYTCTTCAGCTCCTGTTTTAACTTGCATAAATAAAACTCCTATCTTCCTTAACTCATATTTCTCAGCAAGCCCTCCTAATAGGGAGAAGTTTYTTTATTGTACCCCATTTCCAGAGCTGTTGGCTTGAGGATATTGTACAGAGTTTAACAGATGAAACAGAGAGGTTTGGATAACTTTTTCCTCAAAGAAAAAGCTCCCCATGGCTTTTTTTTTTCTTTTTTTTTTTTGTTTTGTTGGGGAAAGCACTTTATCTTGCTGATGTACTGCATTACTCAGAGTGCCACCTTTAATTCCTACACACTGCTAAAAGGAGAATCCTAAATATTCCTCCCTTAAGGGGCTCTTGCCAAGCTCAGTGCAGCCCTAAGTATGCAGTGAAAAAGTGGGATGGGAAATGAGAGTCAGGAAGGGCCTGAGCCAGTTGCTGGTTTCCTTATTAACAATTAAAGTTTGAGGCAGCATGGAAGAGGGATGTGGTTGTCTCCGTCTGAGACAGAAAATTGCTTCTCGTTTCTGATGGATCCTGCCAGTCTTTGCCAAGGRCAGGGCTGCTGTGGCTTACCTGGAAAAACTCCTGCAGCCAGCATGGATTTCAGCTGTAAATGCCTGGGAAAATGCTGTATCCAGAATGTGGGGGTAAGGGGTGAAAATATTTGGACTGCTCCGGTCCCAACTTCCAGAATTTGACTGTTCCACCAACAACCCTCCTACCACAAAGCTTTGTGTTCCATTTACTGGAAAACCACCTGATAACGCTAAAGAAATCCCTTTTGGTGTTGACAGGCACTATAAAATATTGAATGCAACCATGATAATTATATGTCTAATTTATTATTTAGCTGTGTCCATTTCCACTGTATAAAACCAGCCTAAAGACCAGTGTGGTGGGTACAATAACAATAAATATATGATCTTCTAAATGTCTAATGTGGGTTTAGCCGTGGTGATTCCAGATTGATGGAATGAGTGTGTCAAATCTTSAAGAAGAGGTAAAAAAATCTTCTGCATCTCCAGATAGAACGCAAAACAAGCAGGACCCCAGTTTTCTATAGAAATCTCTTCATGGGATCTGAAAAGAAACAGCAAAATCCYGGTTAAATACTAGTTAGACACAATTATTGTTCTTCCTCTAATCTAATTAAGCCTTCAATTTAGTGAGAAAAGCAATTAGCATCTGAAAAGCCGAGAGGGGTGGTAGAAACAGTGGAGGAGGCAGGTCCCACACAGTGGGAGAGAGGAAAAAAATGCTCTCAGTACCAGTGCAGAAGGGAGATGCCATCACTGTATATGGCCATAAAACCAATGGCTCTGCACAGCCCATGGTCTTTAATTTYAGTGAAAACAGGAATTTTAGTTCCCCAAATTGATTTTGAAGATATTTTGTGAATTTACAACAAAGGCCAGGAATTAAAAAAAAAAATCAGAGCAGTTTTTTTTTTTTTAAGGAAAAAATGTTCCTGCCATCAGTTCTGCTCATGATCTTTTTTGGTTCATTTTTGTGGTAGAGTCGTGGTTTTGTGCTAACTCTGTAGTTTCCATGAGGACGTTGGGTTCTTTGGATGAAATGAGCTGTGTTTTGGAATGATCCTGCATGGAATGATCCAGGGGTTTGCATGGATATCTTGTAGAGCAGAGTTACAGCAGAGTTTGAGTTCCTTCCCAGAGAAACAAGGCGAGAATGGGAAGTGCCAAGGTCTGGTTTCATTTGTGATTTGTTGGCTTGTGGGAAGTTTGATGGAAGAAGTGATTGCATTGGAGACTGCTGGGCTGCTTGGGAGCTGGGGCACGGATTGGGAGAATGCTGCCACCAAGGCAAGGTCTTCACTCAACACAGCTTTTAATTATTTAATTGTCTCTGTGTAAAATCCAGCATGGGACAATATTTGGTAGTAGAAGTTTAAAGATTTTGGGAGATTTTTTTTTTAAATATGTGTGGTGGTTTTAGTTCAAAACCGGGCAGAAACTTCCGTGGTGCAAAACCTGCAAAACCAGCACATTGTGGTAGTTATTGTGGTAGTTGTAGGAAAATACAGTTTAATTATTTAATTTTCTCTGGTAAAATCCAGTGTGGGACAGTATTTGGTAGTAGAAGTTCAGAGATATTGGGAGATTTTTTTTTAACTGTGTGGTGGTTTTAGTTCGAAACCAGGCAGAAACTTCTGTGGTGCAAAACCAGCACATTGTGGTAGTTGTAGGAAAATACAGTTTAATTATTTAATTGTCTCTGGTAAAATCCAGCATGGGACAGTATTTGGTAGTAGAAGTTTAGAGATATTGGGAGATTTTTTTTTTTTTTAGTGTGTGTGGTGATTTTAGTTCGAAACCGGGCAGAAACTTCTGTGGTGCAAAACCAGCACATTGTGGTAGTTGTAGGAAAATACAATTTAATTAATTATTTGTCTCTGGTAAAATCCAGCATGGGACAGTATTTGGTAGTAGAAGTTTAGAGATATTGGGAGATTTTTTTTTTTTTAGTGTGTGTGGTGATTTTAGTTCGAAACCGGGCAGAAACTTACGTGGTGCAAAACCAGCACACTGTGGTAGCTGTAGGAAAATACAATTGGAGACTCAGAAAATGGTGAAAGGAATAAGCAGTTAAGACTAGGAAAGAAAAAAGATTGGAGGGAGGGGTTGAGAGGCAGAATAACCACACTTGGGAATATTATTGCAAGGGTCTTAATTCCAGGACATGGACACAGTGATTCCAAAAGTGTTYTGAGAAAATATTGCTGCATAGGGATGCTTTTGAGAAATGTGACCCAAATCCATATTAGCTGCATGCACAGAGGGATGTGGAGTTATCCTAGCAAAGACAGGATCCATGGGGTGGCACTGAGGGATGTGTTGGCCAAGCAGCAAAGAGCTGCTGTAAAAACTGCCAAAATGGGAGCCCAGCTCAGCAGTAAGAGGATCCCAGCCTAGAAAGTGCTGGGATGGAATTATATTGAGTGCTTTCCACACACAAATGTATTTCAGAAGGTGTCACAGGAGTAATTGAAAAACATCAATAACCATTGATAAAAACACAGGACTGGACACGCCTGGCGGAACCTCTGTCCTCAGGAAGCCAAGAGTGAGGATCCATAAAGGACTGAAATGAATTGTTATTCTCTTGCTACTTAGATGAGATTCAYGGGAAAGTTGCTGATTTTTGCATGAAAAGATGACCTTGTCCTGCAACCAGATAAATCTCTAAAGTCTTTCCACCCATTGGAATTGCTTTATTGGAGTTGTGAGAGGAATTTATTTGGTCCTCAGGCAGGCAGTTTTGCTGGAAGCAGCGTCCTTAGCTGAAGTTAGGGATCCCAAAGCATTAATTTTCCTCTAACTTTTAAGCTAAAATATTTGGGCTGGGTTAGCATTTGGACAGGAGCTTTAAAACCCCAAAGTGGCAGAAGTTGGAGCAGTGGAACAATGGGGTGCATGGTATTTTCTGGAATGTGCTGATGTTTTGGCGGGATGTTAGGCTGGAGTTGTTAAAGTTGTTAAAGTTTCAGTCCTGACTTCCTTGTGGTTGTTTTAAATGGACAGTGCCCCACAGCCCAAACCAGCAGACTGAGGTTATGGACCTCAGCATCCTGGCCAAGTCCAGCTTAGGCCTTCAAAACAGCTTCAGTGGGATTAACTGTTCTGTGGTGTTTTCAGAGTTCTTGGATTTATGGACTGTTTTCTTATTAGGACTGTCATGTGCAATGTTTTCCTCATAGTATCTATGGATTACTTTKCTTTTTTCTTACCTTTTATGTGGCYAGAGAAGGTGCCTGTGGACCASAGACTAAAAAACCACTGAGTCCTAATATTCTCCAGATCTTCAGGTGTTTAAAAGAAAGRAGTATTAAGCTGATCATCTAGAGATGATGTGAAGGCTTTTAAGAACACCTATGGAAACCTCTCTGGGAGAATTATGGTTTATCTTCATGTAAACCAGGGCTGAGATTCAGAATCCTTCTAGGAGACTTAGTCTAAGGTCTTCACTAAATGACCCCTTTTCTCTTTTTTGGATGTTTTCTATCTATGGCTGAGAAGGGAAGAGTTAGGACAAAGCTGTAGGAAGGGAGACAAGGAAAGAGTGAAGGCAAAAGTGATGTGCACTTTAGAATCATGGAATRGCTTGKKTTGRAAGAGACCTTAARGATCATCAAATTCCAACCCCTGCCATGGGCAGAGACACCTCCCACTATCCCAGGTTGCTCTAAAYCTTKTCCAACCTGGCCTTGAACACTCCCAGGAATGGGGCASCTACAMCTTCTCTGRGCAAACCTCACAGGGAAAAAATTCTTCCTAATATCCAATCTAAATAATCCCTTTTTCCCAGGTGGATGTTGCATGGGTAGGCAGAGGGTTGGGAAGGCTGTAAAGATTAAGGGATGTTGGATGACTTSTGCAGTTGCAGAGAGAAAAAAGCTGTGTATCAGGAGTAGGAAAGTAGGTGGGGAACGTTATGGGATGGAGAATAAGGATTTGGTTGTTTCACCCTGGCAGTGAAGTGAGGAAACGTCCTGACACTGCTTTGTTGTGGGAAGCAAAGGGGKAGAAGTGGGACATTAAACCTGGGACAAAGCAAGCAAGAGGAGAGCCACTTGTATCCCATGGGAATGTGGGGCTGCAGGAGGCTGAATCCCTGGGTCAGGAGCTCTGCCAGGACTGGGCTCTGGTGTCTTCTCATGTGTAACAAAACATTTCAGCTGTCTCTGATGCTGTGCTGCTGATTCCTGTCTGAAATCCTTGTCTGATCACTGAGCAACATTTGGAACTCCTGTTCCTGCCCTCACCCTCCCCATGAATTTTGGATTGATTTATTCAGCCTGCATCTCAAATGTCCAAACCTCTCTGGTGCCTGATTGCTGTCTGGTGGTGGCTGCTGGTCCCTCCCAGAGCTCTGATCCTTTTTGACCATTTCCATCCCCCMTCCCAGCAATGGGTCAGCTGGGAGAGACAGGATTCCTTTAGGAATCTCTGTGCCTGTGATGGGAACTGTGTTTGCACTCAGATGTCCTGTGTGTTGGCCAGTGCAACAGGTGAGTGTAGTTTGCAAGTGGTGTTTCCTCAGACAATTTTTTTTTTTAATGCTTCTGCTTAGTCCACCCTGGAATCCCCACATTTTTCCCTTTTCTCTCAGATGTATTTGATCAGAGGCTTTCATGTAACTGCTGGGAAAGGCCTCYCTCACCAAAATGCCTCTGTTCTTGAAAGCTTTATTTGAAGGGTTTAACACAGAAGATCTCTCCATTGAGCCATAGTCCTGGTGGTCCTAGCAGGGATCCTGATTCTGCTGAGATTTCTGCTCTTGCTTTCAGCTGGCAGTGCCACCTCTGTGCCCTCAAAGGCCAAGGTACAGCACTGACCTCATGYRGGACAAGGTACAGCACTGACCTCATGYRGGACAAGGTCTGCACTCTGAGTTTTGTCCTTTGCCCCAGCAGAGTCTCCTGTGCACCTTTAGGAGGAGGGTGTAAAAACATCTGGTGAAGCTGATGCGTTAAGTTTTAGCTTTTATGTTTTTCACATTCTGTGYTGCTTTAGTGKGTGRGTCTGAGCTTCATATTATGGGATGGTGAGCTCTGTGCACAGAGCAGGGAGACAAAACAATTCCTGCTCCAGCTGGGCACCAAGGACAAATGACCCAAATCTCAGCCCAAGAGCACAAACACCGTGGGCTGCAGAGAGAAAAACAAGCAGGGTGGGACTGCAGGGGCTAAAGCTGGAATGGGACAATGATGTGCAAGATGCAAATGGAGCAGAATTGATCCCAGGGAGAGACCCCGGGAGCGCTCGTGCATTTTGGGGCCATTTTGGTTCATCTTGGGTGCAGCCCTGGCTGGGCTCTTGTGCTGCCCAAGGTGCATCCATGGAGGRGATCCTTTYCATAAATCCCTGCTTYATTCTGKRACTCTGCCCAGCCTCTGCTCTAGCTCAGCCTTCTCAAGGCATCAAAGCAGCAGCTCTTTAAAGGGATCTCCAGTGCCTGGAATGTTGTAAATCATCTCCTCCCCTGGGTGTTAGCAGTGAGGATCTCAGCCCCAGTKTTCTGGGAGTTTGGAGGGTTTTCCTCAGACCCTTACAGACCTCAGACCACCTTGCAGGGACTGAKTTCAAGGATGGATAAATCCCCTGTCCTCTGCCAGCAGCCTGCAGTCATTACCCTTTCCTCAGGACCAATTTCATGGGYGGCATTTCCAAATCCAGTAGAAAATCCCAAACCATGTGAGCAAGGAAGAGAGGGAAATCCAGGTCTCTATTCATCCCASTTGAAGGAAATCTGGGTGTGGATGCAGCTGCAAATTCCCCACTTAGCTGAGTTTGGGCTGAGGGTGATGGTCCTGCAGTGTCCCAGCACTCAGAAAATGAGAACTGGGAGTGGAATGGRAACTGGATCCCCGGATCCATTGGGATGAAAAGGCAGCACAGATAAAATCCTCAGTAATATTGCTGTGGGTAATGCCAAGGACAGCCTGTCCATCYCTGCCCACTGTGCTGTGAGCCAGGCTCAGCGAGGTTTTATGAGATGAGACTTCACCCTGAACCTGATGCTGGAGACAAACCCAGTTTTGTTTCCAGTCTGCCAAAGCTGCTGCAGCTCCACCTCAGCTCCCCCATGGCAGATTCCTGCTGCTGCCATATGCAGGAGTCTCTCAGAATTAATCAACAAACTTTTCATTTTAACCAACTTCTGGCCTGAGGAGCTCTGTACCCACACTGAGGTCCTAAAGGATGTTTAAAAATAGCTAAATACAGTAACTCTGTGCAGAGGGGCTCATCCTCAGCTGTGCCATAGAATCACAGAATATCCTGGCTTGGAAGTGAGCCACGAGGTTCATTGAGTCCARCTCCTGCACAGGCACCCCAAAATCCCACCCTGCCCCTGGGAACATTGTCCAAACTCTCCAGGAGCCCTGGCAGCCTTGAGGCTGTGCCCATTCCCTGGGGATCCTTTCACCCTCTGGGGAAAGAGCCTTTCCCTGATATCCAGCCAAAATCTTCCCTAACACACCTTCCTGCCATTCCCTCAGGTTCTGTCATCTCAGTGACACTTGGATGCACACCAAAGTTTGTCTCTGCTAAAATCCAGAGGAAGTTTCTCTGTTGGGTACCCTCATTGCTGCTTCACAACCTGCTTTTCATCCAGTTTGTCAATTTTTTTTCCTTTWTTTTTTTTYCCCCCTCTACACTTCTAAGCAATTCTAGAGAGCAAGAGGGATAAGGGGACTAAAGCTGTTGGCTTGGGACTTGATAAATATTTTCCCTCTGGAAGATTTAGTGTTTGCAGAAGGTGAGTGATTGATTCCGCCGGTCACTTAATTGAAGCAAAATGAAAAGCGAATTTCCAGTAAGCTAAACCATTATTCATCCAGGATCTCCAACCTGCACCCAGGCAGCCCTCAGCAAACCCCAGGCTCTGTGTGAGTTATCAGTGGAAGGCTTGGGAGGATCTCTCTTTTTCATTCCTGTGCACTGGAGGTGACCGTGGGCGCTGCTGGGGCATCACAACGCCAAAACGCTGCTGAGGATTTTCCTTCAGCTTTGGTGGGGTGCTGTGAGCACTCAGATACTGCAGTGACAGGAGAGCCAGTAAATATCCTGGGAGATGGATGGCTGGAGGGAAAAGCGGAGTTGGACTCTGTGGCATTCATATTTTCTGAAAATTCCCTTCACCCAGGATTTTCTTCTGGGAAGCTGAGACATCTCAGAGAAAATGAAAACAATTCTTATCTCATTTGCTTCTCCTGTGTTGTGCTCACACGTGGAATGTGTCTGGAGATTGTTTACCCACAGGTGGTTGTTTCATTGGTTTCATGTGAATTGTTTTGATTTATTGGCCCAATCAGTGCCAAGCTGTGTCAGGACTCTGGAAGGAGTCATGAGTTTTCATTATTATCTTTTTAGCCTTCTGTAAATATCCTTTCTGTATTCTTTAGTATAGTTTAGTWTAGYATTCTTTAATATTATATAGTATCATAAAATAATAAATTAGCCTTCAGAGAGCATGGAGYCAGATTCATCATTCCTTCCAGCAAATACAATAGGACTCCACTCACTCTTTTCCTTGATGTCTTGGGAGAAATTTTGCTGGTGCCTGGTCAGAGTTTCAGAGTTAACTTCAGCAGAGCTGAGGGTTGGCTGCTGGGTTTCCAGCACAGTGAAATGAGATGAATAAAAAAAAACCAAGTGTGGCACTTAATTGCAGCTCCTCCTGGGACCAAACCTGTCAACCTTTAAACAGTGACATGACAGCAAACAACACAATATTCCATGCAGAGGCAGCTGGGATGGGTAAGACATGCAGGCAGGAGCTGGATTGGTTTTWATTTTCATTTGCAGTGAGCCTATATAGAAGTTGTAGGGTGCCCCTGTCATGGGAATGATTGATATTTGACTCTAAAGTTTTTGAATGTTGAGTATTTATTTTATTAAAACTATATGGTATGATACTATACTATACTATACTATACTATACTATACTATACTATACTATACTATACTATACTATACTATACTATACTATACTATACTATACTTATATTACAAAGAATATTAAAGAATACTTGCTACTAACTAAAAACTTGTGACTGTCTGTATTTTGACAGTCTACACAGCTTGGACTTGATAGGCTAATTAACATAAACAAGTTCTACTAGAATTTAATTATTAAATAATTTTAGGTAAACAACTTTTTCAACACATTCTACATGTACAAAACACTAGGAGCAGCAAGCAGAGATAAAAAATTGTTTTCTCTCTGTGCTTCTCCAGGTAAAAAACCTAAGAGAGAGAATCTTGTCTCTCTGTTCAGAGAATGTGRATGCCACAAGCCTGGAGCCCAGGAAGGTTGTGGGCAGCACATCCCACATCCCTGCCAGGCACTGAGTGCCAAGTGTACCTGGCCAGGACCCAGAACTGCTCCTCCTGAATTGTGTCATGAGAGAGGAGCTGCTGATGAGACAGGGTGACAAAGGCCTGCCAGGAATGTGGCAGGAGGTTTCTGCAGCCAGGTAAAATGTCACTGAAGGATTCCACAGCCCTGGAAGCGTCCAAGGCCAGGTTGGATGGGGCTTTGAGCAACYTGGGATAGTGCAAGGTGTCCCTGCCCATTCCAGGGGATTGTAATTGGATGATCTTGAAGGTTCCTCCTGACTCAAATCCTTCTCTATAATTCTATTATATGGTTTTATGATTAGTGTTAACAGAAGGGTCTCCTCTCTRRGGGGAAATTCTGGGCAGCAAAGGATGGGCTGTTCTTGTTGAGCAGCTGCAGTTTCATGTCAAAGCCCAGTATAATCCCTTCAGAAGTCCTGCTGCAGTGCATGTGGGCAGGGTGGTAACTTGTGAGGAAAATGATAGGRGTTTGGGGACTAAAGTTTAATATACAGCTCCTATAAAATATAATAATCGTGGTCTCCACATGTGCAAGCCAACCCCCACACATGGTTTGCATTAGTGCTGGGRGTGGGTGGAATGACCATGTTGGAGAAGCAGAGCCCCTTCAGCACTAACACCACATCTCCTGAGCTAMAATGTGATCCCAGCAGCCTTAAAAAATGGGATATTCATCTTTATTCAGAGCCAAACATGAGTAAGGAATGTAATCCTAAATCCTGATGCAGAGATCACGGGTGCAGAAGGGAAATCTTAGAGCTGAATGGGGATCCCACAGTTAAAAACCTATCCTGCAGTAGTGTGTTAGTGATAGTTTTTCTTATTGTGGCAAATGGATTGTACAGAGAAACCAAAACAAATGCAGAGCCTGAATTGCTCACAGAATTAAGGTTTGCTTTCAATGTGGGACTGAATTTCTGGGGCTGGCTTTTGTTGTGCTTCCTTTGGCAACCATCCYTGTTCCTCTTCACTTTCCCTGTAGCATTCCAGTTCAGACTGCCAGGACATCCCACCC
Organism: Sporophila hypoxantha; assembly: GCA_002167245.1. Taxonomy (NCBI): domain Eukaryota; kingdom Metazoa; phylum Chordata; class Aves; order Passeriformes; family Thraupidae; genus Sporophila; species Sporophila hypoxantha. Next base: position 1,296,508 of record NDFG01000009.1, read on the forward strand.
CTGATGGGATGAATTGCCCAGACCTGCAGCCTTCCAACCAGAGTCAGAGGAGCTCAGGAGGCCACGGGGACACAGCTCAGGGATCAGCTGTAACCACAGGCTGTGTGGCAGCAGCATTTCACAACTCTGGATGATCCAATTAACTTCACTCTTTGGCCATTGTGTTCATCAACTCCCCTCTATTATTAACGTCAAAACACACAATGGCAGGAGAGCTTTGTTTGGGGCTGGGTGAGGATGTGTTTCATTAAAATAAGCAGGTCCTGCTTAGTTCTAATTCCACAAATTCATCCCAGTGGTACCTGAGACAGGTGAGCTGCTCAAATGCTTTGCCWTCCGTGACACTGGGGACTATTTTGGGGAACAGCACAGGTTTCTCACAGGCCTCCAGAGAGATGCTCTTTTTTAGGGGGTTAGAAAGTGAGGATTATGGGGATTTTTGAAGGAGTCTTGAATKAGTTAGAGATGGGACCTCTGAGTTGGTTTTGATGATGCAATTTATTTTCTCATCTTCTATATAGGCAGGAAGGGTGAGTTCAGCTCATATCTTCACTGCATGGGTCAGAAAGTCACAAGACCTTTTAAGGAGTTATTGACCAATAAAACAGTGCCAACAAGGACATTTATGTTTTTGACCCAATCCTTAAATATTTTGTTTTATGGACTCATGCTGCAGTGTAAGCTTTCTTAGCCAATCATGTTATGACACACAAACCTACAGTGCTGCACTCTAAACTCCTTGTTTACCTCTGTAACTGCTTTTATTTTTTCTAGATCTTAAACTCTAAAACTCTAAACTTTCCTCTTTATAGTTTGAAGCAGAGACACTTTGCTTAACGTGTCTCTGCTTCAAACTATAAATCCACGTTCTCACTTCTAACACGTGAGTTGGGAAGCCTTTTCCAAGATCTCAGATCAAATCCTGTGTTTAATTCTWAGCTTTGGCTTAGAATTAAAGCCAAAGTTTATTCGGCTTTAATTTAATGGCCAAAGGAATTCTCAAAGTTCTGAGAATCCTTTGCATTTCAGATTCCAACATGGGATGGATCATGAACCCCATGTGAGTGTACGTGCAGAGGTAATCAGAGCCTGCACCATGTGTGATTTTATGTCCATACATGCTKTGTTGCATCTATAATATTTGTGTGGTGACTTGCAGGTGGTTTTTTTTTAATGAATTGGGCTTGGAGGGAGGTCACATCCTTGGAGGGGTCACGCTGATAGCCACAAGACATCCTTGCTGAGGTGTGCTGTGGCCATCAGTGTCTTTGGCAGTGCTTGCCCTTTTCATGCTCTGATGGAAAGGAGCTCAAAGCCCTCAGCCCAAGCTGCTGCAGCATGCCTGTTTCTCTGAGCCTGTCCACTCAGCTGCTGTCTCCACAAACCCACAGGCTGCTGAGGAAGGAGGCAGGTGAGTGATGGCAAAGTTAGTTGTATTTTCCAGTGGCTTTCCCTCGGCGCCACCGCCATCGACCTGGGCTGAACCCACGGCACTCACAAAAATGAGAACCATTTCTCATCCCAAGCCTCTGCCCCGGGCTCTGTCATTTTTTTTCAAGAGAAATGCTTAAACACCTACYAGGCTCCACGTGCTGAGGGAGGCTGGGGAGCAGGTCCAGCCAGCTGAGCTCCTGGGAGCTTTGGGATGAAGCAGAAAAGGAACTGCTGCTCTCAGCAAGGCAAAAAACTTCTCCTCACCTCTGAAATCTGGTCCAGTAACCTGCTGGATTTTTGTGCCTTGTACCAGCCAGCTCTAGGTTATAGAGGAGGAAATTGTTGAAAATTACGTATGTTTGTAACCAGAGCTCCCCAAAATATGGGCAGAAGGTCATTTTCATGCTCTACCTTGGAATGATGCTGCTGCTTAGCTGCTGTGGTTGACAGGGAGCAGCAGTGGCATCCAGGGTATCCTGAAGAGCCAGCAGCTTTCCTTCTTCCAGCCCTGTTGGATCTGGCAGCATGGCCCATGCCCCCCAAAATGCATCCAAAGAGTGGGAATACCCACTGCTGAATCAGTGCCTGTTTTTCTCATTGAATTTTTGAATGGTTTGGGTTGGAAGGGGCCATCAGGATCATCTAGTTTCGTTCCCTGGCACAGACAGGGACATTTTCCACTAGACCAGGTCGCTCCAAACCTGGTCTTGAAGAGAGGAATAAAACCTGGGGATGTTTGTGCAGGCTCTGGGTGTCGTGTTGGAGCAGATTTGGGGATCAGATAAATCCAAACTTTGCCTCTCTGCTTCACACACAAAATTCACAGAATGACCAGGTTGGGAGAGACCTTCAAGGCCATGGAGTCCAGCCCAGCCCCTGGCACCCAGTGCCACATCCAGGCTTGTTAAACACCCCCAGGGATGGGGACTGCACCCCCTCCCCGGGCAGCCATTGCAGAACTTTATCCCCCTTGCTGGAAAAGCTTTTTCCTGCTCTCCAACCTGAATTTCCCTTGGCTCAGCTCGAGGCTGTGTGCTCTGGTTGTGTCAGAGCTGCTGGAGAAAGAGCCCGAGCCCAGCTGGGCACAGGCACCTTTCAGGAGCTGCAGGGAGTGCTGGGGGCAGCCCTGAGTCTCCTTTGCTGCAGGCTGAGCACCCCCAGCTCCCTCAGGGCTTCCTCTCAGGGTTTGTGCTCCCAGCCCCTCGCCAGCCTTGCTGCCCCTCTGGCCCTGCTCAGTGTGCCAAGGTCCTTCCCAGGCTGAGGGGCCAGAGCTGGGCACAGCCCTGGAGCTGAGCCCTCCCCGTGCCCAGGGCAGGGCACAGTGACCTTCAGCCTCTGTGGAAGTTCAGCCCCTCAGAGTGGCAGCAATTTCTGAGCTCCACTCATGTCCCTGAAGTCCCATCACAGCAAGAGAATGGATGGTAATGTAAATCAGTGCCAGGTTATTCCTTCACTTATTTTGCCCAGCCAAAATGTTCCTGCTGAGGGTAATGGAGTTTCCCCTTGTCACAATAGGGCATGAAATGAATGACATGCAGAAGCTGGGACATCAAGGTAAAAAGAGCGTAGTTTATTTCTGGCTCCAATAGACTTTCAAAAATGACCATGGATTGGAGGATGAAATTGCCACCTGTCCAACCACACTGGTCAAACCAACAGTCCATCAAATTTCTCCTCCTCCAGAAAGGAACACAAAACAATCATTATTTGCATGAAAAGTGCGTGAGAAACTCCATTACAAAAATATAAACACCAGAAGGCTTAGAAGAACCTAGAAGAACAGGGAGACCCCCCTCTTTCCCCCCTTCTTGGAGAGTGTTTCAGAGTCTAATAGATGCTACTGTCAGTATATTTTCTGTAGATACACTCAAGTTTCTTCCAGCCATGCCTCATGATAATCAGTCAATATCCATCTTTAGAGCCATTTCACCCTCCCGCTTCTCACCTTTGCTGTTTATCCGAGCCCAGCTCCACAGCTGAGCCCTCCTGAACTCCACACACTCTTTTCCCAATTTGCAGAAAGCTGGATTAGCTTTTCAGTAGCCTGGGTCATCTTGTGAGAGGGRAAAAAAAGGTGTGTTAGAGGGCAACCAATTTATTTGTTTAATATTCTGAGAGCAGCAGCCTCTTGTTTCCCCCGTCGCGTGTGCCTGTGTATAATAAATCTTCTGGGAAGCAGGGGTTGGATAGATTGGGGAGCTGTTTTAAAACAAGCCCGTGGTGTGTGGAGTCATTTGGTTTGCTGAAYGCCCAGGCTGCAGCAGAGTGCACAGAAAATTGCTCTGGCAGGATCAAGAGGTCTGGGATGTTTGGCAGCAGGAGCCGTGGAGGGCAGAAAGTTTCGCAGCCCCTCGGTGCTGCAGGTGGGAGGGAGCCCTCAAGGACGTCACATCTCATCATATCCAGMTTTGTGCTGGTGTGTGCTGCAGTTTGGGATCACACCCAGCTCTCCTGAGCCCCCAGACAGGGACCTGGGCACCTGTTTCATCCTTCAYCTTCAGTTAACAGGCTGAGTGTGGCCTTTCCCTGTGATTGGCATGGCAGCACACGATCCACAGGAGATGCTTTTCCCCCCAAAAAAATACAGTGGAGGTTTGTTTTYAGCCCAGCTGTTTCTACAGCCTGTAAATATACGCTACAAACTCCTCATCTTAATGCCCAAAAGGATGCAGCCACACGCCCCTCCAGTGGCACTAATAAAATAATGTAAAATGAAATTAATCCACCTGCTAAACCCCAACATGTCACCAGATAATTATCAGCAACACACAATCTCCTCCAAGGAAGATCTTATTCTATTAAAGAGAAATTGGCCTACACTTSAGCTGCAAGAATGACAATGTGCTCTTTAGATGAGGTTTCCAGTCTTGGAGTTAAAGCATACAGAGATCTCTGATAAGCAGCTTTTWWTTTTTTTYCCCAGAAAACTCTGAGGCTTATTCMRAAATAAGGCGATTATAATTATTTTCAATAATGATKGTTTTTTTGCTAACTTGCATCTGGGGTTTAGATGCCATCTAATCTTGCACAGTTAAGAGTTCTTGAAGGTCAGATCTTTCTGCTCAGCACAGAGCTGATGGACTAACAGAGAGCTGATGGTTTCTGGAGTGAGCCTGCAATACCTCCACAGGAGTTAATTTGCAAATCCCACCTGATCTGAGTAATTAAGGGATCCRTGATACACTCCCAGGGATTCTTGGTAGGAAGGATGTGATCACCTAATGAATGAGCAATCCCTGKCTTGCTGGGTGATGTGGGAAGCACCTTCTCTCTCTCCATTTCCCTGCCTTTTTTCAGGGAGGTTCATTCTGCTGTCCCTCTCTCCTGAGCACCCTGGGAGCCTTCAGCTGGTGAGATCAGCATGGGACAGATTTTGCTGGATTTTTTTGGAGTGATAGGACCACCCCAGTGCACTCCTGGCAGCTGGTACTATTCTGTTGAGTTTCCCATGTGGATCAACTTAAGCTCAGTCTCATTAACGGCCTTTAAGTGAAATCAAATGCCACTTTCCCTTTTTTACCAGACTTTGCAGCATTGTTGYGTGAGATCCAGTGGAGGGATGAAGCATCTCACGCCCCCTTCTCCAGCCCTGATGGGGCTGTGAGCATCCTGGTCTAGTGAAACCATGGCAAGGGTTGGAATGAGATGATCWTTAAGGYCCCTTCCCACCCAAACCATTCTGGATCATGCTGAGATCTGACTCAGGACCCTCATGTTCTGTCTTCTCCTTGAATGCCCAGGCTGCCCAAGCTCAGCAGGAATCCCACCCTCTCCTTCATTACTGCAAAGCATGGATCAGCTGTGGGATGCTCTGGCTGAGCTGCTTTTTCCTGAAACATCAGCATGAAGCCCTGTCTTGGTTTGGAAAGGACAGGAGCCTGCTAAGGAAAGGCAAGACCTCCCCTGAACAGAGAATGTAAACCTCCCCACCCCTCTGGACTGCTATAATTTTAAATTAAGGGCTCTCAGGCAAATGGGAGCATGGAAATAACAGTTCTTTAATAGGGAAGAAAAAAAAAAGGATAAAATAAACAATGCAGTAAACTAGAACAACACTGACAGAGTCAGAACCCAACCTGACACCCTGTGGGTCAGGGTGCTGGCAGCAGTCCCATTGGAATTGTGGCTCAGCCCTCCTGCAGCGTCAGGGGTGGCTCTGCTGGAGCAGGATCCTGTAGAAAGTGTGTAGTTCTTCTTCTGAAGATCCAGTGGAAGAGAGGCAGCTGCCTGTTCCTCTGGGAAATCCAGTGGAGAAGCTGTGCTGGTGTTCCAGAATCTCCAGATTATATCCAGGTAGGAATGCTTGGCTCCTCCTCTGGGCTCACATCTCCCATGGGATGCGGTAGTTCTTATCAGCCATGCAGTGACATTCAATAGTGTGTTATCAGATGTCCCTCCCGAGGAGGTGTGTGATTTTGGTCACTCAAAGAGAGAGATAAGGCAACCTGCCCACTTGACAAAAGATAATCTGCATACAGATGGCAATTGCAAACATCTTGCATGGCAATCCTGAACAAGCCCTGCCAGAGTGGATGGAGGCTGGAGGGAGCTTTGGCCCACCCTAGCTCTGAGCATCTCCCACCCCTCTGCCAGCAAAGTGGTCAGTGAATGGATGAGTGAAGGAAATCATCTCTCTTTTCACCAGGAGGAAAGGGGCTCCAAAATTTTCAGTTCGTTTATGGAAGCAGAGAGACACAAATCAGAGCTGTCCCCTGGGGCAAATCTCAGTGTGAGCACAGCCCTGTTACAGGACACCAGAGGCTCCACAGTGTGGGGCTGGCAGGAGAACCTGTTCTGAGGGAATGGCAGGAGGAGTGGGCCTTTAAAAGCTGAGCTTTGCRCTGAGGTATTTGTTTAATAAGTCTGTGGCCAGATGTTGGTGCTTGGGAAGGCAGAAATTCMCCTTGCATGTGCAGCAGGAGCAGATGAGAGGTCTGCAAAGCCCTCAAATTATGGTCAGAGTTTATGAGCCTTTCTCCAGAGACTCAGAAACACTGGGTTTAAATAATTTTATTCTTTTTAAAGTATGAAACTCTKGAGTGTGGGGACCTCTGTTCTGCCCCAGCCCATGGAGAAGGGAACAATGCATGGACAGCATTGCTGGATTTCTGCTTCCAAGGATGGGATGGGATGTTGGTGTTCCCTTGATCTTGAATGCCTGCTCACAGGCAGCCAGAGCCCTCCAGCCAYGCAGAGCAGCTCTGCCTGAGCTCTTTCCACCCAACAATCATCCCTTTCCATGGCTACCATGCTCCCAAAATCCCAGAGCAGGCAGGAAAGGGTTTTGGGATGGCAAGGCAAGGTCAGGTTTTATTGTCTGGAAGGGGGTTTAAGAGACAAATGAACAACCTGTGGGARCAGGTCCAGAGGAGGCCATGAGGATGCTCAGAGGGCTGGAGCCCCTCTGCTCTGGAGCCAGGCTGGCAGAGCTGGGGCTGCTCACCTGGAGAGAGCTCCAGGGARAGCTCAGAGCCCYTTCCAGGGCCTAAAGGGGGCTGGAAGAAAGATGGAAACAGATTTTAATCAGGGCTTTTTGCAATAGGACAAGGGTGGATGGTTTTAAAGTGAAGAAGGCTGGATTTAGAGAAGTTAGAGAAGAAAGTTTTTTCCAGTGAGGGTGGGGAGGTCCTGGCATGGGGTGGCCAGAGAAGCTGTGGCTGCCCCTGGATCCCTGGAAGTGTCCAAAGCCAGGCTTGGAGCACCCTGGGATAGTGGGGGATGTCCCTGCTTAGATTAGGTAACCCTTAAATCTCCCTTCCAACCCAACCCATCCTGTGATTCTGGGTTCCTGGATAATGATTGTGCTCATCCCACCTTCTAGCATTTCCCATTTTCCCTCAAAACACCACCAGCAGCCCACCARAACTCTACAAACCCCTTGGGATCCCTGTCCCTTGTGACTCTGTTCCTGCAGGGCTCAATGTCCGTGACAAATGCATTGCCAAGGATAACTTTGCATTTAGAGCTTGGCCATGATTGGAATCTTTCCCTGCTCTCCTGCAGGAAAAAGGGGTCCCTGATGGCTGYCAGAACTGTGTGACATGGAAAAGGGGGTGCAGGCAGGATCTCAGGTCTCTGTGGTTGAAATGACCCCCRAGGTGTTRGAAAGTCTCTTTTTCCATGACTGAAGAAGTTGAGATTCCTCGGTTCTGCTTTTCAAGGTTGTTTAWTTTCTCTATCTATGACATTCTYTCTCTGACCCACTGAGRTCTGTCCAGCAGGTYGGGTTGTGGCACAGTCCCTGCCCTTGGGGTGGTGTTGGCTTTTTATAYYAAGAACTACSTGTACTTTATTTACAATAATTTTCCAATACCTATCACCTGTGTTAGTCTGTCTCTAAACCAATCCAGAAGTGTCACCATCACAGCAGAAGATGGAGGACAAGAAGAAGAAGGAGAAGAAGGACAGGACATGCCCAGATTCCTCCATCTTGCCTCTTGAACCCCCATTCTAAATCCCCAAAATTCTACTTTTTCACCCTGTGACAAATTCACTATCATTCTACTCAAACTCTTGTGGCTTGTAACTCCTCACACAAAGYTGGTAATTGTTTCCATGGGCTAAAATCAAAGGCACAGGTGTTTGTGACTCTGTGCCAAGGTCTCTGAGCCCCCTGACAGGGTCTGCAACCACCCAGGGCAGCCAGAGCAATGTCCTGGGTTCTGACAGCAGGCTGGGCAGTGGAGGAAGCATTTCCTCCCCCAGGCAGTCAGAGCAGGAGCTCCAAATCGATTTGGGAAGGTGCAGGGGCTCAGGCACTCTGGCTAATCCCTTTTCTGAGCATAGCTCACCTCTGTGCTCTCCTTTCTCCCCAGTGACTGATTCCCACCCCCTCCTCTCCCCTCTGCACATCCTCCTTGAACTCTGCCTGCTGATCCCTCCTGCAGTGGCCAGGGTGTCCTGCAGCTCTCTGGGTTTGCGGGTGATCTGTGCTGGGGGATAAATCTGTAGGGGGATACAGTATGGGTAAATGAAGGTGGTATAGAATGTAATCTTATCCCCTAAAGAGTTGCAGCTGAACCAGTTACTAAAGATTAGGAGCAGGCCTGATGTTAACAGGCCACACCTGTAGCCAATAAGAAGAGTGTTATAAAAGCATGGATTGGTTGGTTGGGAGGAACTGGAGTCAGTTGGCTGCTGTGAGGATGAGAAAGAGTTAGTGCTAGAGGAGCTGCCTATGAGAAACATCAAAGAGGTATGAAACTCTGGCAATATGGAACCCTTGCAATGTAATGACCATAGAACTCTTGAAATATAATGACAACATAAATCCTGCTGGAACACTTCAAATATTGTATTTTCCACAATAATAATGGTCAGGAATGAAGGCTGTGGGGATGGGGGACACCCCTTTGCCAGTCCCTGCAGCATCATGAGGARCACTGTGGGCTTTTTGAGAGGGGGGATTTATGTTTGTATTTCTAGGTATTTGTTTTTAAAGCAAGGCCACACAAAACAGGGACTTTGGAGTAGAGCATGGAGAGACAGGACAAAGGGGAATGGTTTCAAAGTGGCAGGGATGGATGGGATATTGGGAAGGAATTCCTGGCTGGGAAGGTGGTGAGGGGCTGGAATGGAATTCCCAGGGAAGCTGTGGATCCCTGAAAGTGCCCAAGGCCAGGTTGGACRGGGCTTGGAGCCACCTGGGATAGTGGAAGGTGTCCCTGCCATGGCWGAKGGTGGAATTAAAAGYTCTTTAAAGTCCCTTCCCATCCAAACTATCTTATGATTCTATAAATCTTTCTGTGAGGGTTTATTGATTTTGATGGGGGGGCTTTTGTGCTGAAAGCAGCTCCTTTGTCTTCGATCAGGAGGTAAAATTACATACTTTGCCTTTTTTAATGAACTCTTGCCCTGCAAGGAGTGGTTTTTCCTGCCACGTTCATTTAAGGAAACACAAAGTGAAGCCTCCCCACTGACAATAAAGAAGCCTCCCAGTGTCACTCACAGAAATATCCAAAGATGACATTTTATCCGCTTGAGCAAACACAAACAGGAGCCCAAACTTGCAGAATTTGCCGTGAACCAGAAGTTGGGGTCCCACTTAACTCTGATTTCCCAGCTGCAGGGCACAGAAATTTGGGGTTTGAGACCCAAACCTTCCTGTGGCTCAGGTGGGAGCTGGGATTTCAGRTCTGTTTTGACAGGAGGATCCTGAGCTCTCAGGCAGCAGCAAATCCAGTCCTGCTGGAACCAATTTTCTTTGAAACCTCGACCCTTGTCAGTGATATTTCTCCTTGTGGATTTTCCCAGCTTCTCTGCTCCTTTTAGGCTGCAAAAAAAAAAGAGCAGAGGCCAGGCTTGAAGGCATATTGCAGGTGTCCAAAACTCAGTGCCCATGGAGGTGTTTTTGGTGCCTGATCCCAAATGTCCCCTCATGATGTGTCACAGACATCTTTATGAAAAATCCTTTCCTTAGGATTTTTCCTCCTGAGAAGCTGAGAGGCCTCAGGAACAAAATGTAAACAATGGTTATCTGCTGCTGTGGAATGCAACAGGTGCATCTGTGATTGGTCTCATGTGGTTGTTTCTAATTAATGGCAATCAAGCCCAGCTGGCTCAGACTCTCTGTCCGAAGCACAAAGCTTTTGTGTCATCTTTCTTTTCTATTCTTAGATGAAATCCTTTCTTCTATTCTTTAGATAGTTTTAATATAAATATATAATCATAAAATAATAAATCAGCCTTCTGAAACATGAATCAGATCCTGGGTCTCTTCCTCATCCTAAGACCCGTGAACACACATGTTGACAGAAGCCTTCCCGCTGCTTTCCCTGTGTTCTGCTCCTGGTTCAATCAGGACTCTGCAATTATTCCCCTTGATTAATTGCTTGGTAATTTTGCTGTGTGTTATGTATTTGTTAGTCCAATGGTGCAGCAGCTGCTGTGTCCTCCTGCCCTTTGTGTTTCTCCTGGCCCTGCTCTCCCAGGAAAAGCAGAGGCTAAGCAGGGACAATCTGCTTAAATGGAAGTGACGCTGCTGGCCCCAGAGCCTGTGGTCACCTCTGCAATTAAACCTTARCCAAGGCCAGGCCTGGCTGGGCAGGAGATCAAGGCAGGTGCAGAGGATGGAGTCAATTTTGGCAGGTGCCTGAGAGCACYGACCTCCAAATTTGAGGTTATTGGTGGTTTGTTGAGATCTCCCACCCTGCTGAGGGCTGGAGAGATGCACCAGGTGAAGCCTGGCTTGGATTTTCAGGGTGTGSTGGTGTTCACAGGGGTCTGAGGATGACAGAAGAGACGAGGATCTGACTCCATGTTTCAGGAGGCTGATTTATTATTTTATGATATATATTATATTAAAACTATACTAAAATAATAGAAGAAAGGATTTCATCAGAAGGCCAGCTAAGAATAGGAAAAGAAAGAATGATAACAAAGGTTTGTGTCTCAGACAGAGAGTCTGAGCCAGCTGACTGTGATTGGCCATTAATTAGAAACAACCACATGAAACCACTCACAGATGCACCTGTTGCATTCCACAGCAGCAGATAATCATTGTTTACATTTTGTTCATGAGACCTCTCAGCTTCTCAGGAGGAAAAATACTAAGGAAAGGATTTTTCATAAAAGATGTCTGTGACAGTGCCAGGGTTAGAAATTCCACCAGGCACAAGCTGTGGCCCATGGCTGTCCCCAGAGTTTAATTCCCAGCTCATGCCCTGATGAGGTTTGGGGTAGTTTGGGCACGAGTTCACCCCAAGACAGCAGCTCAGTCCTGGTAGGAGTGTGGGCATGAACTGGTTTAGGAAACAAGGAGAATATCAGCTCTGATCTGATTTATTGGCTTATCCACAGATGTAGCCACCCAGTCCTCCAGAAAACATAGGGAAAARGGTCTAAACCTGCTCTTCTCCCTGCCAGCAATTGCTCCTTCAAAACCTGATGGCACCAAGTGTRAAACCACAAGGTTTGGCCATTTTTTGTGCAGTTTCTTCATCATCTGGATGTCCCTCTCATTAGTGAATGAAATGCCTTTTGTGAGATGTAAGTCACACTTGGCCAGAGGCCTGAGCATGATSACTGCAAATAAAGCTTCCTCCACTGACCCTCCCAATAAAGCATCTGTACTTATTTAAAGGAGCAATAAAAGAACCCTCCAAAGCCTTATGAACCCTGGGAAATCATTGAATTATCCAGAAAATAGTAAATGCTCTTTTCCACAAAAAAATCACCCAAGTTCTCAAGACTGTTTTGGGTTTTTTGTTTGTTTGTTTGCTTGTTTTGCTGTCAGAAATCAGATGGATGGGGGAAATTGGGCTTTTTGCAAGTGGTTCATTCGAAATCCCCATTCCCCATCCTAATAATGCTTGATGGGAAATTTTCAATTAGCCCTGATCATTATCAACATTTTGCAAATTAGGGAGACTCAGGCACAGAAGCGTAATCATTTGTTTATGGGCGTTGTGCATGTCAGAAAGCAGATTAGGGCTGTCCCCTGGGCCATTCCTGATAGCCTGGCCAGCTCCACCGGGGCTGAACTCCACACAGGCCTGCTCAGAATGAGAAGAGGCTGTTTGTTCAAGGCTAATTTTAATTATTTTTGTGTCTTTTAAAGAGGAAACCCTGTCATAGATCTGGGAATCCARGCTGTCTCTGCATGTTCCTCCAGCTCTGGTCTCAAATTCAGGTGACATGGGAAGTGTAGAACGTGTGACTTCAGTTTTCCAATTAGACCTTCCTGCTATGGTCTATGACCTTAATTTAGTTTGATCTCCTAAATTAAACTTTGAAATTAAAAGAATCTKCCAAAGCAGAGAGAAAAAATAATCCCTAAACTCTGTGTCTTTTTGGTTCATAGAATCATGGCAYGGTTTGGGTTGGAAAGGACCTTAAAGGCCATSTCACTCCAAGCCCCTGCTGAGCTSAGRCACACCTTCCACTACACCAGATTTTTAACTGCAGCACTCCAGAGCAGCTTTGATTCAAACCATAACATTTGGCAGGTGATCAGTCCATAAATATCCTAATTGCTGATAGAGTTTTAAATTAAATGTGTAATGAGATCCTTTTCCCCCTTTTCATCTATTTTTCACTACAGTTGCAGAAGGAATTTAAAAATTTTTTTTTAAGCATATCGAGTGAGAAAGGGGAAAATAAAGTACAACAAATGGGCTGCAGAGCTCAATTCAGCTCTGCTTAGTGGCTGCTCATGCTTTTTTAATTGTGAGAGCACTGCTGCCCCTCATAGGTGTTGAGCTGGGTCCCTGGGGAAGCTCATCTGTGTTTGTGTTTGTGAGGAAAGACAYGGCAGGCTTGTTTGGACAGATCCTGGGATGCACTAATTAGAAGTTAAAGATCCACATTCTGGCACGAGATGGGAATGCATTAGAGCAGGGAGCACTTCCTAATGCTCTGACTCCTCGGCAGCACACGCCGCATTAAAGCCCGTGGTGCTTCTTTGATCCACGCCACCAAAATAATTCCAGGGACGAACACAAATGAGGGATAATAACTAATTTAACTGGACTTATTGGAGAGAGACACTGCAGAAGATTAGGATATCCAGAGCAGACTGTAATTGCTGGGAGATTGGGGTCTGATGCCTGTTTATCTATTCTATTAATCTTTCTCTGCATCTGTCCTTCCACTCGATCAGTTGCCCATTAGCCATCATTTAGCTCCTGTTCCTGTCTTTCCTGCCTTCAGTGTCTCAACCTTTCTGTCTGCTTGTTAGCTAGAACAGATGTAAGGAAATTGCATTCTGCACAGAAGGTAAATGGCAGCTCTGAGCGGGCTAGATTTGGGTTTTGAATGTTCTGATGTAACTTTGAAGAAGTTAAGAARCTCTTCAGCATTCAGAGTAGCACTGTGGCACCAAAATTGGTCCCCCACCAGTGATCCACCCTTCAGTACTTGTTAAATCATCTCTACAGCCTGCTGGTGGATGAGTGAGATTCCAGGTTTTAAGACACTGGGATCGTTATTGGGTTGTGTCCATTTCTGGGGAARCACTTTCCCCCTTGCAGCTGTTTCTTTCCTTTCTTTTTGATTCTCTTCTTCTGAGCCTGACTTGGTGTTCAAGTGCCATTTTTAGGGAAGTGCTGAGGGGTGAAGAGCCAGGACAGGTCTAGGTTGAACACAGTGGAATTGCCAACGTTTGCCATCCATCCATCCATCCATCCATCCATCCATCCATCCATCCATCCCTCTTCCTATTCCTGCCTCTCCTTGTGCTCTCTCATTCCTCTGCCTGTCATCCCTCTGCTCTTCTCCTCAGCCCTGGACTGTTCATTTAGACTCCATTTACCTATTCACTGTTGATTTTGCACGTTAAAATCCCTTCCCATCTTTGCTTCCTAATGGGGATATTCTCTGGATCTCATTTTCTAATAGGGCGTTAATTAGACTTTTCTAATGGGATCCCTTTGGAATCACACGTTGCATCCACAAGAGACCTTAATGCTTATATATTTATTTATTTTTCTTGTGGGAACCAAAGGAATTGGACATGTTTTCACTGTGGTCTTGAATCCTGGCCACCAAGCTCCCAAAAAATAAGGTGTACCTCAAGAGTGGGGCAGTGAATCCCCCTGTCTGTCCTCAAAAATTCCATCTCGAGGAAACACACACTACACAGGAGGAACAAGGAGATGGAATTAAGGAGATATATTGATGTGTCTGTATAAAATGAAGAAAACATAGGCCTTGGAGACTTCTGGGAATCTTGGGCTTGAGTATTCTTAAAGCTTYCATGGATTTTTGCCTGTGTGTTAAAAATATTGTTAACCCCTGAGGAAATTCAGTGCCCGGAATCAATGAACATAACACACAGGTGCCTAATAATGGAAAATGGGATTGATGGGTTGGGCTGGTAAAATCAGCCCTGCAGTTAATTCTGCTGCCACAACAAGCCTGTCAATAAAGCTCCCTGCTGATTCCTGCAAGGATTTAGGGATACTGCAAGGCATCTGGGRAGACAAGAGTTGAGTTTGCCTCAGCAGTGTTGGAAAAAAGGTGGGAATTCAGCTCCAGCAGGGAGTGTGTGTTCTCTAGAATRGGTCTGGGCACTGAATCAGGGACAGCACATGGCAGCACCTCCCACTCCCAAATGCTGGGAAGATATTCCCCAAAACCCCCACAGCTCCAGCCTCTTGTCTCCCTCCCAGCTATTCCTGGCTGCTTTGGGGCACACTGACAGACTTTCTGATMTTTTTCAGGTTGGTAGACTGAAAGAAAGTTTTTGCTGCATTTCGGTTCCCTCTAGATCTGACCTAGCACTGATTCTGGAGTGTGAGCAAAGCAATCCAGACTTCCTTGTTTTGTCAGGAATGACAGAATCTGAGAATGAATAAAAGTGATTTTCTTTACCTGATCCTTGTGTGGTGGCACTGAGACCATGTGTGAGAGGAAGAGAGATTCATTTTGTAGGAGGCAGCATTTGGGAGACTCTGTTCTGCAGGAAAATATCCCAAATGATGGGAGCTTGGGAAGGTGAGCTGGTGCCCCTTCCAGTCTCAGCACATCATGGTCATCTCACTCCTTGGAGCAGATCAAGTTGCCTCTGGGTTTCTCWTCAGGTGATGAAGTATTTGGCTCTCTCCTGCTTCCCTGCCTGGCTCTGAGCTGGGATTTATCTCCTGGATGTGTCCAACACCTCGAGCCATGAAGCAGGAGAGAGAGCAGGATTGCACCATGCTGATGTAGCCAATCTTTGGGTCCTGTGCCCAAGGTTTTGCCTCCTCCATGCTACATGAGCAGGAATGGGGTTGGGATTGTGCTTGGAAAGAAAACATCTGGCAGTCTCAATTTACAGATGTTGCTCATTTTTCTCTCTGTAATTTGCTCCATCAGGGATTTGGTTAGACCTTTAAAGATCACCAGGTCCAACCCCCCTGCCATGTTCTTCAACAAGAAAATGTTGCTCAGAGCCTGTCCAAGCTGACCCTGAACGTTTCCAGGGATGGGGCAGTCACCACCCCTCTGGGCAACCTGTGCCAGTGTTTCACCACCACCATCATCAAAAAATTGCTCCTTATATGGATGTTTCACCAGCCTGAACTCTTTGTTTGCTCAGAGGTTGTCTTTGTTTTGAAGTTGATCCTCTTTTTTCTTCCTTAAGCTCCGAGCTCATGAGGAAATCAGCTGTTGGTTGCTAGGCTGCAGCAAGCCCCAAAGTGCTGATGGAGCCGGGCTGTGTCTGAGAAATTTGGGTCYGAGGCCAAATTTCAGACACCCACAGATTTCAGGGCAGTCTAGATGTGACTCTTCAGTTCTTTTCCTTCGTGGGAGGTGAATCTCTAATCTCTTCCTCGGCTCTTCCCAGACACGGGGATTTTGGGGTTACGGATCAGATCCACCTCTGTGTCTCTAAATAACAATAAGGGGATTATCCTCCTTGAGGGGGTGGGAATTGGAGGCAGGAGTGGGCTCTGCAGGAGACTCTCTGGGACCCATATGTTGGGTGGATGGTTAATTTTTGCACTAGGCCAAAGACCAGCAAATCTGCCTTGTGTCGATGCTGGGTGCCCCAGATCCTGTCCTGCCCGTGGTTTATTAAGGATCAGGAAAAAATTGCTGACGATGCCTTATACACATCTAGATGTGTATAAGAGACAGGCTGCCCGTGGTTTATTAAGGATCAGGAAAAAAATTGCTGATGATGCCTACTCCATGGAGAGGGGGGAGGTGTCTGGGCAAGTCTATTAACATCTAGATGTGTATAAGAGACAGTGCCTACTCCATGGAGAGGGGGGAGGTGTCTGGGCAAGTCTATTACATCTGGGCTTCTTTCCAGCATGAATAAAAACATTCTGTATGTCCAGAGTTATCAACATACTCTTTTTTATTCCTGTCAATTAATCTGATCCGAATGAGTCGCTGCTGCTCGTGGAATAATAGCCTGGAATGTAAAGTCTTATTTCTCATCTGCTTYGTGGACTACCCTCCGATGTTGCTGGCCCCAGAAAGATGCTGTTCAATTATTTTAAGCTAAATCAAGCCTTCTTTGGCCTAAAAACCTGCCAGCCTTGCTGAAGGAGCTCAGTGGTGAGGAGGGAGCATCCCAGCTCCACCCTGCCTCACACACTGCTTTTCCAACCCTGTCCTGGCTCYTGGCACCTCTTGCCCTTCTCCCCGTGCTGTTTATTTTTCCTTCYCACAGATGAAAGGCAAGGAAGCAAACTGCACCAGGGCTAGATTGTTCATGGCTTATTGAACAATTAGTTTCAGCTCAGGGTCTAATCTTCCGGCATTTCTTTTCTTCCCTTTGTGTGCCAAGCGTGCCTTGGAAACTTGTTGGCTTCAGGACTCGTGTGGTGCTGGGGCTCTGGGCTCAAACTCGGCTCAGAGGGCTGCAGTGCCCAGAGCAAAGCAGGTGTGAACTGCTCTGGCTGCTCTGACAGGAGCAGGAGTGGGGCTGTAAGCAAAAAATAAAGAATAAAAGCTGCAAAAAAAAGCGTTGCATGGTGAAGATGCTTGCTCAGGCTGGGGTATGCCCCTCTGGCATTCCTCTGCCTGATGTCTCTCCATCAGCTGGATTCTCAGAATCTCTGCTGCTCAGAGTGACTCTGAGGTAGGTGCAAGCCTCTTTTTCCCWGCCTGGCAGTCAAAGAAGGAGTCAGGATTCTTCTATTCTTGTTCTCAATGTTGTTTTCTATTTTTTTATCCATTACATTCTTTCTCTGGCCTGCGGAGATCTGTCCAGCAGGTCAGACAGAGGCACACTGCCCACCTTGGGGTGGTGTTGTCTTTTTATACTAAAAACTATGTGTACATTATTTACCATAACTTCCCAATACCTATCACCAATGTTAGACAGTGAGCTTCTACCTTAAACCAATCCAAAAGCGCCAACACCACCCAGAACATGGAGGCCAAGAAGGAGAAAGAAGAAGGACAGGGTGCATCCAAATTCCTCCATCTTGGGACCCCGAGCCCCCGTTCTAAAACCCCAAAAATCTATTTTTCACCCCATGACAAACTAACTATTATTCTAGTTAAACTCTCTTGACTTGTAATTCTTCATATAAAGGTGGTAATTTTTTCCATGGGTCAAAATCAAAGTCACAGGTGTCTTGGGCTCTGTGCCAAGGTCTCTGAGCCCCCTGGCAGGGGCTGGAGCCATCCAGGGCAGCCAGAGAGGTGTCCTGGCTTCTGACACTGGATGTGGTTTTTTCAATCTTTTGGCCCCTTTTCAAGGCTCTCCATGGTTCATTTGGCTGGTGGGCTGTGTCAGGAATGCAGGATCTGGCTCCCTGGAGTGCTGGGAGGTTGTCAGGCACTGGGAAGCATCTTGGCAGGGTGTGATATGTCCCTCTGGCATTCTTCTTCCTGATGTCTCTCCATCAGCTGGATGAGATTTTTCCAACCTTTTAAACCCTTTTCAAGGCTCTCCATGGTTCCTTGGCTGTGTCAGGAATGCAGGATCTGGCTCCCTGGAGTGCTGGGAGGGTGTCAGGCATTGGGACACGTCTTGGCAGGGTGGGACAGTGCCAACACCATCCTGTGGCACCACAACGGGGCTGCACGTGCTCCTTGCTGCCTCCTGAATGAGCTTTGCTGCTGTGTGCCAGGAGCTGGAGTGTTTGTGATTCTGGAGGAGGAAAAGTTTGGCTGTTGTCTCTCAGAATCTCAGGACCATCCCAAGGCTTGGGACTGGGGGAGAAACCTGACTGAGAGGAGAGCTGTGCCTCGTTTCTTGCCCAGCACCTTCCTCCTCTGGGCTCTGCTCTGTCTTACTCCAGCCTGCCACATTTCTCATCCCCAGCGTTTGTGGCACTGTTTGTTTGGGATTTTTTCCAGCTGTAGCAATTCCTGACCTCTCCCTACACAGACTTGCACATGAATGGATTTTTTCCTCCCACATTTGGGCCCTCCCAACCCCAGCTCAGCAATCTTGCTACTGTTCACTACTCCATAAAGAGGGTTCAGTTCACGTGACCCCCCCTCCCATTAGCTGCTCCAACTTAAGCCTCGGGCAAATAGTCATTGAGGATTTATTTTTATTAAAAAATAAAAAAAAGTAGGATTAAATATTCTGATGAACAAGAATAACATTAGCAGCTGTGCCTGCTCAGCCAGCGTGATCCCATCCCTCATATCATAAGCTGATTGCCTGGATGGGTCAGTCAGTTGTGCCAGCAGCTCTGCACTGATAATGCCTCACATGTTGTTTTCATAGTGCACGAGGGATCTGGGAAGGGTTGTGATACCCAGAGAGGCTCCACGGGTGCAGAAATCCCTTCTTCAGCTGCCTTTGAGTGTTGTTGAGCAYGTCTGAGGGCTGTGACTGCAAGAGCCCACCTGGCAGAGGTGCCATGCATGGCCAGGRTGTGCTCCCTGCAGCACAGAGASTTCTCCATYRCCTGGAGGGGGTGATGGGGACACTGKGGAACCTCAGCTCAGGTGGGGAGAGGTRACCTGGAGCCTTCTGCTCAGGCAGTGTGGAGCTTTGSYGGCTCAAAGGGAGGCACASGGTGGAGGGAATGTGGGGCAGCAAATCTGCCAYGCYCTGAGGAGCAGGGCATGAGTGATGCTGTCACCCCCKGACACGAAGCTGAGCAGCATCATTGAGTCACTCTCATTTCAAGGTGCTCAGAAGTTTCTGTGCTCCCTGCAGCACAGAMACTTCTCCATCACCTGGAGRGGGTGATGGGGACACTGKGGAACCTCAGCTCARGTGGGGAGAGGTSACCTGGAGCCTTCTGCTCAGGCAGTGTGGAGCTTTG
>NDFG01000009.1:1315880-1362298 GCA_002167245.1 Sporophila hypoxantha
TKKRSCTYTGGTGGCTCAAAGRGAGGCACAGGGTGGAGRGAATGTGGGGCAGCAAATCTGCCACGCTCTGAGGAGCAGGGCATGAGTGATGCTGTCACCCCCTGATGTTGACGGTTGTCACAAGGTTTTAGGGGTGAAGGAAGAGACGAGATGGGCTCCATGATCAGAAGGCTTGATTTATTATGTTATGATTTATATATATACTACATTATAACTATATTAAAAGAAAAAGAAAAGGAGAGTTTCCAGAAGCTGCTAACTACCTAAGAATAGAATAGAAAGGATGCTAACACGGCAGCTCTCTCCGGCTCTGTCCGAGAGAGTTCTCAGCCCTGGATTGGCTATCACCTCCAAACACTCAATCTGGGCCAATCCAGAACTGACCTGTTGCATTCCACAGAAGCAGATAATTATTGTTTACCTTTTGTTTCTGGGGCCTCAGCTTCCCAGAAGGAAAAAATCCTAAAGAAAGGATTKTAGTGAAAAGGATGTCTACGACACCCTGACACGAAGCTGAGCAGCGTCCTTGAGTCACTCTCATTTCAAGGTACTCAGTTATTACTTGGAGCAGTAAAATCCCTCCCTCTGCCCCCATAGCAGCCAGAATTAGGGATTTTTCCCCCCTGGGGAGCAGTCCCCAGACCCATGCTCTCCCTGTTTGTGTTCCAGTGTTTGTATTGATGGTATCAACACCTTAAATCCTGCTGCTGCTGAGCCCTGGGCTGGCTCCTGCTTCACAGGGCCCTGCCAAAAGCTGTGGGATGCCCTTTGAAGATGGGGAAGCAGGAGCCATAAAATTATGCAGCCTTATTAGTTGTATTATTATTTCTTCTCTGCAAACATCTGAGACTCTTCTTCATCCTCCCCCTGCTCCCAAATCCTGTGGCAGCTTCCAGGAACCTGCAATCAGGGGCACCACTCAGCAGCCCCAAACTGCACATGGGGGTCCCAAGGGGGGTGAATTCTTGTCCCCTTCCCAGATTCRTCTCTCCAGGAGGGCCGTGTGTGCCTCAGAAGCTTCTGTGCCACGTAGCTCTGCTGCCAAGAGATAAATCCCAGCGTGGGCACTCAGCCTGGCAGAGGGGAGCATCCTCCTGGGGTGCCAGCCCTCGGGAGCTGGGCAACTGAGGAGAAACAGAGGAGAAAGCCCAATTTCCACCGGAAATCATAGAATTGCAGAATGATTTGGGTTGGGAGGGAACTTAACGATCGTCTCATTCCAAACCCCCTGCARGGACACCTTCCACTATCCCAGGYTGATCCAAGCCCCCTCCAACCTGGCCTTGGGCATCTCCAGGATGGGGAATTGACAACTTGGAAGCTTTTTCCCAGCTGGAAAGTGGGATCTTGTACCCTGCAGATCTTGCCCTGAAGCGTGGGAAGGTGGATGAGGTCTTGCTGGCTTGCTGGGGTTTTCACCCTCATTTTTGTTGTTTAAGGCTTTACCAAGGAGGAAACTTCCCTGTTGGAAGTGGAAACTGCCACAGAGGCACTGCTGAGACATGTTTTCCTTGAGGGACTGGTGTCACCTCCAAAAGACAGATCCTACATCAGCATCAATAGCTTCTAGCTGAAAATCTGTTTGGTTTTTTGTTGTTTTGTTGTTTTGTTTTGTATTTTTTCTGGTTTCTTTTTTTTTTTTTTTTTTTTGTTTTTTTTTTTTTTTTTTTTTTGCTTGTTTTGTTTTTGGTTTGGTTTTTTTGGTGTTTTTTGTCATTTGGTGGGGGGTTTTTGGGGTTTTTTTTTTTGTCTTTTTGGTTTTTTGGTTTAATTTGTTTTGTTTTTTTAGTTTTGGAGGCTTTTGTTAGTTACAGTGTATGAAAAACAAGACTGTGACTTTGTCCATTTGTTGGTCTGGGCTCCTCTCTTTTATCATGGAATATCTTGCATTATTTTAGGATCTCTGTCTGGATGTGTTTAAAAAAAGACTGGACATGGCACGTGGTGCTGTAGTCTAGTTGAGGTGTTAAGGCACAGGTTGGACTCGATGTTCTTAGAGGTRTCTTCCAACCTCATTATTCTGTGATTCTGTCTCAGTGCTACAAACTAGACAAACTGCAAATATTACATTTCCGCTCTCTCTAATCTTCTAAGAATTCCTAGTGGATGCAGGACTTCCATCAGGATTTTCATCCCCATGGCAGGGAAGTTGGAATCAGAAGATATTTCCAACCCAACCCCTTCTGTGATTCTGTTATTTTATGATRTTGTCTCTCCATGGGGAGGACACTGTCACAGGGATGAAGAGCAGAGTGTGTTTCTCTTCAGAGGGTGAAGGATGTGGTAGGAAATGCTGCACGAAGGTKTTGCTMCCCTTATTCTGCAGACAAAACCCTTTTTTTGTTGATTGGAGTAAAGCAGCTGCTCTGTCCCAACAAAACAGAGCTTCTCTGGTTCTTCAGGAGTTGTTCCACAAATATCCCTGGATCCCTTGTGAACAGGACTTKTGTAAACCTCGTGATCTGTGAGCTCGAAGTTGACCAGAATTTACCAGGCAAAAAAAGTCCAGAGAGGCTCTCCCAGCCTGGGACAAATATCCTATATCCAACATAGAATCATGTGGTGTTCAGGCTGGAAAAGACTTTTAGAATCATGGAATAAAACTGGAGAATATTTTAGGTTGGAAAAGCCCTTTAAGATCAAGTCCAAACATTCCCCAGCAGTGCCAAGGCCACCACTGACCCTGGTCCCCAAGTGCCACATCCACAGAGCTTTTAAATCCCTCCAGGAATCATGACTATGGTTGTGGGAATGGGATAAGAGCAGAGAGTGGACCTGATGCTAACCCTTGGCTTCCACCAAGAAGATGAGGAATTCATACAAAAAGTTGCATTGGGATGGTTGTTTTGAGTTACTGGGGATGATTTTTCCACCCCTGCACATGTTTAACTCATTTTCTGAACCCTTCCCCCAAATCTCCTGCCACTGGCACCCAAACTGCACCAGGGCAATACCTGTTCCATATTCTAGTGCAGGAAAGAATTGRAAGGAGAAAAAAAAGGGGCAGAACAGAAAAAGGAGCAAAAGACCCACTTATGACACGGGAGATTAAATAATTAGCAAATGTGGCAGGAAAGACGATGAAAAACAAGTGCAATGATTCATGTTCTATGTCTCCTACTGTAGAGAACACTTTCAAGTGTCAGACAGCACGACAGTCACTCTTTAAAGCCAATTAAAGTTTTATAATAAATAGAAGCCTTTTATTTTTTTTAATCTCTCTCTCCCCATGAGATGGTGATGCAGTTCGCTGTTGAGAGCTGGGTGTGATGCATTTGCCAGAAATCCACAACAAATGGGTACAGAGGCCTGCTTTTCAAAAGCCTCTTTTATGCCAGTTATTTACCTTCCTTAAATTCAGCTCTGGAGGGGAAAGTAGCCGTAATAATATCGCATTTTCTCGTTGTGCTTTTCATTGGAGGAGATTACAGCCGATAACCTGGAGAGGGCAGGGAGAGGGGCTCTCTTTTCATGCTTRGGCAAGGTGATTTTTGGGAGCTCAGAGAACAGCAGAGCAATASGTGAGCTGGCAGCAGATTTTGGGATCCCCATGGGCAGGGATTTCATTTGGAGAAGGCAGGTTGCTCTGAGCTCTGCAGGTGGAGGTGGGTTTGGAGGTCAGGTGGGGGTCCAATTAAGTGAAGCAGGGTCATTTTGGGGGCCAGGAGAGCAAAGGATGCGAGAGAAGGAGCTGGAATTTATTTTCTTTGTGCGCCATCTCTCCGAGGGAGACTGGTGCTTGTTGACCTCTTGGACTGGTGATACTGGAAGCTGCTGTGAATTGTGAGCAGCTCTGGTGAAGGCTGTGCAGAGGAGGGGACTCTGGTTTTGTAGCTCTTTTTCCTTCCCCTCTAAGGTAACATGGRCTTGCACTGGATTCATTTCACCAAACTCCTCCTTGGCTGTTCCTCCTGCACCGCTCATTGTTTGTATTAATGGTACTTCTTGCCAAAAAACAAACAAAAGAAAGGATTTCCCACCACTCCWCGCTAGGGGTAAGATCAAGTTCACAGCTCTGAATAGAGATCTTGCTTTCCCCAAGCTTGGGGAAGAAGCTGTAGGTGATGCTCCTCTCTGAGCCACCACAGCCTCTTCATCCTCCTCTTTCCCCATTTCCTCTCCCATTGACAGCGCTTCTGTTGGCGCGCCTTTATCGCACACATACAARAATACACCTCCAACCAATTGAAATGTTAATCCAATTAACACTCAAAGAAAATGAAAGGCCACTGAAATTGAAGGTCCCCCTCGCCGTGGCCCCCAGTCTCCCTGGGCTGCAGTAGCTCTGTGAAGCTCCTCAGACTGGAGCCCGCGATTCCCCGTGCGGCGCCACTTTCATGTTTTGGAGTGGGCAGGTCTGAGATGCAGGCAACCAGCTCCTTTGTTCCCCATCTCCTCAGCTTTATTCGGGAGGCTGATGAAATTATTCCTTAGCTTTGCTGCCAGAGGGGAGCTGGAGGAGCGGTGTTCCCGCTATTAGGCAAAGATGCCTTTAATTGGACAGAGTGAATATTCACTCTTTAATAACGCCRGGGCTCTAATCCTTCGTTAGGTGCCTGCATCCCCCCTCCCCAATGGTTTTTAATGACCCGTTGCCTGCATCATTAATATCACAAGTGCTGACACTGGGAGGAAATGCAACAATCAAAGGGACACCCTCAGAGGTCTGGGAGCAGCAACATATTCCATCTCCCTTTGTTGTGGAAAATGTCCTGCACAACCAAACTGGCTTCAAGTTCTGGCCTCCCGTGGTGGGCAAGGGGAGGGTTAACTCCTGCAAATTGCAGGAGCTCAATTAGTTCAATTAGGAGCTTGATAACTAAAGCAGCTCTTCCTGAACACTGTCTAGGACCCGTGGGCTCTGCCTGCAGGCTCTGAGCACTCCCACACTGCCCCATTCCCTGGGGCTTGCAGCTTTTGAGGGCAGCCTCACTTCCAGAGGGAAGGTGGGATTCCCACCACCTTTACTCCATCCTGGGCTGGAACASCTCTCTGTAGGAATCCATGCCATTACTCCAGCATATTCTTGAAGGCAGAGTCTGGTCCAGAGAGTCCCAACTGGGAGATATTCCATAAATCAGAAGAAAAATGGTAAAATCCTTTTTTTCCCCTTATTTTTTTCAGTGTTCTTTTGAGTGCCTTCCCAGCAGTGCATGAGCAATAAGCACCAGTCACATCCATCCATCCCCAGCTGTAATTTTTTTTTTTCCTGAGTGACAACACTTGCCTTTTGATAATCTCAGAAGGAGATGAGGGGGTATTAACATAACAAATCTGTGGCTGTCTAGAGAGTTCCATGTTGCTGGCACGTCACAGGATGTGTACGTTGAGCGCTGCTCAGTTCTCATTGTTCTAAATCCACCCTGTGTATTAAGACCTAATGAATTACTACCTGACAAATTAAGCAGCTGCTGCAAGGAGCCCGTGTTGGCAATGTCCTTCTCTCCCTCCTCCTGTGCCATTTGGATTTTACAGCTTCTATCCTCGTGCTGTCAGTCTTGGGGAACACTTTGGTGACTCTGCATCCTGGTGAGTGCAGTGGATGCTCTGCAGAGCCATTGAATTAAATGTACACGTGGTGACACTGGCAGCTGGATGGGGCCAGTGTGATCCTTTATGGGGTTTTTAGGTTTAAAATGGGAGGTTTTGTTCATAGMATCATAAAATATCTCAAGTTGGAAGGGACCCACAAGGATCACAGAGTCCAATCCCTTGTGAGCARCCAAATCTGGGAAAGGGCACAGGGAAGGGCTCTGGTCTATCCCACTGTGCTGCACTCAGGAGAGAAAAGCTGCTCTCCCTGCAGTGGGGGAACAGCCCAGCAGTGCTTTTGACAGCTGTGGAGGGGGAGAAGTGACTCATCTCTCTGGGTTACATTAGATGAGAGAAAAGTGTTTGTCTAAGCTAGAATTTAATGAGAAAATAGGGGTTAATAACCACCAAGTCCTGGCTGTTCTGGGAATATTAGCTTCAGTTTTCCTGTCCTTTTCCATCTAATTTATACCAGGGTGGGTACAGCTCACAGAGATGCCCCAGCTGTGATCTCTCCCTGGTGCAGCACAGGGCTGGGCTCGGAGCTGTCGCCTYCTTCCATCAAGGCACAAGGATGCTGCTCTGGGGAAAAAATTATGTTTACTCCCAAGTTTCCTTTCACTTTCYAAAGTGCTCAGTGATTAACTTCCCAGTCTCCTCGCCGTGCAGACRGTGTTTGTGCAGCTTTTATTACCTGAGCTGCTCTGGCAGGGGAAGTTGTGTGCYGTGGGTGAACCGCTCGTCTCTCCGSAACGTCTYGAGCGGCCGCACGTCTCTCCTTCCATCCTCATCCCCCCTGCCTCCTCCAGCTGCTGCAGGAAGAGAGGCAGACTCCTCTTGCAAACCACAGGAAGATGCTTTCCTCCTCCACCCCATCAGTCCTCTCATGGCTGGCACCACCACAGGGCGTGCCAAGCCAAGGCTTTTGTGCAGCATGCTGGGGTGGATGCTGTGTGCAGACTGCCTGTCTCAGCCTGGCAGGATGGATGGGGTCAGGGCTGGGGGGGATGCTGATACCTCCTTGTCTTTCCATGCCTGCTTGCCCCAGCCTTAGCATCTGTTTGCAGCAGGTTCTCTGCTCTGCTCTTTGTTGCTGTCCTGTGCACTGAGGGATGGGGACTGGAAAGGGTGAGRAAGGTGGGATGTTGGAATTTAGGCTTATGAGGTCTAAGCCTGATGCTGGAGTGATTTATAATCACACCAATCTCCTTCCACAGACCCTCTAGTCTCAAAGGAGCTCCTCATGTGAATACATTCATTTCCAGGTGGGATGGGATTGGGGCAGCCTGGTCTGGTGGGRGGTGTCCTGCCCATGGCAGCAGTGTGACCGTGTTCACAGGGGTTCTTGGATGAGGGAAGAGAYGAGGATCTGACTCCATGTTTCAGAAGGCTGATTTATTRTTTTATGATATATATTACATTAAAACTATACGAAAAGAATAGAAGAAARGGTTTCATCMGAAGGCTRGCTAAGAAYAGAATAGGAAAGAATGATAACAAARGTTTGTGGCTTGGCTCTCTGTCYGAGCCAGCTGGGCTGTGACTGGCCAATAATTATAAACATYCAACACGGGCCAATCWYAGATSCACCTGTTGCATTCCACAGCAGCAGATAAYCATTGKTTACATTTTGTTCCTGAGGCCTCTCMGCTTCTCAGGAGGAAAAATCCTAAGGAAAGAATTTTTCATAAAAGATGTCTGTGACACAGGGGATTGGAACTGGTTGAGTTTTAAGATCCATTTCAACCCAAACCACTCTGTGATTCCTTTTCCTGGAAGGTGTGAACCTCCAGGCTGGGCTTTTCTTTCGAGTTATAAAATCAAGCACACCTCAAATGGAATATGTCCAGATAGTGGGGCTGTGACACTGCCCAGGTACTGCTCCATGCTCCTGTCTGTGCCATGGAAACCAGGTGGTACTGGCTGGGTTATCATCTGTTCTCAGATTGGATGAAYATCATATCCTTGAAAACAGACACGTGGGTTCACACACACCTCGTTGCAGAGCTCGAAATCACACCAGGCACTTTGTCTGTGCACAGTTCCCTGCTGAGCTGCTCTAAGAAACAGCTCCCAGGGCAGAAACACACTCAGATATCTGTGTACAACTTCCACACATGGGGAACATCYGAGGGCATGCTCCTCCCCACGCAGAGCTGGAGGCAGTTCTGCATTTTTCCGTGGCTCCTGGATSCTGGCAGGCTTCCCCACGCCAAAAGGCTCTGCCTGTGCCTACTTTGCAGGTGCCACGCTCTGTCTGCAAGCACAGACATCCCACAGGGGGATCCTGTGTGGCCAAGGAGCCCAGCTGTCCCCAGTCAGTGTGACAGCTCCGTGTGTGACATCAGCCACAGCCACCCTGAGCACACGGAGTGACGCAGATCAGCCTGGGAAATGGGTGTGCACCCTGGGGGAAAACGGGGATCTGGGAGTCCTGCTGCCTTTGGTAAGAGCTGGAAATCCTAAGGAATGCTATCATGGCTTGCTGTGATGTCACAACTCTTTTTGACCCCTTCCAGGAGACACAGAATAATTTGGGTTGAAAGGGACTTTCCAAGGTTAGTTCAACCCACAGCTTCCACCACACCAGATTGTCCAGAGCCCTGTCCAACTTGAACATGAATTYTYCCAGGGATGAGGCAACTGTGCAACYTGTGCCTCATCATGCCCACTGTAAAAAAAAAAAATTCTCCTTTACTTCTAAGTTGAAGAGCTCCTGCCTGTGTAGCTGTGCCTGAATAGTCCCTCCCTCCCCAGTGCTCAGGGAGAACACCTCCAAATTCACAAAATCATTGTCCTGGTCCAGCTGGGACCCTGCTCCCCCAAAACCAGTGGAAGGGGCTCTTTGGTWAAGGGGTTGCACCATTGGTGCCTCTCTGGCAAAAAGATGAAAGAAGAAGCTGGAACCTCTAAGAGCCTCTGGTAAAACTCCTGATCCTTGGAAGGAGTTATTACAACTTTTTGTCATATGTCAAGTCCAATAAAAGACACAACCACATGAACTGGAACAGCTTTACAGGCCAGTGGGGACTATTTCTTGATTTATTTCCTTGATCTGCTGCAGACAAGTGTCCCTTCCCTGCATTTGATGGCACTTTATTGGTATTACCCTTTTTGCCAGGCCATGTTCAATCATAACCATCAATGAAAAGC
The DNA here is from genome assembly GCA_002167245.1 of Sporophila hypoxantha. Lineage (NCBI taxonomy): Eukaryota > Metazoa > Chordata > Aves > Passeriformes > Thraupidae > Sporophila > Sporophila hypoxantha. The sequence goes on from NDFG01000009.1 coordinate 1,324,566, forward strand.
TTCTTACAGTTAGTACAAACTGAACCCAGCTTCCAATATCAGTGCACTGCCTTCCCCTTCCCAATCTCAATTCTCTCCCCCAGCTAGCCCAGTTTATTCCATTTGATTATTTTTAATTCACCTTACCCCCCCCATCTACTCTGTCCCCTCTTCCTTCATTCCCACCATCCTTCCCTTTTCCCCTCACTTCCCTTTACACTCTGACCCTGTAACCTGTGGCCATCCCTTCTCTGGTGCTGATCCCTCTTTGTCTTCATTCATCCCTGCCTTCCCTCCCTTCTCCATCCCTTCCCCAGTCTGTTCAAGGCTCCTGTTGCAGACACTCTCTCAGCTCTGGAACAGCACATGACACTCCTGGCAGTCGTTCTGAGCTTGGCTGCTGTCCCCAAGTTGTCTGAGGCTCTTCTGAGAATGATGAGAAGCTGCTGTGTGCCTTCAAAGTCACAGCTAATTGCATTAGCTCCAGATCATGTAACTCCTGTAGATGACAGCTGCCAAATTTAGGAGCACTTGAGAGGTCTTATAGAAGATGATGGGGATGGTGTGCTGGATTCAGCAGAAGGGAAGTCCTGGGTGTTTGCAAAGGCATTGGTGGTGGGTTCTGTGTTTTTCAAAATTTTATGTTCTCATTCTGTCTTTATGGGAGTATTATCTATATCATCTMTATATTATCTACATTATCTATATATTGTGTATAATATCTTTTTATTATCTATTTATCAGCTCATTCTTAAGCCCAGCATTGCCCACCATCCCCACTGAAAATTCAGGATATGGAGGATTATAATCTAAACAGAGTAAACCCTCACCTCCCTCATCTCCCTGTGTCTGTTCTCCTCCCTGTTTTTCTGGTGGTCTCTGAAAGCAAATTGCAGTTTCCAAACCATCTCAAACCCCAAAGCACTTGCACCAGAGGCATCTTGGCGTTAAATACTGGTTTTGAGACCTGCTTTGCTCATCTCTGTCTCAGTGCTTTTTATATCCCTGTGCTGGCAGAATTTAGGAGAAAAATGATGAAATTAACCACCTCCACCAAAACTTGAGGTGGCTTGGATTTATATTTCCCTCTCCCATGACACTGAAGCCTTGAAGAGGGAATTTTCTCTTTTTAGTCAGTCTCACAAGACCAGCTGCTGTGTTTTCCTCCTCATGGAGGGTATTAGCAACACCTGAACTTGAGAGCACAACTTTCTCTGGGGAGGTCACACACAGAAGTTCACAGAAGGTGGCATCCTTTTTCTCTGGGATCATTGATGATTCCTCTGTCTGGAGCAGTCCTCTCAACCTGAGAGCAAAACAAGCATCCACAATGCAGCAGGAGATCTAAACCCAGTTCTGGTTCAGATGAAATGAAGGCTGTGATCACCCAGGCCCTGTAGCTGGAGGACAGAAATGTCACAGCCAGAGTGATCGGGGATAAGGCAGAAATTTTATCTGCTGAGATCTCACACAGCTCTGTCCCTGTTTATCTCAGGATCTGATAGGGGCTCACACCCCAGTATCACAAAATCCTGTGCTTTAATTTGGCCYCACAAAAGACATGAATATTAAGAGACAAGATTAAAKATAGCATGGTTTCTATTCCTCCCTGCACTTGCACTGCTCCCTTTGGTGGAGCCTGCAAGAGATCTCATAGCAAGTTTAGCTCCAGCTGCATGGGAAGACCAAGGAGAAACTTTTAAATCTAGTCCAGTTCCAGGTCACCTGAGGTGTCTGAGTCCTGCTGAGCAGGATGATTGGTGTGAAGGGATGAGCTGCTTGGTGTTTGCAGCTCATTTCTGTCGGCTCTGACTGGACACTCACAAAGTGTTTTTTTAGCACTCTTACAGATGATTTTTTTTTTTCAGGTACCACAGTTTATGTTCATTTTTTCAATGAAATTTGATTCTCAAAAGTCAGTTTATGTGGTCACACTGTGAAATTATAATATGAGGACCATGCCTTCAGTCCAAAGAACTTGAAATTCATTAATGATAATATAGAGCAGTTGGATCTGCTGCATGGCTTGAAATTCATTAATGATCATATAGAGCAGTTGGATCTGCTGCATCTGCAACCCAAGCAGATTAGGATTGAGATATTTGAAGCCACCTAACAGATTTAAGAGAAATGGAAAAAAACCCTCAAACCAAGCCCTAAGTAAACCCTTCCTGCTAGTTTGAAGGAATATTATTTTAAATCCCCTAATCGGCTCTGAGATGAACCTCTAAGCAGCATGTTCAGGGTCAGATGGGGAGCCTGCCACAAGGGGGGTGCTAACCCACATCTGTGGGGCTCCAACCATGCAGCATCYTCCACTCACCTGCCTTAGGGAGCAGGCAATCCCTCAGAGCAGGCTTTTCCCAGGGAGGAGGGACCATAACCACCCTCCTCCCAGCGCTCTGCAGGGCCATTCATTCCCTGGAAATCAGCAGCCACTTGTGGGCCAGCTGAGATAACTAAAAAAWAAATTAAAAACCCACAAAAAGATTAAATCTTGAGGAAATTTTTGCTTAGTTTTCCATGCAGTAGGTGAGAGGAAAGGCAGCAATGTCCTGCCTCACTGCATCCAGTGAATGTCACTCTGATGCTTCCCATGTTTTGCAGCCAGACGGCTCAAGGCTGTGTTAATCTCCCTTCCATGCCTAAGCCCTTCCCAAATCCCTGTGCTCACAATCCCCCCGTGGTSAGAGATCCCCCTTGTTAGGGAAGGAGGCACTGAGGTGCAGCTCTGGCAGGGCACAGATGGGAACTCTGGGTATATCCCCAATTTCCCCAATGCTGACAACTCACATGCAGAGCTCTCCCATCAATAATTGTGGGCAAAGCAGAGATTGCTGATAATTATTTATTATTTATTATTATTTATTTTATGATTATTTATTTTATGATTATTATTTATTTTATGCAGAGAGGAGCAGAGATAAAAACAACCTGGTTGATACAGTTATGGGTCTTGTATTTTCAGGGTGCCCCATGGCAGGGAGGAATGATGAATCTGACTCCATGTTCTTAGAAGGCTAATTTATTATTTTAAGATATTATATTATATTCAAGAATGCTATACTAAACTATACTAAAGAATACAGAAAGGATACTTACAGAAGGCTAAAAAGATAATAATGAAAACTTGTGGCTCCTTCCAGAGGACACAGCCTGACTGTGATTGGTCATTGAGTGAAAACAATTCACATGAAACCAATGAAACAATCACCTGTTGGATAAACAATCTCCAACCACATTCCAAAGCAGCAAAACACAGGAGAAGCAAATGAGATAATATTGTTTTCCTTTTTCTCTGAGGCTTCTCAGCTTCCCAGGAGAAGGATCCTGGGCAAGGGGATTTTTCCAGAAAATRTGACARTGACAGTGGGARCCAAGCTGAGGCTCTGGGTTGTATTTGCATTCAGGGCAGTGCACGGGGATGCTCAGAGGGAAACATCCCAAAGGTGACTCCCAGTTCTCCCAATGCCAAATGGCTGCAAACTGATCCAGCAGATTCTTCCCAGTGTGGAGCAGGCTGAGGGATGTCAGCAGTGCTCAGAGGTGATGTGAGGGCGTTCTGTGCCAGAGGTTTTTCAGTCAGTGCCCACTGTACTGACACATGGGCACAGAGCTGTTCAGCATCTCTGTCAGGCACTGGGAGCTCGTGCACACRATGCTGCCACAGCCTCTGGGGGTGTGGGGGAGGTCAGCTGGTGTAATTTACTCTGAATTAATTCTCCAGAGATTTGAGACTGTTTGCTGTATCCCTGATTCTCCAGGGTGCTCATGGATGTCTGGGAAATGCCAGGATATCCTTCAGTATGCACTGAATCCTCCCAAGCTGGCACTGCCAGGTGAACTGCACCAGGAAAAATAAGAAATGTGGTTTATAAGGTTTATAAGATTTTTAACACAGATTTAAGRAGATTTGTGCCACGTTGGACAAATCTCAGAGGGTTCATTTAGTGTTTGAGGCTCAGTTCTTCTCTGGTGACACACGTGAACCTTTGGGATGGTTGGTGGTGAACCCAATGTGCCYGATTTGCCTCTGAGATTTTCAGGTTTGCCACTGAGCCAGACTTCACATCTGAAAAGTCTTTCTCATGTGAGCTCAGATGGCTCAACTTCTGGCTGAGATGGAGCTGTGAAGAAACTGTGAAAGGAAAAGCAAGGGAGTCGATWGGTTTGGAAACAGTCTCGTGAAGCAGAGGCAGCGTTGAGGGGAGGGAAAGCTCCATTTCCTTTTCAGGTCAGCTCTGATTTTCCTTGTCATCATCTGGGCACGGGCAGCCCCTGGAAAGACATCCCTGTCTTGGGCTGGATGTGACTTGCTGGTGTCTCGTGTCTTCCAGTGCCATCTGGACCCCGTTTAGCTCAATATCCCCAGGGGTTTACGGCGAGCTGGAGATTGGTTGGGCAAAGCTTCAGAGAAATCACATCTTGGTGTGTGATGAGCTGTGCTCAGAAAGGAAATCCCACAGCTCTCAAATGCCCTTTGGAGAGGGCCACAGACGTGTCATGTGGGCAAGCTGGCAGAGCTGGCATTGGAGCTGCCCAGCCAAGCTCTCTGGGCATGTGGAGCATCCCACACTGGCAGAGGAGCAGGGATACTTGAGCAGGGATGGACCAAATCAATCTGAGAGCTGATGAGTGGGAGGAATGAATCCTGGGATCAGGAGTGGATTGGGATTATGTGTCTTCTGGTGCGAGCTGAGCTCAGATTTAAAATGTGAACTTTGGAGAAGCCATAAGCAAAATGTGGAGCCTTGCCTGAGCTCAAAGAGCCCCTGCTCTCTGTAGGAAGCTGAATCCAGGCTGRAGCACATCCAGCATTTACCTGACAGCCCTAAAGTCCAGGATTGACTCATTTATTTAATTATTTAATTCAAGACCATAATGAAAGGTACAATGCAGATACAAAGTTATGCTTCCCATCTCCGATTCCTCAGTTTAAAGAAGACCCAAGCTTTGGAGTTAATAAAATAATACTGAAAGGTACAATGCAGACACAATTTATGCTTCCCATCTCCAATTCCTCAGTTTAAAGAAGACCCAAGCTTTGGAGAGGCAACAGGACCCAAATATCTGAATTTTACCACTCACTTTTTCCCTTCTTTGAACCTTTGCTTCTTTTTTATAGAGTCCTAAAATGGTTTGTGTTGGAAGGGGCCTTAAAGACCATCTCATTCCAGTCCCCATGCCATGGGCAGGGACACCTCCCACCAGGTATTTGCTGTATTTACACCCCTTCCTGCTTCCCTCCAGCAAGAGATTTCACTGGACACAGTGGCTGTTTCACAGTTAAAAAAATAAAAATTAAAATTCTTGCTTCACTGCTGTTGTAGAAATAAAGCCCAGGAGAGGCTGGATTAGACTGGGCTCAGATCTGAAACAGGAGACAGGATGGAAAGAATATAATCCTTTTCCTGGTCCTACATGCTGACCTGGACCTCACTCTTCCTTCCCTTCTGATGTTTTCCTTTTCACTCTCCCTTCCTAGGAGAGATTTAAGGACAAATCTTTAACATGCAGAATTTTGGGTTCCTTATGATCTGGGAGCATGGATGGGACAACAAATCTCCCCCAGTTTCTGGTGTGCATCCCTCCCAGGGCCTGTGTGTGTCCCAGCAGGACCTGCCGTGTCGGCAGCGCTGCCTTTGGCTCTCAGTCAGCCTTGGCTCCTGTCCAGAGGCTTGCACCAGGTCTGGCATTGCTGGGATGGACTGCCAGACACAATCCTCAGATCTCCCCGCTCCTGAGTTAATTCAGGCCTCTCTGTGGATTAATTCCAGAGCCAGAGACAGATATGGAGAGCAGTAATTACCTCTCTCCCACACGGATCTGTTCCCTGAGACGGCRCGCGGTATTTTCATGTCACAAAGTTTCTCAATGGCTGAGATCCTGCTGTGCTGCCTAATGAATAAAAAAAAAAAATAAGAAATAAAGGGAAAAGGAAAAAAAAAGAGAGGAAAATGGAAAGGGAGGGAAAAATGAAAAAAAAGGGAAAAATTAAAAGTGGTAAAAAGGAAAAAAAAAGAAAAAAATGAAAGGAAGGAGGGAAGGAAGGGGAAGAGGGAAAGGAGGGAAGGAGGGAAGGAGGGGAGAAGGAAGGAGGAGAAGGAGAGGAGGAGGAAGGAGAGGAAGGAAGGAAGAAGGAAGGAAGGAAGGAAGGAAGGAAGGAAGGAAGGAAGGAAGGAAAGGAAGGAAAGGAAGGAAGGAAGGAAGGAAGGAAGGAAGGAAGGAAGGAAAGGAAGGAAGGAAGGAAGGAAGGAAGGAAGGAAAGGAAGGAAGGAAGGAAGGAAGGGAAGGAAGGAAAGGAAGGAAGGAAGGGGGAAGGTGGTTCAGGATGTTGTTGTAATGAGGTAATAGTTGGACTTGATCTGAGACATCTCTTCCACCTTAATGATTCTGTGACCAAACTGCTGTTTCCAGCTAAAAATCTCCCATAAATCCCCATCCCAGTTTGCTTCTTTGTGACCTGTGCCCTGTGTAAAAGCAGTTTAGGTGTCAATTTGAAGTGCCCAAACACAGTCTGGGCATCCCAACACAAAACTTCAAGCGTGGAGAGAAACTCCACACAGATTTGATGTCCTGGAGAGCTCCCTGGGTAGAGGGGATGAGGAGTCTGCCTGCTCAGCTGCTTCCCCTTGGGGGAAAACACCCTGCTTGGCTTTGCTGCATGCCCGTGGCTGGGTTTTGGGGCTACAAAACCACGTCAGATGCCCTGGGTGTGTGTCCAGGTGGCCCAGCCAGGCTGATTCCAGGCTGCTTGGAGAGGGAGATGCTGCTGCAAGCAGCTCCCCTTCCAGGCACACATTTGGGCGGCTGTTTTTTAGAAGCGAGCAGATGATGTGCTAATTAGAAACAGGGCCAGAGCCATCCCGGCTGGTTTCAGAGGTCTTCCTTTCATCAGGGCCCAGACGGGAAAAGGAGCTCCCTGGCTGGGAACAGAGCTCTCCCTTTGCTGGAGGAACAAAAGTCCCACAGAAGAGAGCTGGGAAAAGAGCGCCAGGGTTGGAGGCAGAGAAAGTTCACAGCAGGGAAAGGCTCCCAACAGGGAGCTGGGGGTGCTCAGCCTGCAGCAAAGGAGACTCAGGGCTGCCCCAGCACTCCCTGCAGCTTCCTGAAAGGTGCCTGTGCCCAGCTGGGCTCGGGCTCTTTCTCCAGCAGCTCTGACACAACCAGAGCACACAGCCTCAGCTGTGCCAAGGGAAATTCAGGTTGGAGAGCAGGAAAAAGCTTTTCCAGCAAAGGGGGAATAAAAGTCTGCACATGGCGCTGCCCGGGGAGGGGGTGCAGTCCCCATCCCTGGGGGTGTTTAACAAGCCTGGATGTGGCACTGGGTGCCAGGGGCTGGGCTGGACTCCATGGCCTTGAAGGTCTCTCCCAACCCAGGGATTCTGAGAATTCTGGGAATTCTGTGAGTTCTGTGAGTTCTGTCACTGTGGGAAGAGGAGGAGGAAGCTGGAGCTGAGACTTTGGGGTTGGTGGTGTGAGCCCATGGGGAAGGAGAGTATGAGCATGCACTCTTGGGCTTGGTCCTTGGCATCAGGGCAGGAAAACACCTGCCTTGGGAGCAGAGGGTTGGGTGGTTTTGGTTCACAGGACRTGGTTTRGTGGTGGCCTTGTCAGTGCTGGACTCMATGGTGTTTGAGAGCTTTCCCAACCTCAATGGTTTTGTGATTCTGTGATTGTAGGACCCATCACAGCCCACATCAGTATTTAAATCAGTGCACAGTACTGGGTCAGATGTGAATGACAGCTGTGTCCTGGCTGCTCTTCCAAACTCATGAAGGAAAAGGCTTCCCATGACTGTTTTACATCTTGGTTTTCACTGCTGAGTTTGACTCAGTCCTCCTGAATTGCTGATTCTACTCAAAGACAGATACGGAGAGCAGTAATAGAATTAGGCAAGAGATGGAGGGGGTCCAGACTTACCCTAAATCTTAACCCTGGATTCTGTAGTGCTCCAGAATCCTCTCTACTTTTCTTTCCATGTGGATGGACTCCAAATTTCCTTTCAAGTCCATTTTCCTGGTGCCTCTCCTAAGGACCAGCTTGTACCATGCAGGAAGAGCCCATCTGGGGATCCCCTGCATGTCACAAATGGAAGAGGAAAGATTTGCTCCAGTTCCTGCAATTTTCCGTTTTCTGTCAGCACAGGGGAGTGAAAAACTCTCTGTGGGTTTTGTCTACAGCCTTTTGAAGTCAGTGGGAAACTCCTGCTACTTTGGGAGGCTCCAGGCAATGTGCAGAGTAATTTTCTTGCAGCAACATTGGTGAGCTTTATTCCAATCCCAAAAATCCTCCCCTCCTTCTGCAAAGGCAGCATCCACCTGTCACTCCCTCCTTTTTTTGTCCATGGTGCCTTTTGCTCTCTCTTTTATATTATCCCATTCAAGTCTCACAGACCACAGGGGAGTTTCCAAACACACAATTTTGAAGCCTTGTGGTCGATAAGAAATGTATTGGCAGACCCTACTGAGGCCAGAATGCAATTCAGCTCTTGCACCCAAATTTTCTTGGTGAAGAGTTTGGCAACTGGGTTTATCTGACAGTCCTAAAGTCCAGGGTTGACTCATTTATTAATTCAAGACCATAATGAAAGGTACAATGCAGATACAAATTTATGCTTCCCATCTCTAATTCTTCAGTTTAAAGAAAACCCAAGATTTGGAGAGGCAACAGGACCTAAATATCTGAATTTTACCATTCAGCCTTTGTCCTTTCTKTCCACCTTTGCTTCTTTTTTTTATAGAATCCTAAAATGGTTTGAGTTGGATGGTGGTTCCCACTGTCAATTCCAGGAAAAAGGGATGGGAACAGAAAATCACCAGGGATTGAAGAGGGTTRTGCCCCTTTGCAGTGCAAATTCACACTGAGGCTTTTGATTTACCATGTTTCTGATTAAAAAGGCAATCCTATATCMATGATTTTCATGTCAGGGTCATGGTGGGATTCTTGGGGGTGTCCTGTGCAGGGCAGGACTCGATGATCCTTGTGGGTCCCCTCCAACTCWGGMTATTCTGTGATGGGCTGAGGGAGGTGAATGAGGAGCAAGAAAAGCAGCTTTGCAGCCCAGGCCACTGAGCCAGCACCTTCCACAAATCCTCAGTTCACTTTGCCCTGAACTCTGGAGTGGCTTGAACTCCATCTGCCCCCCTTCAGAGCAGTCATTTKCTCTGTTCCCATCCTCTCCCAGCGAGCTGCACAAACCCTCTTCCTTCCCTGCTTTAAATAAGTCCCTGTTACTCTCTGGGCTAATAACTTCCYCCTCATTTTTGCAGCTGTGAGGTTGCTTGATGGAGAGGATAATAAGTATGTCTGAGCTTTCAACTAAAAAACCCAAACCAACTGAAAAACAACCCAACCAAAAACGAAAACACCCAAAGGAGATAAAAAAGAAATCTTCATTGGAGAGAAGTGAACTAAAGTTTCCCATGCAGAGCAGCAAAGCAGCTCTGCAGCCTTCTCTCTGCCACTATAATCAGAAAAGCATTTCTTTTTTCTTCTACCAGCGTGCATATCAGCACTTAAAAAGGGAAAATAAATTACGAGGAGTGGAGCTGGAGGCAGGAATCATCTTCCAGGAAAGAGGAATGAAGCCTGCAGCTCCATTTAGTTAATATGTTCTCACGAGGCGGGGGTGCTTGAGCGTTTTATATGAGCTCCTAAGCCACTGCAGGCAGGGAGTTTCTAGAGGTGGTACCACGAGAGTAAGTCACTAGGAGAGCAGGTGTTATTTCTAAAACAAAGATTATGGTTTATGGCATTGCAATTACAGACTTCTTTCCAGCACTGTTATTGCTACTGCTGTTGGCTTCTGCATTCAGGCAATGTTTGGGTTTCATTTCAAAGGAGGAATTGATGATGCAGTTATTATCCCTTTGATGCAATCCCACTCTCGTATAAAGGATGCATAAAGTTCTGCTCCCTGAATACGTCTGGCAGCCGAACAAYGGGGGTAAAGTTGCTTGTGGTTCCTTTTTCTAGTTAGCACTTTGCCTAAAAACTTTCCCTCCACCCTTCCAGCTATCTATGGGGAGCCCAGCCTGATTTCTTTATGGCTCTGGCACTTCATCAAACCCCCAGGATCTGAATCCATCCAATCCATGCCTTCCAATCGGGCTTGGCTTCTGGGGCTCCTCTTCTGACAYTGCACATGGACTTAGTTTTGGGCATTGCCTTCTGCTTCTTCTCTTTCCCTCCCCTCCCTGGGTGCTGAGCWAAGAGAAGTTCTCAGGCTTTCCAAATTTAATGAGGTTTTACCCAGCCCTCAGTGCATTGTTATTTATAGAGTTTTACCAGGAGGAGAGCTCAGAACTGGTGTTCACCAGAGCAGATGTTCTTTAGAGAGGGTTGTTGTCTGCAGACAGTACCTAAAATATCTGTCACTGCAAGGGAAATTTGAGGGCAGATGTTGGTTTTGTTTTTTTGTTTTTATGGGCCCAGTGCTGTCACCTCCACTTTTATCAAAGTAACTCCTTGCCTGCTGGTCAGCTTCCAGTCTGGAGAGGGGGAGGAAAACGCAGGCAGAATTTGGTGTTTCCAAACTGCAGCCATTGGGAGGCAATGGATTTGATTTTTGAGATTTCAGCCCACATCCAAGAAATTTTGTCCCACCGGGACTTGGCAATGCACTGCCTGGAGGGAACAGGAGTGAAAGGACACGACAGGTCCTGGAAGTGTTTCTTGCTGTGAGCAGGAAAGGACATTTATTTGTGTCCTCAACTATTTGCTTGAAAAATCAAGCTCCTAAAAGGGGAGCTTAAAGCCTGTCGTAAATACTAAAGGAAGGACTTGCCTGGCTGTGCAAGCAGTGCAGGAGCCCTCAAATCCCCACAGCTTCCAGGAGTTTTAGTCCTCTGTTGTTTAACAGGGACCTGGGAAATCACAAGCAAAGCCTGGCTCCTAATGGTCGATGATATCAGCAACACGGTTCCGGTTCAGCAGCACCAAACATTCCACGTCTGATAATGGAACTTCCTGGTGCATTCAACCAGAAAAGTAGAAACTAGATTGAAATAAAGATGCTACTGCCCCTGCCAGGCTCGGGGAGTGGRGTTTTGCTGCTTTCTGCACAGGGACACCCAGCCTATCTCAAATACATCTGGACTCTGCTGCTGTTGTTACTCCATCGGAGCGTGTCCAGCCAGAGATGAAATAGCTGGATACTGGTGAATGCACCATGCTGGCTTCTGACTCCTGGGTTTGAGTCCAAAGCAGGTCAAAAGGAAAGAAAATTTCTTTTTTTTTTGGTGTGTTTTCTTATCCCAAGGGTGGAGTTTGTCCACAYCATGTAACCAGGCTGACGATTTGACCTCGGTGGATTCAAGTGTGCAAGAGGAAGCCAAGGCTGTCCATGCATGTGAACACAGAATCAGGCTCTGCATCCTTCCTCTAGGATTTTAGAAGAGCCAGACAAGCACTATCTGCCTAAAATAGCTTTATTCCTTCTTCTTCGTATTATTGTTTTCAGCACAAAGCCAGCTTTTTTACTGAGCAGGTTTTATTTTCAGAAGAATGTGGACTATGCAGAGATTTCTGGTATTTCTATCAAAAGCAAAAAAAAAAAAAAAAACCCAATGAAATAAAGAAGAAAGAGAAGAATACTGGAAAAGAAAATATACCAGCTGGGATTGGTGATTGCTGTGGTTTGGTTGCTTGTCCTCCTTTGCTCCAGCAACAACAGCCCCAATTTGCCAGAGAATCATAATTTTCCTTATTTGAGACAGAATTTGCCAATTTTCCCCATTTGCCAGAGAATGAYATGATGCCTTTTTTCCTACCACTCACAGTGTCCTGTAATGAGGGGTGGTGTTCATCTGGAGACCTCAGGCTGCCCAGGAGCATGGAATGTGAGGATAAACTTAAACTGCAGCTTTGAATGGGCTGCCTGGATTATAGAGAAACTTTTTTTGGGGGTGATTTCTCTGGATATATCCAGTATCTTATGGCTTTCYATAGCTGAAATCTGTTCTTGCTGTGTGTTTTCCAGCAGATCCTTTTGCCTCCCTYTGCTTTCTGTAAACCCCTTGGAAAAGTTTCAGTGCCCTGGAGGACATCTCATGGTTGTCTCCAAAAGCCTTGTGGTGTCTCCATAGGGTGAAGTCATCCCATACCTTTGTGTGGGGAGGGATGGGAATTTCTGAACTCATCCCATCTCAAAGAGGTCAGGTGGATGGTGCCCAGAGCTGCCCATTTCTCTGTTGGCTGAGGGTGGTGAGTGATCAGCTCAGGATGAAGGAAAGCACAGTGGAGCCTGGGTTTAGGGTTTCTGGACAAAGCTATGAGGTCTGAGGGGTCACAGAGAGATTTAGGACCAGCACATTGACTTCAACACCTGCTTGTTTCTAAGCAAACCCCAGCAGGAGCTGAGAATAAACCATCCCMACTCTTCCCTTCTGGTGACCAAGGCCAGGACACCTTTGAGGTGTTCAAGACCAAGCTGGACCAGGCTGAGAGCACCCTGGTCTGGTGGGAGATGCTCTTCCATGACAGGGAAGTTGGAATTTGATGATCTTTTAGGCCCTTTCCAACCTGAGCCATTCTGTGATTCTGTGACCATTTTCACTGACCCGCCTCATGAGCAGCTCCACTTTCCTTTCTGATGTTCCCAAGCTGAGCTTCTCTCCTAAATTTCAGACCTGCATAGGCTTCACAAAACAGAAGCAGTTTAAACAAAAACAATGCAAAACCAAAGCAGTTTAACTGCTGGGTTGAGACTTTTTTTCTCTATACCCTGCAACCAACCTAAAATCTTTATATCCTCTTTGCCCCGCTGACCTGGCCTCAGAACCTTTGGTGCAGAAAGCATCCCAAATATTGATCAGGAGCACGATGGGGACACTTCCCTGCCTGTCCCTTCCTGCACACAACACGTCCACAGGCACACATTGACATGCAGGGTTTCCATTCCTGCTCTTAACCCAGGCATTTACAATTCCTCTCGCGCTCCTTGCGCTTTCTTCTTAAAGAAGGCAAATAAAAGTGTGAATAATCAATTTCCTAACTGGAATTAAAAACGGCTCCAGTTAAAATAAGGGAAAGCGTGAACCAGCATGTAAAGTAGGATGGAGGGGTTATCTGAGCCCCCATTAGTATCCTGCTCATGTAGGAGAACAATTAACGTGTGCATGAGAACGATTAAGCAGAAGGTAAATTACACGGAACGCGCCCATCCACCAAACAGGAGGGCTCGTGGTCAGGGCTGGTGTGAGAGTTTTCATGGCTCAGTTGAAACAAGTGCCAGGAAAAAACGTTGTTTCTCAGCTTGCTCAGGGCTGGAGACCAAAATAGGGTGATAAAGATCCAGTCTCATCTCGGGCTTTTATCAGAAGTCTGTTCTGTCTGAATAAAGGCAGAATTGGGGTGGGTTTAATGAGCTCTTTAAAGGGAGATTTTAAGTTCTCTTGCTTGTGGAGCGTGATGTCAGTGCTAGACCACGGGCTGGGAGTGGGGTTTTATGTGTGACTCACCAGTGAACGTTTCCTGGGGCAAATCTTTGCCTTTGATTGTCTCCTGGGTAGAGTGATGAGGGTAATGGCTCCTTGTCAGCTTGGGATGCTCTTTGAAATATTCCTGTGAAAAAACTACCAGACAAATGTGAAATGTGGGGCTGCCAGCCTGGAACCTGAGGGATGCAGGAGGCTGGATGACCCCAAACCCCATGCACAGCTTCTCAGGGATGGTGGAAGGGATCACAAGAGCTGTGGCCTTCAAAGTAGCCAATTTAAGGCAGGATAAGTCCTACCATAAAAGAGAAAATGGAGCAACAGGATGTGTTTCGTTGCTTCTCCATGTGGAAGATTTCCAAGATCTCTCTAGTGAGAGCAGGTAATGGATTTTGAAGGTGATCTCAAATATAAGAACAACTCTGCTCATTAAAGTCTCCACAGCCACTACAGCAAATCACAGCAGACGCCTTCCAGGAGTTTTGACAACAGACATCAACCATCAACAAGGATAAAATAAGGACAAGTCAAAGGCTAGTATTGATTCCAGGAGCCTTTGAATTAAATCCTCATTGGCCCACTCAGCATGTGGAGCTCAGACCAGTTTCAAAATGCCTGTTCTTTGTGGCTGTAAGGCTCAGTGATATATATCCTTAAAAAAAAAAGAAGGGTGAAAAAAGCAGAAAAAAATAGATTGGCTCTTGCTGTAATCAATAAACAGAGAAAGGGCAATAGAAACAAAGTGGTAATGGGAGAAGTGTGTGTAGGGGAGCCACTCTACTGGTATTTGTAACAAAAGAGGGTGATAAATGAAGAATAAAGATGAGATAGTTCTCAGTAAAAAAAAAAATATTAAGAAGAAATAAAAAACAAAAGCCTAATTTTTAAGTGGGAAATTTCTCCTAATGAGGGCTTTGTGTGCAATAAAAATATTATCTCCATGCTKTCAGATAAAGGTAAAAATGTACTTTGGTGCAATTTAAAGAAAAGTTACAATTTAGAAAAGTCTCCCCAGTCTTCCACTTTTTCTTTTCTTGTTTGGAATTAACATTTTCCTCACGGGTTGGGAAAAGTCTCCCAGTAGTACAGCTCAGATCTGTTGGAATGAGACCCTGAMAGGACTGAAATCAGTCAGGCTCATCTCATCACCCGGGCAGAAGAAAGTGCCCAAAGTAACTCAATCCCAGTGCTGCAGAGAGGGTGAATTCAGATGCCAAACTTGCAATTTCACAGCCTGGTTGTTTACARCTTTCTCATCATTTATGGCTCATTAGGATGTGATTCAGAGACTGCCTTGTYCAGGTGATGTCCTCATCCATGGCTTTGACTGGTGTTAAACACCCAGGGGTGCTCCTGGCCTCTGGAAGGGAAATGTGCCTTCTCCTTCTTCCTTGGGGTCTGTGGCTCCTTTTCTTCACTGCATTTGAGGTCTGTGTGCAGCCTCTGCTCATCCTCTCTCCTGGGGGGTTGTTGTATGATTGGAGTCATGTGGAAGGCTTTTATAATMATTTTATAGGAGGTCAAGAGGCAACCACGAAGGCTGCGGACCATCAAACTCACAGGCCTGACGTAGCGACCTCTGCARTAAAACTCAACCATTTCCCTTCTGCAAATCCCAGGGGAAGGGGAGGAAGAAATGAAGGAAAAAAAAAAACCAGCAGAAAAATAGAAACCAGAAAGAGCTCTTTCAAAATTCATGAAAGAGGAAAGTGAGGTTTTGTTGACATTCATGTTTGATGAAGAGCAAGCACGCAGGCAGGATGAGTTCCCCCGTAAGCAAACACTGCTCTGGGCTGTATCCYGCTTTTCCTGCTCCAATCAAGTGATCTAATTAGCTCCAGGAGACTTCAAAGCGTGGGGGGCAACAGCAGGGGGACAGAGGGGACAGATCTCAGGTGGGGTGAAATCTTAGATGGCAGGGGAAGAATGGTGTTGGGGTGGCACTTTGTGGGTGGGAGAGGAGGGGATCTGCAGGAGCTGAGCACAATCAGCGAGCGGAAAGGAGCCGGTTTCATCCCAAACCATTCCCCACCAAGAATGAAAGGGCAGGGGATGTTAAATCGAGTCCATTGAATCAGATTAAGGGAGATTAGCTCTTATGCTGTTGCTAGACTGGGAGATCAGTTGACCGGTTTTTACTAATTTTCCCTCTTGGGGTTCGACGTTATCTGAGATTGATCAAAACCCTGGGAGCATTTTATCTGGAAGGCAAGGGCCTCCCTCCCRGGCCTCAGATCTAAGCCCTGCATTCTGAGCCTTGATGAGCTGCATCTTGCTYAACGCCCCTTCGTTACAAAGCCTGTGTTCACTTGACACGGCTTGAAAGGTGCTCATTCAAAAAGATTTTCTTCCTTCCAGATGTATTTTGAAACAACTCTGAATGAGTTGTTTCAGCAGGTTGATGGGGGATGCTGTGGGCTCGGGGTACTTCATTGTGTCTATTCATGTAGGAAATGGAAAAAGGGATTTTGAGGTTGTCTTTGTCTGATGCTATTTTTTTTTTAATTTTTTTTTTTTTTTTTACAATCAGGGGAATAGGAAACAGTTATCTTTAATCATTTTTGCTTAGCTGTTGACATATGAATGTTCTTCCAGAGCATAACAGAGTGTGAATTTAAAGGCAGTGAGTTTTTCCAGAAGACAAGTCCTCAGGGAGGCAATGTTTCCACTGTTTTAATATAAGTGGATGAGCCCCTGGTTAATGCTTTGGGCTGCAATTTAGGAGTTCAAGGTGCAATTCCCAGCTCTGATGTAAAATATCTGCAGCTTTTGATGAGTCCCCAAAGGTCCCATCTGTTGCTGACCAGGACCATTTACAGAAGCACAACATGGGTAAAAACCACACAGACCAGGGGATTTCTGGTTTGCAGCAATGATTGCAGCTCTGCAAGGAGCTGGATGGGATTTCACTCTTAAGACCATTGCTCCCTACAATGTGACATGAGACAGAACTTCCCTCTTTGCACCTTTGTCCACTTGATACCTTCAAAACACTGAGTTAGAAATGGCAGCTGCAGTTTCACAGAATCATGGAATATCCTGAGCTGGAAGGGATCCACAAGGATCATCCAGTGCAGCCCCTGGYCCTGCACWGAYACCCCAACAACCCCACCCTGGGCATCCCTGAGAGCATTGTCCAAATGCTCCTGGAGCTCTGGCAGCCTTGGGAATGTGCCCATTCCCTGARGAGCCTRGGCAGTGCCCCACCATCCTCTGGATGGAGAAACTTTTCCTGATCTCCAACCTAAACCTCCCTGGCACAGCTCCAGCCATTCCCTCGTCCCCTGTGCTTGGTCACAGAGAGCAGAGACTGAGCTGCCCCTCCACTGCCCCTCAGGATAAACCTGCAGCCCTGGATGAGTCTCYCTTCAGTCTCCTCCAGGCTGAAAGAGCCAAGCTGCCTCTTAAAACTCTGGTTCTGCTTTTGGGAAGTATTTTAGGCTGTGTTTTTCTGCATCATCTGGGTTCCCCTTGKTGCAGGTGCATGGAGGGGCACCGTGGTGGAGGTGGTGGTTTTCTCCAGGACAGGAGGGAGGCTCAGGAACATCAGCTGGAAATAGGGGGCTTCCAAATGAGGCTGGCTTCTGAGGGAAACACTGAGGACAACACCTTTTGCAGTTCCAGTTGAGACCTGCTCCCTCCATAAGCGTCCGTATCTTATTGCAAAGTAATGTTGGAAGCAGAAAAATAAGGTCTGGGTCCTCTGCCACAGATCCTGACATTTAAAGCTTCTCTGYCTCATGGAATCACAGGATGGCTGGGGCTGGAAGGGAGCTGTGGGGATCACACAGTCCAGCCCTGCTGCCAAARCAGGATCACCTGRAGCAGATTGCAGAGTCACCTCCAGGCATGTTCTGATTATCTCCAGAGGAGGAGGAGACTCCACAACCTCCCTGGGCATCTTGTTCCAGTGTCCTCAAGTTCCCTACCTCCACAGGCAGGATGGTGTCTTGCTGGCTTCATAGAGGAGGCTGAAGTTCCCTCAGGTTGTCGGAAACTTTGTGGTCAGAGCAGATGGATTTGTTACCTTCCTTGCTTGGGCATTTCCTTTGTGCCCATATTCACCAACCCCATCCTAATTATTGCACTTTAAACGTCCCCACCACTCAGTCCTGGCTATGGGAGGGCTCCTTTTCCCCTGTGTCCTGCTCTGAAGGGACCTGTTTTGACCTTGACTGGGATGACCAGGCAGTGCAGATCCAGCAAGTCCTGCCARTTAATCCTGGGCATCTCTGATTGTGAGATCCTATATTTGGAAGGCTGCAGGCAGGGCCARAAATTCCTAAATTGATGCTCAGCAGGGCACCACAGATCCATTATGTCTTGTTTAGCTGCCCCCCATGTTYTCCCTTCTGCAGCAACAACCTGGCTGTGCCTCCTGGAAATGCATGGAGGAACATCACAGGGCAGAAAATGCTGCAAATAAAATCAGAAGTTGGCTGGACTCAGCTTTATATCCAGAAAAAAGAATTTCCTTCAGTGCTGCATCAGCTTTAGAAGTTCCTCTGGGTGAGCTGCTCTTAGGAACACACAATTAAGTGGAATGCATCCTTGATAACAAACCAAGAAAATCAAAAAACAAAATGCCCCTATGCTCTCGGGTGGTGCCGTGGCAGAGAATGTTTCTTTGTACTGAAATCCATCCCAATTCAGGAGTATTTCTGAAAGACCTGGTGAGTGATGCTGTGTGACAGAGGATCACCCTTGGAACTCTAAGTGAAATCCATTTATGGAATCATATGTGACAACAAAAATGAATTCATCAGGACTAGTGATCCTAATGAACATGATACCCCCTGTCCTAATGAAACCTAAAGGAGTTCTGCAGGGAATGAAACTGTAGAGGTTCACAGAAAACACATACCCTTTGAAAATAAAAATAATTTCAAAAACCAACCAAAATGCAGCAATCAATAATTTGTAAAAATCTTGAGACTTTTTTTTTTTTTAATTTTCATTTCTTTGTTGCTTCCAACAAGGAAAAGTGAGCGTTGATTGTGCTCCCTCCCTTCACAGCTGCATGCATGTCTCTTGATTTGGGCTTGCTGGCTGGATCATTAATTGAATATAGTAAGGTCTTTTCAGATCTTGGAAAAGAGAAAGAAATGAAGGAAAAAAAAAAAAAAGGGAAGAGTTTTTTATTGCTGTTTATATTCCCCATCAGGGCTTGACAATCCAGCTTGTCTGTTCCAGAGGGCTCGGACCACCTGAGTCTAAGTTTAGATCATATCCTGCTACATTAAACTCCACACATAATACGTTGGCCACATGGGAAAATTTAAGGAAAATGAGATTTTATTAAAACCAGGAGACCGCCTGACTGCAGAGGGATATAATAACAGTGTTATGAGGTTCTTATCTCACATGAAAGTTTCACATTTCCCTGGTTTCCTTTCCTTTATGCTACTGTGGCCTCCCCCTCCCCCCARTTCCATATGGGTGTCTCATTATTTAATGCAACAGCTGAAAAGGCAATTAATAACCCTATCACCACAAATGTTTGATTGTTTAAGGAAGGCCCCATAGAAGTTCTAAATTAGCACAATGGCATCAAAGATTCCCATCAGCATCCCAAGCACTGGTGGGTGATGCAATCCCCCTTCCCAGAGGGAAGCAGATGGAAAGGGGAGAGCAAAGTTGGTTTGTGTGTCAAGGAGAACATCTTGGGCGTTGTGCCTGAATTCCTTCTGCTTTCACATTTTGAAGATGTTGTTCAGTGAGGTTTTCCCAGGTTCTGGAGGACATCTGGACTTCATGGTCTGCCAGGCACATCATGGTTTGCTCTGGAAGCACCACAGATCTCGTGCTGAGGTCTGAGCAAGCCTCTGTCRCAGACATCTTTTATGAAAAATCCTTTCCTTGGGATTTTTCCTCCTGAGAAGCTGAGAGGCCTCAGGGACAAAATGTAAACAATGATTATCTGCTGCTGAGGAATGCAACAGGTGCATCTGTGATTGGTCTCATGTGGTTGCTTCTAATTAATGGCCAATCACAGTCCAGCTGGCTCAGACTGTCTGTCCAACACACAAGCTTTTGTTTTCATTCCTTTCATTCTTAGCTAGCCTTCTGATGAAATCCTTCCTTCTATTCTTTTAGTATAGTTTTAATATAATATATATCATAAAATAATAAATCAGCCTTCTGAAACATGGAGTCAGATCCTTGTCTCTTCCCTCATCCTGGGACCCCTGTGAACACCCTCACAAACCTCCTTGTACGAGTCTGCTGAAGCTGAAGGTGACATCCCCCTCCTTGGGGACAGCTTCTGATTTCCACTCTTGGATGGCTCCATCAGTTCATGTTCACACCTGGTGTCCTATTCTGTTCTGCCCTGGCCACACCTGTGYCCATCCCGAGACATTTCTGGGATGTCAAAGGAGCTCTGACAGCCTTGGCTCTTCTCTCTTCTCTTGGCTCTGGTTGGACTCCAGCAGGTCATCTTTAGCTGATGGTGTGGTGGAATTATCAGAAAGGGGGACAAATCCAGACTGGCACTGACTATTGGAAGTGAAAAAACTCCGTAATTCATCTTCCTTGAATGAACTTYTGAACTTCCTTCATGAAGCCTTAGGATTCTTCTGGGTTTGTTTTTTTCCCCCTTACTTTTATTTCCTTCACTCAGATAATCGGAGAAGTCACCAAAATTCACTAAAAAAACGTGTCCTTGATCACCCCAGTCTTCAGAGACTCACCTCAGCCTTCCCCAGGGAACATCCCTCCAGCACTTCCCACAGGTGCTCTGATCCACACATCGCTCTGCCTCGGGTTTGCTGCTCTAATTATCCTCCTGAGATCCATTCCATGGCTGGGAGCTGTGGGAAGGCTCTCCAGAGAYAGCAACAGGCAAACCTCTGGCATTCCCACTATTCCACATAGGTGAAATCTGAGGGAGGTTTTCTAATAAAGTTCTTCGAGTGGGGAAGGGTTTTKTAGCACTGCTGGATTACATCTGTGCTCCTTCCCAGGCCATTCCCAGGGCTTTGTCAGGAACAGATCAGATATTAGATTAGGCATTCTGGAGAAATTGTATGAGAACTAAATGCTTTTGATGAGTTTTATGTTCAAAGCAATGCATTCAGGGCAGGGAAGGAGCTCTGGCTGCACACTTTGCACAGTTATTACTTTTTATCTGTTCGAGTCACTTATCTCTTAAATGATTTCTTTTATCCTTTCTGGGTTACTCCACTCCTGGCATTCTGCATGGCTCCAGTGGGATGGTGTCTCAGGGACAGAAATGCAGCTTCCATGGCTTCTCCAGTCTCACCTTGGAGTTGGGGACACTTTTTCTGGGTAGACCWTCTGGGGAGTCCTGGGTTGCTTTCTCTGGGGATTGGCTGTTTACAGAGCAAGCRAGGTATTTAATTATGGTACTTGCACCCTGGTGGTTTGCTGGGAATTGTAATCAAAGAGGAGGCTTAGTGAAAAGCTTAATACAGCCTGTGCAAGTGATTTTTGCCTGAGGGGATGAGGAGAGTTGAAAGGAGCAGGAGTGGTCAGAAAAACAAACATACAACTCAAACTAATGAGACAATTGCCTCTTCCTATGCCAGAGCTCCTGTGGAGACCTYGCTGCTCCCTCACAATGTCCATGAGACCTTTCAGGGTGCAAGGTCATTTCCTTTCCCTGCCTAATGAACTTCCAGGGAGGAAAAGGTTGGGAGAATGTATTGCTGTGCTTTTGAGGGATCTGTGCTGTTCTGGGCACATCTCCTGGGCTGTTCTCTCATGACCCTTCTGTCCCTGGGATGTGCTGGATGAGCTCCTGCTCTTAGAGATGGATGCTGTGTTCCAGTGTGTTTTCTCAGAATCACAGAATGCCTGGGTTGGGAGAGACCTTCAAGGCCATGGAGTCCAGCCCAGCCCCTGGCMCCCAGTGCCACATCCAGGCTTGTTAAACACCCCCAGGGATGGGGACTGCACCCCCTCCCCGGGCAGCCATTGCAGAACTTTATCCCCCTTGCTGGAAAAGCTTTTTCCTGCTCTCCAACCTGAATTTCCCTTGGCACAGCTCGAGGCTGTGTGCTCTGGTTGTGTCAGTGCTGCTGGAGAAAGAGCCCGAGCCCAGCTGAGCACAGGCACGTTTTTTGTGGGTCTTCCTCAAAATGGGACCACCCATTCTGGGCAGGCTGGAGGGACCTGGGCTGCTCAGAGATATCCAAGGATGGAGACATCAGCCCACTTGTGGAAGAAGGGATTCATCCCCTCTCTGTGCCTGCTTGGAGTGGGATAAGAAATCAGAGGACAAAAGTGTAGCAAAAGTGGGAAAAATGGATGTCGGAGTGTCAGGGGGTAGCTTGGTCGGGACGGCTAAGCTACCAGGTCATGGAATTTGGGTTTTATTGCAACAGGGCCTGGGTGCAGGGGCCTTTTGGGATTTGGGGTTATTGCAAAGGGCCTGGGTGCAGGGCCCTGCTGGGATTTGGGTTTTATTGCAAAGGGCCTGGGTGCAGGGCCCTGCTGGATTTGGGGTTTATTGCACAGGGTCTGGGTGCAGGGGCTTTTGGGATTTGGGGTTTATTGCAAAGGGCCTGGGTGCAGGGCCCTGCCTGGATTGGGGTTTATTGCACAGGGCCTGGGTGCAGGGGCCTGCTGGAGCTGCCAGCCACAGCTCAGAGCAGGCCCGAAGAAGAGAGGGGTAGAGAGGATGAGAGGGTAAGGGAGTAAAAGGGTAAGAGAGCGAGGTTCCCGTTACAAATACAATAAATCTTCTTCTGTGTTGAATATTCTAATTCTCACTAACCAATCTAGTACAATACACAAAATCCTATAGCATTTCACACACAGCTTATAAGAATCATTACATTACCATACTGGGTTTACATTTTAAAACCCTAAAAACTCCTCTTTGGGCCCCTTCTGCAACGCTAGTAGGGTCTGCTCTGACCCTTGGGCCTGTCTGCAAGCAGAGGGTAACTGTTCCATCAAAAAGGGGATTCCCTTCAGCTGGCCACACCATTGTTTTCCATGTGTTCAGTAACTGAGGTATCTCAAGGCTTGCTTTCATTTCAATCTCGTTATAGTTCCATATTCTCAAAATCTTTTGCCAGACCATCATATTTTATAAGGCTTTCCTGTTTCTTTCTTCCCCAACAAATGGGGAATGGGAAAACCCCAGGGGTGGCAAGAAGCATGGAAAAGGCTCCCAGAGGGACAGGTCCTGGTGTGTCCCACCCAAGGGGAGCTGGGCTGGCTTTGGCCAGCAGCAGCTGTGGGTGTCAGAGGGCTTTTGGCAAAGCAGGGCTCCCCGATGTGGCTCCTCTTTGTTCCATGGGGTTTCAGAGCATAAATATGCAAGGACCCAAATGCCAATGGATTCTCCCACTGGCGGCCCAAACCATCCCAGCCCACACCCCTGACTTCTCTCAGAGGGAGAAGTCAAGCCCTTCCAGTTCCAACCCTGACAAGAACCACTGACACAGGATGGCTGTGGTGGTGGGTATTTGTTGGGTCCCCAGGACAAAGGAGGAACTTGATGAATCTGACTTTACATGTTCTTAGAAGGATATATATTATAATTATAATTATATTATATATATTATATTATATATATTATATTATATATATTAATTATATTATATTATATTTATATATTATATATATTATATTATATTATATATTATATTAATATTATATTATATTATTATTTATATTATATTATATATTTAATATTATATTTATATTATATTATATTATATTATAGAATGCTATACTAAGATTAAAGAGTAGAGAAAGGATACTTCTAGAAGGCTTAACAAGATACAAATGAAAAACTCATGATTTCTTTCAGAGTTTTGACACAGCTGGCTGTGATTGGTTATTAAGTAAAAACAATTCACATGAAACCAATTAAACAACTACTTGTTGGATAAACAATCTCCAACCACATTCCTAAGCAGCAAAACACAGGAGAAGCAACTGAGATAATTATTGTTTTCATTCTTCTCTGAGGCTTCTCAGGAGAAGAAATCCTGGCGAAGGGATTWTTCCAAAAAATATGGCAGTGATACTGTGGGGCTGCTGTGACCACTGTGGGGCAGGTTTTGGGTGGGATAATCCAGGTGCGAGGTAAAAAACCAAGGGCATCCCGTTATTTTTATGTGGAACTGGTGGCTGCTATCTTGAGAAACGTGTCTGAAGCTTGTGGTTCCTCTGGTGAGAGCTGATGGATCAGGAAGGGTTTGTGTCCCTGGATAGGTAGAATGAAGGATTGAGAAATGTCTTCTTCACTCTTTGTCCACTCTGTGGATTGCAAATGCAGTGGTCACTGGTGGAAGAAATGCATATTTGGGGAAATGTAATAATTTGATTATATTTACCCAAATCATRATGTTTGACTTTACATTTATGGGAWTTTTTTTCCTGCAACAGGAATCCCAAATTCAAGAAGGCATTAGCTCACATTCTCAGTCAGGTACTTGGGTGTGTAAGAAGGTTCTTCCCTTTGGATTTTGGCATTTAATTTGTCACTTGGACAAGAAGTGGACACGCTGATGGATCATGTATCCCTGGAAYTGGGAGACAGCTGCCACTTAACTTCAGAGAGGAACACCTGGAAAGAGGAGGGAGGAGAAATGGCAGCAGCCATGGGAGGATGGGGTTGGGATGAAGGATCACCCTCATCCTCTTGTGTGTCGYATCAGTGACCCTTGTCCCAGCAATGGCAGATAATTGCAATACATTGCAATTACATGAATTGTAATACAGATGAATTTGCTCTACAGGGAGCAAAGAGAGTGCTTTTAAAAGCAGAAATCTTCCCTGGTTTTTTGTTTTGTTTTTTAAGGTTAAGGCTGAACACTTTAAAAATTCCCACTCTTAAGCAGTTTGCACATTTGTTCCTAAAGGTTTAACAAAGGAGGAGAGGTGACATCACTCCTAATTTGTAAATATAGATGTGTGTGTGCGTGTCCCTGGTTTGGTGAAGGGTGTCCCTGATCATGGCAAAAGGGCTGGAATTAAATCATCCTTGGGGTTCCTTCCAACCCAAACTATTCTGTGATTCTAAGTGGACAGTGGTGCTGGGACCTGGCAGTGTCCAAGGCCAGGATGGACAGGGCTTGGAGCCACCTGGGATAGTGGAAGGTGGCAGGGGGTGGAATGAGATGATCTTTAATTTCCCTTTCAACACAAACCATCCTGGGATTTTATGACTTGTCCAGCATGTGTTTCAGCAGAGTTAGGAATGGAACTGGATTCATTAATCCATTTTTCCATACACACCTGGCAGCCTGGGASCCAAGGTTTACATTTATATAGTTTATATTTATTTATATTGCAATATATTTTTATATATTTCTATTTGTATATCTTTATATATTTATTTTATATTTAGATTTAGATTTAGATGCAAATGTATATTTAGATTTATATTTAGATGTATATTTATAATTATATTTTATTGTACATTTTATTTTTTGTTATATTTTTTATTTTAATTTCTGTCAACCACTCTGCCAGTCTCATGCCAAGAAATGCAGCTCCAGGGCTGCTGAGAGGCAGTGTCCCTGTCCYCTCTGGGGCAGATGAAATTTGCTCTGGTGGCCACAGCAGCCTGGCTGTGATGGGATGGGGGCAGGGAGCAGAGCCAGCCCAGTAATTTGGTGTTATTGGAAATATTGCTTTTTGCAGCCCAGCATTTGGTTTTCATTTGGTGCCTTGCTCAGCTCATTTCTGCTGGCGCTTCACTTCTGATCCAATTGAGTTATCGATGCAGGCAGGGAGAAGGAGGCAAACAAGATTGGTGTCACTTTTTTTTTTGTGGCTTTTTTTCTTTTTTTTTTTTTTTTTGTTTCCCTACCTCCCTCTTGCTTCTTTGCTTTCAAAGATCAAAAGAGGACAAAATAAAACTTTCTATATAATGAAACACAGGCAGAGGGAAAAATGGCAGCGCACAAAATTGTTTTCAGTCTTCCTTTAAGGTTGCTGTTGGTATCTTTGATTTAGGCACCAAGGCTTTAATCAGAATGTTGGAGACGACACAAAAATTATTCATCTAACCAAGTTCCCCTCTCACTCTCCTTCTCTCTGTTTTTCTGTCTCTCTTTTTTTATTAATGTGGGTTTAAAAAGATTCTCAAACTACAGTGCTGGCTCAATTTTATTTTCCCAACTAATAACCCAAAGCAGGATCAGCTATTTTGCAGCTGACAGATCTGTCTCTAAACTAGATTGTCTTTCTTGCTGAGTTCATCCATCATGTATGAAGTTAAAAATAATACAGAAAAATATAGGRAAAAAAAAGAATAATAAAAAAATATTTCTTTTCCACGGGCTCATCTCTCCCTGCAGCAGCAATGACCTGAGCTCATTTATGCCTTGAAAATCCCACTCCCAGCATGGGATAAGCAGGACACYACTGCAATAACATGTTTTTTGGGGTGATTTTCCTGCTCCCAGGGGGCTCAGWGGGGCATTTATGGGATATTTTCTAAGGCATCTCCATGGAGCAACCAGTGCTGTTTGGGCCTCTGAGGGAGAACATGAACATCCTTGGGCAGCTCTGTTGTCACTCTGCCCCTTTTGWRGCACTTGGACCTTTGTGGTATTTTCTGAGTCCCCCATCAGAGGGAGGAATGATGAATCTGACTCCATGTTCTCAGAAGGCTAATTTATTATTTTAAGATACTATATTATATTAAGAACGCTATACTAAACTGTACTAAAGAATACAGAAAGGAAACTTACAGAAGGCTAAAAAGATAATAATGAAAACTTGTGATTTCTTCCAGAGTCCTGACACAGCTTGACTGTGATTGGTCATTGAGTGAAAACAATTCACATGAAACCAATGGAACAATCACCTGTTGGATAAACAATCTCCAACCACATTCCAAAGCAGCAAAACACAGGAGAAGCAAATGAGATAATATTGTTTTCCTTTTTCTCTGAGGCTTCTCAGYTTCCTAGGAGAGAAATCCTGGGCAAAGAGGATTTTTCCAGAAAATATGATGGTGACAGATCTTGTTRTGGAGAGGCCAAAAAATGTTGGTGGTGAGCACTGATGTGCTTAACCTGCACCATGGGCAYGTGCTGGAGATGAACATGGAAATTCAGCTTGTCCTGCATATCCTGTGGACTTCCAGCAGATAGTGGTGTRAGGACTTCCTGAGGTGAAGGTTATATCCTGAGCAGTGTTTAATAGCTCTTAATGGACTCATCCCCCTTCCACCACCCGAGCTTTAATTTATTTCTTCTTTAATTCATTCATATTTTGTTGGCCTGCCTGACATCCTGCCCAGACCAGTTCTGTAATTTAATTACACACTGGATGAAGAAGTGCTTCCCTTCTTTTGTCTTCTGCTGCCTGCTGCTGCCTCTGCCAGATCCCTTTGCTCCTGTGTGCCAGAAAAG
Source organism: Sporophila hypoxantha (assembly GCA_002167245.1). Taxonomy (NCBI): domain Eukaryota; kingdom Metazoa; phylum Chordata; class Aves; order Passeriformes; family Thraupidae; genus Sporophila; species Sporophila hypoxantha. The sequence goes on from NDFG01000009.1 coordinate 1,351,333, forward strand.
GAAAATATGTTTGCTCTTCCCTGCCTCTGATCTGTGATTTCATAGACWCCTCATCACTTCTCTCTTCTCCAGGCTAAAAGCTACTGGTCCAATATCTCCTTTTCTGAAGCTGTTTTGTACTTCTGCTTATTTTATGCCCTTCTTCTGCMTGAAGATAACAAAATAAATATGAGGCATAAATATAAAAGCACCTGTTTGTGTCAGGCCTTCTCTCACACTGGCTGTAGCAGATCAATTCTGCATGGTACCAACCTGGAGCAATCTGAGCCGTGTTTTCCCCTCTGAGGGACAGGAATTATCCGCARGGATATGAGGAGGAGGAAGGGGAGAAAATTAACAAAGAGGTTTTTGAGGAATCATATCCAATTTCCAGGCAGCAGGGGCTGTTAGAGGGGAGAACATCCTTCCTTACAGGGTGAGGAGAGTCTGGTCACACTCTTTAACCCAAAGCTGTCAGATCTCTGTGGTGTTGGCTGTGCTTGGTTTCACCTTTTTCTCTAAAACTACTCTGACTTCTTTCCTTTCTTTCCTCTTTCTTCTTTTCTTTCCTTCCTTTCCTTCCTTTACTATTTCCCTTCCCTTTCCTTTCCTTTCCTTTCCTATTCGCTTCCTTTCCTGTTCCTTTCCTTTCCTTTCCAAATTTCTAATCCTTGTGGCTTCATTCATTTCTTTCTTCTTCCTTTCGCTAATTGGACGTCTTCATATTCTTTCCTCCCTACCCTCGTATAACCGTTTTTCTAATGCTCCGCCTCCATTTCGACGCATATAACATACCCAATGGCCGGTAGTCCTTCCCTGTCCCTCCTGCCCTTCCTATGCACTTCCCTTCCGCTTCCTTTCCTTCCTCTTCCCTTCCTTCCCTTCCCTTCCCTTCCCTTCCCTTCCTTCCTCTACCTTTCCCTTCTTCCCTTCCCTTCCCCTTCCCTTCCCTTCCCTTCCCTTCCTTCCCTTCCCTTCCCTTCCCTTCCCTTCCTTCCCTTCCTCCCCTTCTCCTTGTAATCTTTGCCTCTGCAGGCAATCTTTTCCCCCATTCCAGGGAAAAATCCAACCATTTTTGGAAGATCAGTGAGAAAATTCCAGAAAGGAGAGGGAAACCTCAGAATCTGGTGGTAGAAGTGCACCATGAGGGGAAACCAGGACATGGTATTCTTAATGCAGTCCCCAAAAGGGAATATATTTGTTAAACATTATAATTACCCTTCAGTGCAAACTCCACAGCAGTTGAATCCACGCAATGCACATTATCATTTCTGAAATGATGCTTTCATTTAGATAAGCCATGCAATTATACATCTTGATTAGGTCACTGTTCCCAGGAGCTCAGCTTATTTATGATGAGTTGCCCCCTTTGGTAAATCATGAGGTGAGGCTGTGAATAAAGACAGATTCCCTCCTTCCTTACCCTCCACAGACCCTTTTGCTCTTCTCCTTCTTCTCTCACTGCACACTTTTGTGTGGCAAAACCAAAAACCCAGCAATCAGAGAGAGAAAAATGTCACGTACATAGTGGGGACATTGCCATGAGAAGGGAGATCTGGGAGTTCTGCTCATCCCCTTGGTTTTTTTGTGAGACCTGCTAGGGGTGTGTTGAGGCTGGGATTCCCACCCATGCATTTTTAACCTCTAAAAATTGCCATTTTTGATTCTAAAATTGTCAATTTTTTTGCACAGCAGTCAGCTCAGTGATCAGTGGCACTTCCCTGGGGTGCCTTGTCTCAAGCTGTGCCCTGGGGACGTGGTTTCCAGCCCAAGCTCATGAGCTGTGTGCTCTCCAGGGCTCAAATAACTGCTCTGGCAACAGAACCCATACAGGACTCCCTTCCCTCCTCACTCCCCAGTTCCATTGAATCCAGTGCTGAAACTCCCTCCAGTTTCCATCAGACAATTGGAAGTGAGGTCTGCTCCTGTTGATTAACAGGGAAGTGTTGGTTGAGGCAAGGAAGGTGGGATGAGATAATTCCCAGGAAGAAAAGTGATGTGGAAAAACTTAAGACAAAGAGCAGGAAAATAATTCTTGAACTTTCTGGAGTGCTTCTGTCACAGAACACATTTATGAAAATCCTTTCCTATAGGATTTTTTCTCCTGAGAAGCTGAGAGGCCTCAGGAACAAAATGTAAAACAATGATTATCTGCTTGCTGTGGAATGCAACAGGTGGATCTGGGATTGGTCTCATGTGGTTGTTTCTAATTAATGGCCAATCACAGTCCAGCTGCTCAGACTCTCTGGTCAGACACAAGCTTTTGTTATTCATTCTTTCCTTTTCTATTCTTAGCCAGCCTTCTGATGAAATCCTTTCTCCATTCTTTTGTATAGTTTTAATATGAATATATATCAATAAAATAATAAATCAGCCTTCTGAAACATGGAGTCAGATCCTTCGTCTCTTCCCTCATCCTAGACGCCTGTGAAACAGGTCACAGCTTCTAAAGAGACACCTCCCTGCTGGAAACTGGAATGGTCTTTTGTTTCTCCAGGCTGTTCTAGTGAAACTAGACACCTAAAACAACAGCTCAGGGAGGGAATATTGAGGAAGCACAGTCAGGATGCAGCCAGTCTGTTTCTATGAATAATTTTGGATAAATAAGGATCTTATCAGAGAATTTTTCAGGCTGGGGAAAGAACTTTAGGCCAACCATTCCCCCATCACTGCCAAACAACCCTCAAGTGCCAACATCCACATGACTTTTGAACACTTCTAGGGATGGTGATGCCACCACTGCCCTGGGCAGCTTGTTCCAAATGCCTGACACTCTTTCATGAAAGAATTATCCAATATCCAACCTAAACCTGTCCTGGCCCAGCCTGAGGGCCGTTCCCTCTGCTCCTGTCCCTGTTCCCCTGTCCCCCTATCCCTGGCAGGGACTTGTGCAGAGCCACAAGGGCCCCCTGAGCTCCCTGTTGCTCCAGGCTCACGCCCCTTCCCAGCTCCCTCAGCCTCTTCCTGGTTCTCCAGACGCCTCCCAGCTCCCTCAGCCTCTCCAGCCCCTTCCCAGCTCCATTCCTGACCCCCCTCCCCAGCCCTCTCCAAGGTCCTTCCTGACCTGCAAGGACTCAGAGCTGACCCCCAAGGTCCAGGGGGTCCCTCAGCCAGTGCCAGACTCAGGGGACAGTCCCTTCCCTAACCCTGCTGGCCACTCCATTTCCTGCTAAAAATCCAGGTGCCAGCGGCCTCCTGCCCACTGGGCACACCTGGGGATGTCCAGCTGCTGTCACCAGCACCCCCAGGACATTTCCAGCCCCTCTGGCCCAGCCTGTGGAGCTCCATGGGGTTGGTGGGACCCAAGCACACAACAACTTGGCCCTGGTGAACCTCATCCAGCGTTCCCAAGCCATGGATCCCAGCCTGTCCAGATCCCTCTGCAGAGCCTTCCCACCCACTTGGCATCCATAAATTGACTGAGGGTGCCTCCCAGCCTTCTCATCCAGATAATGATAAAGATATTAATATTGAAAGAGAACTCCTATCCCAAAGATTTCAATGTGGGATGGGCATAGAATAGAAGCAATCCAGAGTGTATCAGGTACAGGAATGAAAGTGGGACAAATTCACCAGGCTGAGGACAGAGTGAGCAGGACCTGAAGCAGTCCTGAGAGGCAAGACAGTGCCAAGGATAATCCCACATGGTCAGGGGAGAGATGGGCTGCTATTGATGGGATTTTAAACAGCTCTCAGTTGCCTAACTGTTTCCATCTGCCACCTTCCAAAGCTGCCTTGGGGCCAAAGTGCAAGTCCCTCCCAGATGACCTGGAGGCTCATTCCTGACTCTGGCTCCTCTGCATCCACAGTTCCTCAAAGAACCACAGCACATCTTAAGCAGATTAATGTAATCTTGATCTTCCTCCCTTGCAGATCTGTGATCCTTTCTCCCCCTCTGTGCATCTCAGCAGCTTCATAATCACTTTTGGGGTATTAAAGAGGTGTTTTACTTGGTGCAGTTGGCCAACCCCATTCTCCCCTCCCAATTTTCAGAAGAAGAAGCTAGGAGAGGAAGGTGCTGTCAAATGGGACGGTGTTCCCACTTGCAAATATTTATTTGCAATAATTATCCCTTTTTTTTTTGAGATTAAAAGAGCCATTCACATGTGGAAGCAAACTGTCTTATCTCCTTTTTAAATAATATGTGTAGAAAGTTTGACCGAGCATGAAAGTTCATCCTTCAATATTGCTACTTGTAATCCAACAAGAAATATTTACTGTGTTCTAATTGGCATCATTAAGCTTAGGTGACGTTATTAATACTAATTAATACTAATTAAACTGCTATAAACCTAGTTTGCAGTTACATAAACACAATCATCTCCCGAACCGCCTGCCTACATGTTTTGGCATTGGAGGGGGGGTGGATAAAAGCAAATTCAAATGCAAATGATATGAACATACTTTAATCAGAGGATCAGAGAAATCAGACACAGGAAGGCTGATTAGGGCTGCTCTGTTCTCCCAGGGGCAGGGCAGAGACTGTGTCCCCACAGAGACTCCCAGGAGCTTTGGGCAGTCTCACTGTAAATGCCCCAAGCCATGGGACTTCTCCTCTGTGTCTCAGGAAGAAATATTCCCAAAAATCCCCCATATCAAGAAATGGGACTTGATATTCTGTCCAGAACCCAGGACATCCTCTGGCTTGTCCCTGGATGGCTCCAGCCCCTGCCAGGGGGCTCAGAGACCTTGGCACAGAGCCCAAGACCCCTGTGCCTTTGATTTTGACCCATGGAAAAAATTACCAACCTTGTATGAGGATCTGCAAGCCACGGAAGTGTCGCAGACATCCTTTATGAAAAATCTTTCCTTAGGATTTTTCTTGAGAAGCTGAGAGGCCTCAGGAACAAAATGTAAACATGATTATCTGCTGCTGTGGAATGCAACAGGTGGATCTGTGATTGGCCCAGTTGGTTGTTTTAATTAATGGCCAATCACAGTCAGCTGGCTCAGACTCTCTGTCTGAGACACAAACCTTTGTTATCATTCCATTCTTTTCTATTTTAGCTAGCCTTCTGATGAAATCCTTTCTTCTATTCTTTTAGTAATAGTTTTACTAATAATATAATATAAAATAAATAAATCAGCCTTCTGAAACATGGAGTCAGATCCTCATCTCTTCCCTTATTCTCAGACCCCTGTGAACACCATCACACAAACGTTTAAGTAGAATGATAGTTTGGTCACAGGGTGAAAAGTTGAATTTTGGGGTTTTTAGAATGAGAGCTCAGAGTCTCCAAATTAGAGGAATTTAGGTGGGCCTTGTCCTTCTTTCTCCTTCTTCCTAGCCTCCATGTTCTGGCTGATTGGTGACACTTTTATATTGGTTTAGAGTAGGAACACTGTCTAACAATAGGTGATAGGTATTGGAAAATTATTGTAAATAATGTACACGTAGTTTTTAGTATAAAAAGACAAAACCACCCTGAAGGTGGGTAGTGTGCCACTGACTGACCTGCTTAAATGGACCTCAGCAGGTCAGGAAAAGAATATTATAGATAACAGCAAATAAACAACCTTGAAAACCAGAACAGAAGAGCTCTGACTCCTTCTTCAAGCTGCCAGGCCTGGGAAAAGAGGAACCTGTGAACATCTTGGGGTTCATCTGACCAACAGAGACCCCTGAGACCATGGGACTTCTCATGTGTCCCAGAGGGAGCTGCCTTGCAGACTGACAGAAATGGGGACTCTAAATCAGCCTCTGTTTTCCTGCTGGGGCAGAAATTCAGCTGCCAAACAGAGAAATCCATTCTCGACTCCTAAGGAAAGGCTTGAGATCATAACCCAAGGGCAGAGGAGGAGAGAAAGGCATTTTGTAAGGCATCTCCTAAAGCTGCCTGTTAGTGCAGCAGACTTGGAAAAAATCATCTCCCCCTCTTTGGTCTTGGGCTTTCTGGCAAGCACATGGCAGTCCTGTCACTGTGGCAAGAAAGTGGCCATAGGCAGCAAGCAGAGCACCCAAAGCTCAAATGTTTTGACCCAGTTTCTCTACGCTGGGAAATCCATCTTCTGTCCTAGAATTTCCCTGAGTTTGAGCTACATTGAGGAATATCATGAGGACAGCATTTTCCCTGATCCAGTGGTATTTGGGTCCCATCTGGAGACAGAAAGTGGCAGAATCATGTGGAGCATAAAAATTAGGAATGCCTCTGCAGGAGGCAGCTCCTGCTTGCTCCAAGTTCCTGCTCTCTCCTCTTTTCAATCACCATGTTCCCCCTGGACCAGAAGGGATTGTGGGAGCATCTTAGGGCAGAGACCAGAGCAGCCCTTTCAGGATGGTTGTTTTTTCAAAGGAGCCCATGTCAGAGGCACTTATTTCAGAACTGCTTTAAAGCATTGCAGCTCCATTCCTTGCCTGCCTGTGGCTCATCTAAACAGGAGTGGCACAGATCAACTAAAAACTTTAAACAAAGCTTTCCTCAGTCCAAACTGAGGGAAAATATCTTACAAACCATGAGAAGTAACTCCCAAAGCAAGGTCATTGGTTCTTCCATGATGCCTGCAATTACAAACATTGCTCTCTTGGTTGCAAGGAGAGTAAATGATAGTGGAGGTTGCTGCAGAGAGACTTTTTGAGTCACAGTTCACAAGCTCAATCCAGCAAATGCCATCTTTATTCCTATGGTTCAGTAGCAGGGTTGGGGTTCCCAGCTTTGTTTTTCCTTCCTCAGGCTCCCTGGGCACTGCCTAAAAGTTATCTGGGTTTTCTAATGGATGTGATTAAAAGCCAGCACAAAGATTGAGTTTCAGTGCAATCAAAGATTTTTGTCTCAGCCTTCCAGCTACTCTTCATGTCAGTTTTGCTGACCACTGAGTCATCCCTGAGAGGCAGGGTAGGTCCCACAGAGTTTCAACTGGGACTGGGTAGTGTCAGGAGCCAGGACAGCATCAGAGAAAACCGTGTGCATTCAGGCCACTGGGAAGGGATGTGACAGCAAAAAGGTTTTGTGGCTGCCTTGGGCCACAGACGCATTGCTGGGCTTGTGCTGCCACCCTGGACCATCCAGCCCCATTTGGCCTGTTCTGAGCTCCCCAGTACATCTTGAAGCAACTCCCCAAGGTGTTAAGAAAAGGAATAAGGTTTGTTGTCATCAGATGAAAAGCATTAATCTCTTGGGCAGCTCGATTGTTTGTGCTAATGGGCTGCAAGCTGCAGAGCTGTGGCATGTCAGATCTCACCACACACAACAACACCCCATGCGTGGACAAATGCACCCACATCTGGAACGTGAAATAACAGAATTTCTCCCTAAAATCTCACTTCACAAAAATGCCCATCCCCACTGGGAGCATTCCTTTGAAACTTCTTTGAAGAGAAGACCAACTCATTGCTTTTCTTAATATTCCACTAAGTGATGAAACATGTTTGTCTAGGGACTGTGGAGTGGGAAGTTCAGAAGGGAAGCTTTAGTAGCATCCCCCAAAAACTAAGAGGTCATGGGTTTGGGAGAGAAAAGGACTCTAAACCTTCTCTAGAAACTTTCATTCCTTGGAAGAATGGGTCTTGAAGCCATCCTGTCAGGAAAACCTTGAAGTTTGGCTGGACCTGGAACTTAAACTGGTTTTCCCGAGTGCCTTGTTAGGCTGAGCTGCAGAGGCTGGCAGAGTTCCAGAATGAAGCAGGATTTATGGAGCAAGGATCTCTCCATGATGCCCTTGGGCCAGCACAAGAGCCCAGCCAGGGCTGCACCCCAAGATGAACCAAAATGGCCCCAAAATGCACGAGCGCTCCGGGTCTCTCCCTGGGAATCACGTTCTGCCTCCATTTGCATCTTGCACTTCATTGTCCCATTCCAGCTTTAGCCCCTGCAGTCCCCCCTGCTTGTTTTTCTATCTCTGCAGCCCACGCTTTTGTTGTCCTGGCTGAGATTTGGGTCATTTGTCTTTGGGTGGCCCAGCTGGAGCAGAATTGTTTGCTCTCCCTGCCTCTGTGCCACAGAGCTCACCATCCCATAATAATGAAAGCCTCAGACTCACACACTAAAGCAGCACGAATGTGGTAAAATATGAAAGCATAAAACTGAAGGCATCATCCCCTTTTACAGGATCTGCTTTATGGGCACCCCATCCCTGACACAGCAGAGTGGTTGGTGTAAAAAAATGGGTCTGTATTGTTTAAACAAAATTGTTCACAAGATGTCACCAAGGATGTGATTAAGCTCCTAACATCAGTAACTGATGTACAAAGTGGTATATTTCATGGTGGAAGGTTTCCTCTGTGTCTCTGGGGTTTCGGAGGGCTTCAGAGGCCTTTCGGTAGAGCCAGTTTTCTGGCCCATTTAATGTTGAAAAATAAAGGGACATCTCCTCACTGTGCAGGGTGAATGATCATTTCAGCATCTGCCCTGTTAAACCTGAGGTGCTCCACCCAGTATTTAAGTTGAGTTTTTATTATCTCCTTGCCCAAGTCTCCATATTTTCACATGGGGGTGGTGACTCGGAGCCAGAACAGACCAAATAAAAATTCCTAATTTCTGCAAACATCCTCCTTTCAGAGGAAAGCCGGCCTGGGGACTGCTGGTGTAAAACCACCACGGTTTCACATGTCTGTGCACGTCTCAGGGCTGCTCTCGTGTTTTTTGGGAGAGGAGCGAACGTAGTTCACAGAGAGGCCTGACCTCTGAGCTCTGAGACCCTCCTGATGTCTAATCAGGGGACACATGAAACAAGCCAGGTTCGTGCAGTGACCTCACTTGACTCACCCATCCCAAGCACGGGGGTAGGGCCAGCAGGGTCAATGTTTTCATACTGCCTGTGGCTCTTGATGCTCTCAGCTCTCTGGAGGTTAAGTCAAGGTCTTTGGCTTTGAGAAGGTTTTTTGTTGTGTATAACCTTGCCACGGGCAACAAACATACTTCACGCTGAAGTTCATTGGCCGGCAAGGCTGTGGCAAGAAAAGAAGAGATGCCATTTTCTTGCCAGGCTGCCAGAGGAAGCAGAGCTGTTGGCCATGGCAGCCAGGCTTTGGCTAACAAACAGGGTGAGTGCTGTGTTTTGGCAGCCAGCTTGCTTATAAAGTTGACATAGGAGCCTATAAGCAACGTTGCATCTGGATTTCAATGGGTTACTCAAGCCTGCCTCGGCTCCTGTTTGGGATTTCCACGCCAAAGGGAAAGGAGAAAGTTGTGAGGAAATACTCGATTTCCCTCTGTGAGGACTGATTTAGTTTAATGCACCTCCTCGCCCTTAAATCCAATTAAAAGCCTATTTATGTCAGTGGAGTAATTTATGGCCAATCCTAATATAGTCTTAATAAAGCCTTAAAATAGCACTTTGCTAGTGAAAAGTCCTGTGGTTTAATTTTTGATTCTGAGCCTAATAACAGGCTTAATATGAGGAATTGGCCCTTTTTTCTTCTAATGGGCTCCACATGCCTGCTCCCTTTTTAGGAAAGGAAAACGGTTCTCTCCAAAGCAAGGGGCAGGAGACAGCTCACCCTCAGCAGGTTGCCTCTTTTCACTTGTTTCATTGGTGTTGGCTGTGGGAAGTCGTCTCTAAAGCATCCCCAGGTTGGAAATCTGTATGAAAGCAGTGAATATCAGACTGCCAAAGGCTCCAGGTCTCTCTTTCGGTTTCTGTGCCTTACTTTTCTCAGGGCACGTCTTGTGGTCAAAATTCATTACTTTGACATTACTCGAGTCCAGCCAGGATCTGACTTCAGAACAAGCTTTTTGCAGGTGCTTTCACTGACAGCTTCAGCGAAGTGCACAGCCTTCCTATCCATCCATGCCCCCTAAACTTTCCCTGCCCCATCCTCTTTCAGGTTCTTCTACTCTCCCTGTGCCCTCCCTCAATGCCAACATTGCAGTGTCATGAGAGCCCATGGTGTTCTTCCCTGGCTTGCTTGGCGAGATGTTCATTCTTTGCCATAAATTTAAGGGCTTATTTCAGAAAACTCTCTTCTCAACAGCCTCCATTATTGTCCCCACAGTTTTGTTCTCTCTAGGGATAAATTACATAAATCCCTGATTCCCTTTAGACTCCAGCATTAACACTTCATAGAAATCACAGAATTATCTCAAGTAAGGAAAGGACCATAAAAGATCAGTCCTTTCCTCCTCCTCTTTCACAGATCTAACTGATCGATAATCTCTATCATTTGTGACCATGTCTGACACCTGAGGATGCGAGGGAGCTATCAGTTTTCGCAGCGCGGATGTTGGATAGATTTTTGACTATGAGGATGGAAAGAATGGCTTGGATGGGCGGTTGGAGCTCAGAGTGGCTGAGTAGTGTGTGTGTACAAGAAGGATGGACAAGACAGAGAGGCGCACTGGAGTCACAGTCGCCAAAAGCTGGGAATAGAGCTGTTGAGAGTGACTGGCGCGATTGCCCGATGGCCTCTGCGCATGACTCAATTGACGATAGAGTGCGGTGGAAAAGGTATTCGCAAGTGTTTAACCTGACAGAAGTAAGGGTGGGGAGATTGAGAGGAGCTTGGAAATGACATCGTGTGAGGCTGAGTGGCTGGGTAGCTAATTGTAATCAGGAGAGAGCTCCGCAAGCTGTGCGACTTCGACGGCAAGCCACGTGCGTACAATGGTATGTGATTACTACCTGGGCGGACCCCAGCGGTGGAATGCAATCGGAGAGGGCCAATCGTTGATGCATACATATATGTGGGAAAGCTTGTGCATACCATAGCAGTGAGATGTATAAGGAATTCAAGATCACAATATAAATTTAATGAGAAGTAATAGATATGGCATCAACAAGGCTATGAGGCGAAGTACGCATTATGAGATTGGAAGTCAGAAAGGAGCACGATACCTGGGCACAGTGTGCTACTTGGTCGCTATATGTATGACATTAAGCATGGTGAGACACAATGTATCCCGGTATTCTACTGGGATGATACTACCTGACCAAGAACAAATCAAAACGGGAGCAGTATCTAAGATCGATAACGCGCGGCACGGTGGGGAAGGCAGGTAGATAGCCTCTTTACGAAGGCAGCGTCGATGAAAGGACATTTAGAGTAATCCGA